>CM035430.1:4192982-4385482 GCA_020310875.1 Ceratopteris richardii | reverse complement strand
AGTAGGGCCATGTTGCGTTGGAGTCTCGCATTGCAGCCCATTTGTTCTCTGAGTTGTTCCTCCATAGCTTTGCCTGTCTCTGCATACTTAGCTTCGAGTTCTATCTTCGATTGTTGGAGGGCAGTCACCTGGTGTTGTAGTGATGTATTACCTAGTTCCAAGGCATCGACTCGTGCCTGGAGTTGAGCTGAGAGATTGCACAGCTCTAAGTTAAGTTTCATGATGGGTGGATATCAGTTGTTCAGAAAGACTAGTGGAGAAGGGTTCTGAGGGTTGAATGGAAGGTGACGGTGGAGATGGTACCTGTGTATTTACATCTTGTTCGTCAGTGGGACTTGGGCTAGTCATGTGAACATCCTCTGAAATTGTGGTAGGCAAGGCAGTAGAGACTTCCATTTGAATCATTTTTCCTCGTCGGGGCCGTGTATCAATCCTTCGTTGATCATAGGTAGGGTTCTCCCAATAACCATTGTCCTTAATGCTTCCCCGATCCCACATGTGTCCGCCAATAGATTCAATGATTCAACAAAATGTGAGTCTACATTCTCGGCTTGAAGCATTTGGTTCACTAGAGCTCTATTCGCCTCTTCTGTCATCTTATGTCTTCTCTGTACCTTGCTTGATTGTCTTGTATAGCCGTTTGAGTTGTGTCGTGTAGGCAGGGGCCTCCTCTTCACTCTCCTCTGGCTCATTTCCCCGTTCTTCTTCCTGATTTTGTGTGCTTGGATCATGAGGATGTTGTGCCTCATCTCCCCAATGTACCCTGCTTGCGTCACCCTGTGGCTGCTCTCTTCGGAATGATGGTCCCGGATCGACATTGTCAAGAAAATCTTCACTATCAGATAAGTGCACCGTCTGCAGGAATCTTTCAAAATCAAAATTGGGATCCTCAGTTAAGGTGGCCATAAATGCAAACTCGGCATCGGTCGGTAGTGGAGGGGCGGATGGAGTGGGCTGTACCACGCCCCCTGATTGAGTTCCTTGGAGATGTACCGTGAAAGGTGCTACATGGGCTTCTTCTCTAGGGGGAGCTTCGGCTGTGGCCTCGTGAGGGATCATTACCTGGGAGAGTGATCCACGCATTCGTTTCGCAGGTTGATTCCCTGACTTCCGCCCCTTAAAAAACTCCAGTTGTGAATATTTAAGGGCCCTGGCTATTGGCACGTCATATGCAAGACATCTATAAATAATTCTGGTAATCGCACAGCAGCCATGTAACGTATGCTTCCTCACACCCTGCTTGCCTGCTTCATACAATTGATCCAGAATCCATACAGGCATCTTAATTGGCAAGCTTCCAGTCTCTGCTAAATATAATCCATACCATATTTTCTTGTGAGGTTGGGTAAAGCGGTCTTGAGCTGGAAATGCGAAGTGTTGAAGGCACATTTGCAGGGGTATGGCGATGTTAGGGGTGAGGGCACACATGTCCTTCAACTTCTTGATTCTGTTGCTCTTCATTGACTCTGGTATCAAGGGATCGCGATTAGAAGGCACATGGGTGCCATACATCTGAAGGGCTTCCCTGATTACAGTAGTATTTAACTCAAATTTCTTCATTTCCTCCTGGTTCGATAGGGAGGGTACCCAGAATGTGCCTGAATGATCTTTATCTCCTGTCGGCTTCAATGTGGCAATCAGGTAGTAGCACCTAAGAAAATCCGGTCTAGGCAAAGCTGCACTAAAGTAATCTTGCAATCCCGCTTTCTGCCAAATATCCTGAAGAGGAGCTCCATTTTGCAATGCTTCAAATTCTCGTGAGAAGAACTGAAAGGTCCACCACACTCCTCCACATTCCATCTTGGACTCCCAGATATGATCTGCGTCTCCCAAATCTCCTGGCCTCTCATTGAACCAATGAGAATGCCCCTTTACTCTTTCTGTTAGGCCACTTGGTGGATCTGGAATGGGAATTCTTCTTACGTTCAAAAGCTCCTCCGGCCTAGCTGTTAGTGGAACCTCCACAGGCATGGTATCCCAATTGGTTTGAGTGCTGGTGCCTGCCTGAGAACTCGTGCCTGCTGCAGCTGCCATGGGAATCGGGTGCTTATCTGCTAGAAGAAGAAAGGCACATTAGTGTTGCATAGGAAACAGGATGTAATGGTGTTCCCTTCACAATACTAACATGACAATCCCGAAGGTTAGTGGTCAGAGGTGAAGTGCTTGTGATAGATGTGAGTGGTGATAAGAGGTCAGTATCATCCTAGATGCCTACTTTGGTTATGCAATGGACTCAGAATGCACCTATGTCAGAGTGGATGGATTTACAAAATTGGGTCAGGGGGTTTGATACATGGTTTAAGTCTCCAAACTTTGCTAGAGGGTTCGTAGCTCTTAGAGCTAAAGACAGGTAGAGATTTATGAACCAGAGTGTGATGGGGTTGGGGCCTTTTGGGCACCCATTTCTAGACATTTCTCGATTTGGTTGAGTGTGGGTTAGGGTGGTCTTTAGGTAGAGTTGCTGCGTTGTTAGTCGAGAGGACGTGTGAGTGTTGAATTATGCCAATAACTAGAGTTGGAGCTATTTGGGCTCGTAAACAGGCCTTGGGCACCCATATGTGTCTAGCATTGGGGCTAGCCTTCATTGACCGCTTAGGGACCCAAACAGACGTGGTGTGCCTAGGAGGTTGTCTAGGGGACTCCTTCACTTGTGTCCGTGATGGTGTGGCTTGTTTGTGGCCTCCTCGAGAGTCTACTATTAGAGTTGTGGGTTTTCCATCCTTGCGTATCTAGATCTGCTTCGCGCCATGAGGTACTCCGTGTTGCACTAGTTGGCGCTCCTGCTTCTTGATCAATGGCCTCCTTCGTGTTGTATAGTGTTTGGTCTTCATGTTTAGAATCTCCTTTGACCCCGCTGCGAACTCCTCATTGACTCCTGTACCTTTGGTAAGATTGACAATCCTATGCACCATAGAAGTTTGGACAAGAAGAGCAACATTATCTTTATGTGGATTCCTGGAGGGACCAGGAGTTGGTGCCTGTTCTATTGGTTTGAGTGCTTGATTTTCTAATTCAATTGTAAGATGGCTTTGGCCTACCCAAGCCTGAAGAAGTCCACTTCTTAGGTTGAGGTTGACTGCGTGATCATAGATCCAGTCTTGGCCTAAGACAAGAGGCTCAGTAAGATCCTCGTCTTCACATACTAGCACTCTTACTGGCATTAGCACCTCCTGAATGTAGAGGGGTAGATCCACCTCTCCCATGCAAGGGGTTTCAACACCTCCTAATCCTATCAGATATGCCTCTAGGGGTTTTACCTCCAATTGCGGCTGCTCGCAATAAGAAAGCCGAACTGCACTAGTGGCTGCTCCTGAATCAATTAAAGCTCTCACGCTTGTTGTGCTGTATCTTTGTCCTATTTCTAGGGTTACAAAAGGTTGCCGATCCACTATCTTATGGGTACGTTCACCTGAAGCCTCGCACATGGCCATGTGATAGCTTGGAGACTCTTGAGTGTCAATCATAGGCTGATCTCTCCCTTGCCTCCTCAATTTCATTCGTCGGATGCGATCTAAGGCCTCTGCTTGTGCTTCTTCTCGAATTCGTTTTTCCTCCTCTTTACGTTTCTTGGCCGTGTTGAGCCGATTTAACATCTCTTCAGTCAGGGGTTCTTGGTATAACTTGACTCTACATCCGCTTATGTAGCTAGGGAGAATATCGCCTTCCAAAGTGGCTAGTTGTACTGCCCCACTAGTTGAAATTCTATTTATGATCATAGGTCCATAGCCTCTTTTCTCTAATTTTCGTGCATGCTGCTTCAATGTGTAGACTAGGACTAGGTCTCCTGCTTTCAAGCCTTTATCCTTCACATGTGTATCAAAATATGCCTTTTGCCTCTTCTTCGCTGCATAGATTCCTGCTGCAGCTCTCAATCGTGTCTCGCCTAGACGTTCAAGATCAAAAATTCGAGAGGAGAGTTCATGGCCTGTCCAGTCATGCTCTTGTGCTACCTTCAATGTAGGTATCAAAAAGTCCAAGGATAGCACCGCATTCTGATCGAACACCATCTGAAAGGGTGTGGCTTGGAGTACCGTTTTATAGGCCACTCGGTATGCCCAAACAGCATGGTGTAGCTGTTTGTCCCAATCAGAGCGTTTATTGTTCACTAATTTCGTCAGTACATTGCATAAGATCTTATTTGTACTCTCAGCCTGGCCATTAGCTTGAGGGTGATAGGGGGCAGACTTCTTATGTACTACCAAGAATTCTTGGAGAAGGTTTTCTATGACTTCATTCAAGAAGTGTGTGCCTCTATCACTCACCAACTCTATTGGCAATCCGTACCTTGTGAACACATTTTCAAATAAGAACTTTGCTGTTGTTTGAGCATCATTTTTTGTAGTAGCTTTCACTTCTACCCACTTGGTTAGATAGTCTGTGGCCATGATGATATATTCAGCATGTGAGCCCTTAGCTGGGGGATTAATAGGACCTACAAAGTCTATTCCCCACTTAGAGAATGCACATCCGCCCATCATAGGCTTCAGTGGCATCTCATCTTTGCGTATAGGATACTGGGTTCGCTGACAAATCTCACACCTCTTCACATAGGTATGTGCATCCATGTGAAGGGTGGCCCACCAAAATCCTGCAAATAGAATTGCTTTGATCACCCTATCTGGACCAAAGTGTCCTCCTGCTACACCCTGGTGAGCAGTTTCCAAGATCTTTAGATATTCACTCTCATGGACACACAGTCTAAGATACCCATCTTTCCCTCGTCTGTATAGATTATCCCCAATGAGAGCATAGTCTAGTGCCTCTTGTTCTAAACTCCTCTGTCTAACCAAAGACATTTCTTGAGGGAATGTTTTCGTCCTCAGAAAGGCCACTAATGGCTCGCTCCAATCTGGCATTAAAGACACGCGGTAAAGAGTGGCATGTTCCACTGGTGGCTTAGTGCAACAGGTTGGGCATTCCTTGCACAACTTTTGGACATCAGCCTCCATAGTCGGCCAATGCACTCCGAGTCTCCTTAGAGTCTGTAGGGTTCTTTGTTTTGAGTAGTGTTGCTCTAGTGCACCTACATGTGCTAATTGCAACCATTTAGCGTACTCGTCCTCTTCCACACAACAGGCTAATATTCCTTGATCGGTATGTTTGTACATACTTCCTGCCATGATATGATACTTTTGAGCTTTGACTACCTCCCTATCCTGTGTGTTTACTATTGGATGATTAGGTCCATATGTAAGTACTGGCACTAAGGGCTTGGCCCATTGAGGCACCACTTCCAAATTGAACAAGTAAGCATCAGGTAAGTCATCTGGCACTCCTTGTGGGGCCTCTCCGGATGTGAGCCTAGAGAGATGGTCGGCTCTCAAATGAGTCCTGCCTTTCCTCACTACTACCTCAAAGTCATACTCCATTAGTAAGAGAAACCATCTTACTAATCTGCCTGTATTACATGGCTTGTTTACTAGGTACAATAGAGCTTGGTGATCAGTAAAAAATTTGAACTTATTTGCCAACAAATAATGTCTAAACTTTTTAACTGCATATACCATGCCTAGTCCTTCTCTCTCCGTAGTGGTATAATTTCGTTCAGCTGCATTCAACTGTCTACTAGCATAGGCAATTGGAAGATCCATATTACCTTCACCGGTAGGTTGCACGAGTACACACCCAATAGCATAATTGGATGCATCCACATGGACATGGAATGGCTTATTCCAATCCGGTGTGGTCAAGATTGGTGCTGAACACAATCTTCGTTTAAGCTCAATGAAGGAATTCTCACATTCGTCAGTCCATTCAAAGTTAGTCAACAGTCCATACAGAGGCTTTGCTATGATGGCGTACATGTGTATAAACCGGCGGTAGTAACCACAATGCCCCATGAAAGCCTGTACTTCCTTGACGTTCTTTGGCCTAGGTAGTTCTGCGATGGCTCTCACTTTCTCTTCGTCAGTGGATATGCCGTTCTTAGACACTATGTGTCCTAGAATTTTGCCTTGCCTGACCATGAAAACACACTTTTCTGGGTTCAAGCAGACTTGATATTCTCTGCATTTATCAAAGATTTGTCTGAGTTCAGGTATATGGGTCTGTCTAATGTTGGAATGAGCGCACAGATCATCAACATAGACTTCCAAATTCTTCCTCAGGAACTCTTTAAACACGTGACACATCAATCTTTGAAAGGTAGCAGGTGCATTAGTAAGCCCGAATGGCATTACTCGAAAGGAAAATATGCCCCATTCCGTGGCAAAAGCCGTCTTATGTTGATCCTCTGGAGCAATGGCTACTTGATTGTAGCCCGAAAACCCATCTAGGAAGTTGTACACTTCCTTGCCTGCTACCCTTTCTAATAGATGCTCAGTGATAGGAAGCGGATAACTATCTCTAATAGTGGCTGCATTAACTTTTTTAAGGTTAATACACACACGCAGTTTTCCATTTTTCTTGGGCACCACTACAATGGGGGATACCCACTCAGTGTGCTCAATTTCATAGATGAATCCGGCTTCAACCAGTCTATCTATCTCCTCTTTGATCTTAGCAGCATAGTTATCGTTGTATGTGTAGGGCTTCTGCTTCGAGGGTCTGGCATCTGAGGTCATGGGGATTGTATGTGAACATATATCAGGGTCTACCCCTTTCAAGTCCTTATAACTCCAAGCAAATACATCTCGGTATTCTCTTAGCAAGGCTATTAGCTCTTGTTCTTCCTCTTCTGTCAGGTCATGACCTATGTACGTGCATCTTTCTTCTCCTTCCTCGATGGCTACAACTATTTTCTTGGTAGTTTCCTTGCTATCATAGGCTTCTCCTGCTTGTGCCTCAAGTTTAGGCATTCTTATCATGACTCTCCTATCGTCTATCTCATATTTTTTAAAATTTTCAGGGACCTCAAACAAGGATTCTTCTGCCTCTGGAGTGACTTCCTTCTTCTTTTTTTTCTTTCCTCCGCTCTTAGTAGCTACTTGTGTGGCTAACCTCACCTCATTTGTAAGCTCTCCATGCCTCTGGGGTTGAAATTCTACTTCATAGAAGTATTCTTCATCTGATGCAAAAGGTGGGTCCATAATGATTGACTCTAGATCGGAGTCACTCGCATCCTCAAATGCATCAGGGCTAGGTTCGCATTCTTCTAAAACTGCATCTCCCATGATTGGCTCTATTGAAAAGACTCAAATGTCATAGCCATCCTCATCACAGTGAGGTGTCCACTGCTCTTCATTGATGGCTACATCCATTGTTGCTAGGATTTCTGCCCAGCCATGGGGTTCAAATTCCTGATCACGAAAGACTACAGGTGCATAGGCTGGGTCTTGAATTGATCTATGGTTTTCTTTTGCACCTACCTCTCTGGCTTTCTCTCTCTTCTCTTCTTCTACTGCTACCTTACACATCCATAAGTGGGTGTCTTCATGCATCCACGAGGATCCGGATCCTATGGAATGCACATACTCAGTCTCATCTTTGGCTCTATGGATGGGATTCCATTGAATAGGCGGTACGTCTCTATGAGAGTAATCCTTAAGATTGACTTTGGTTGTAACACCTAGATGTTGCAAATACAAGGAATTGGTTCCCCAATCCTGGACTACTTGCAATTGCCGCATAAATGGCCTTCCCAAAATCATCTCGTAGGCTTGGTTTTTGCTAAAGTCGCATATAGCAAAAGTATGCTCAAACTCAACCCCACATGTAGTGAGAGTTATTCCTTCTAGCAATCCTAAGGGCCTTTCAATATGACCATCAGCCATCTGCAATTTCATTCTCGTTGGTCGGAGTGCTGGCTTGCCCCATCGCTTCCATAGGGAAGTTGTAGCAATTGCAACTCCTGCACCTGAGTCAAAAATCGCCTTGGTTGTGTAACCCTGATGAGTAACTGGGAGATAGGTATTTCCTTCTTCTCCTTCACTCATGTCTCCTATCTTATCCAATGGTATTTCAGGCACTGTTCTATGAGATCCTACTTGGGAGCGCGATTTTGCTATGTCTGGCACTTGTTTGGCTACATGTTTCCACACTTCTAAAGTGAGATTGCACTGCACTTTAGTGTTCTTTACTACCTCTGTATTCCTAGGTATGATAGAATCTTCATTTCTTATCATGACTGTGGGCGCTCTCAGACAAGTAGACTTGGTTTCCCATGGGTTTGTGAAATGTGGTAATTCTTGTAGAGAATTAGACTCAAAGTCTAATCTCTCTTGAGAGTGGATGCTCTCATGCTCTTCATAAATGGATGGGATGTCCTGTGGGAATTGCTCGTGTGCATCATCCACAAGTTCAATGGGAGGAGGGACTTCACTTTCTTTAGCCCATTTGTCTTCTTGAATCTCTCGTAGGAATTCTGGTGTGAACCGATTCATAGAAGATGATGTGTCTCGCTCCGTAGAGTTAGGCACGTAGGCTTCCTGGGGAGGTAGGCTCACGTTCTCACTTGCCTTGCCCTTATTTTGAGAGGCGGGTTCCTTTTTTGATTATGCAATTAGCCTCTCTATTCGTTCTAGTAGTCCATCAAAGTGTAACTGAGTCTTAGCTGAACTAGAGATGTTAAAGAGGCGACTGGCTTCAAACATAGTCTGAGCCAATTCCACCATCTTAGCACAAATTTTGGTTCGTTCTAGCTCTAGTTCTGCTCTAGGGTAACACTTTTCATGATCAGTTACGTTTGGCCCTTCTTGGATTCTGGCCTGATATGCTCTAAGCATCATGTTTAGGTCCTCAGGAGTGGGATCGGCTGGGACGGATCCTACTCTGGGTGGTGGGTGGGTTAAGGGTGGTGTATTGAAAGGTTGGGGAATGGAAGAAGGTGGATTGGCGGGTAAAGGGAGAGGTGGTGGAGGGGTGGTGTGAGAGTGGTTTTGAGATGCGAGTTCACTTATCTTTGCTTTGGTTTCTCTCAAGCTTTCTTCAAGTTCGCTCATCTTTTTTGCCCATTGCCTTTTCATTCTTTCACGACTATCCTTCGAGGCTCTAGTCCTCTTTTTGGTTATGCTCTCTGTTTCACTCACCTTGGGGCTCTTTTTCTGACCAACACCTTGGTTTTGTTGTAGTGCTTGGGCTCTTGTGATCACTTGCACAGGTGCGGTGGAAGTCACACTCCCTGTGGAGTCTACAACTAACCCAACAACATTGATAGGAGTGATTTTAGGCATGTTATTAGGGTTCTTTGGGCAATCTCGTAGGAGATGCTCTTTCCCGCAGTCTTGACAGAAACCCTGAATTGTTACTGGTTGAGGTTGTGTAGGGGCAGGCAGTGGACAATCATGTATAAGGTGATCTCCCTGACATCTGAAGCATGGTCCTCTAGGAAATGGGGGTCGTACCTGCCTACGTTGAGGTCTAGAGTTGGGGTTTGTGTACATGACATTGGCATACTCAGGCTCCCCATTATTTTCACTTGGGTCCTCATAATAGTATGACTCATTATGCTCGGGTGACTGCATGTAGTAAGCCTGTGGGCTATCAATATGTGTGGAGTCAAAACTATGGTCACTTGGATCACTGTCTGATAGCAATGGGGTGACTGGAACTATGGCTCTGTTCGGATTTTCTTCAGCAGATGCATATTTCATTGGGATCACATTGGTTGGTGCGGGGGGTTGCTGTACTAGGACTGGTTGAGGTCTCTGCTGCCCTTGATAGGGTGGCTGATAAGTTTGCTGTGGTCTGTTGTATTGTTGTGGTGGGTACTGATTCTGGTATCTACCCTGTTGGCAGTCTTGTGCAATGTGGTTGGTGTACCTTTGCTCTATGGTGCAGTACTGGCTACTAGGATTCACCTGGGGTTGGGCCATAATGGGACATACATTTGCCATATGGTCACCTCCACAAGTGTAGCACCGCTTAGCTGGGGCAAATCTCGGAATTTGTTTGCTAGAGACACCTAGTTTTTGAGCTACCTTCTCTGCAAGTTCCTCAATGGATGTGGATTGACCAGATGTGAGGCTACTAGAGCTATCAGAATCCTTATAGATTTTTGACAGTTCTAACTCCTCGCCTAAATTGTCCTCAATGTCTATGCACATGCGCACGCACTCTTCTATCGTTCTGGGGTCCTTCAGATACACATATGACCTGAGCTTGGTGCTCAACAATCCATCTAAGAACAAGGCCACTTGCTTGGCTGGTGTGGGTAACTCAGGCATCGGGCATCTCTCTAGGTATTGCCTAAACCGTCTTCCTGCTAGTCTGACAGTCTCTTGAGGTGTTGCTTGAAGCTATGAATTAGTGAGGAAGTGTTGTGCCTTATGCCACTCTTAGAAAACTCAATGATAAATGCTTCTAGGAGTTGGTCTATGTTTCTGAAATGCCTCTCGTTCAGTGGTTGAAACCACGTAAGGGCAGTGTTCCTAAGGGTTAGCCCAAAAGCATTATATTGTGTGAATAGGTCCTCTACCTGTTCAGCTTTCAAGACTTGTCTAAATTCTGCCACGTGGTCATAGGGGTCTCCAGTGCCATCGAAGTAATTCTTCATGGACTTTACGAGTTGAGTTGGTCTTAAGGTTCTAGTGTGTTCTCTCGGTCTTGGCAAAGAGATATCGTGAGCATTCCTTTGATTCCATGGGGCTCTATGTCCCTCAGGTTCCACTCTATTTCTTTCTATTCCCGTTCTTTCTCTTCCCAGGGAGTTAGCAAAGCTTACTTCAGGTTTTTCTCTACCTTTATCTCCTTGAGCTCCATGAGCCTGGGAGGTCCCGGCTCCTTGGTGACTGTATGACACATTAGTCCGAGGTTGGGGGAAAACAAATTCACCCTTCCATGTGTAGGCATGTCTGCCATGCTCGGTGACCACGAAGATCCTCTATGATGTATTGTCTAGGTATGTTACTTTACCTGGGCTGTCAGGGTCTTTAAACTCATAGATTGTGAGAGCACCTACTTCATGAGGCAAGGTAGGCTTATACCTCCAAAAGGCCTCATCATTTTCTCGGTTTAAAAGCAAATCTATGCTTTTATTATCCTGTGGAATCCACTCTGGAGTCATGATTCTGGTCAAGACGGATTTACCACGGGGGGTTCTTGGCTCTCTCTCTACGTTCCCTTGCTCTATATCACCCATGTTGGTCTCCGCAATCACATTTCCAAACTCATCTGTTCTATCAGGAAGAGTGGTGACTACATACATAGTCCCCTCTTTATCTAGGTATGCTCCATTCTCGAACTTAACTACCAGGTGTTCTAGTCCATGGGGTTGATCGGGGTTCTTAATCTGGACCACATATCTTCTCAGGCCATCTTTGTAGATGCGAGCACCTAGACGATTAGTCCTGATGTATTCCAATTGAGTCTTGTAAGGTCCTTCTGGGTTTTCTAGATAAGCCACCCCTGAACTACCTACTGGTCTCTCCATGTGATAGGACATTTCCGAATCACTTGTTTCTGATCGTGGAGTGTATGGGTAATCACTCAACTGCTGGGCCCAAGACCTAGCAGTGTGATTGACACTAGCTTCAGAAGATCTGAGGCTTTGTCTGTCTCGGCCTAAGTGTCTGCCTGATCTAAGGTTCATATGCCTGATTTATCTACCCCCTTGGACCCAAGCACACTCTCGTTGCAGGTTAATTTGCACCAATCACTTTGTTCTTTTGAGTTGAATATTATGTTTATGATCTTGTCTAAAATCGCGTCGTCAGGAGTACTTAAGTGAATTTCGCACTTGATAAGTGATCGACTCCAGTTTAGTTTTTGTCCCTTAGGGTTTTCGCACTTAAGACCTACTTAATTCTTGCACTTGGTTGATTAATTCTCTTGGACTTGATGCGTGCCTAACGTTGCCCTAATTAATTACCACACCTAAGTCGTACTTAGCCTAGGCTAGGAATTGACAAAGGAGAGCTGAGAGAACTTCCAACCTTAATCCTCTGGTTGCTCAGATTGCTGCACAAGCCCAGGAAGCCTTCTCCCAAGCTTGGTACTCACCCTTGCTAGCTTGCTTTGGATTGCCTTGAGTGCACACAATGTTCCTGCAAAAGCTCACCAGTCAGTATAGCTCTATTACCACAAGTAATTGAAAGACACACATCAATATTTGCAGTCCCCCCTGGAGTAACTCACTGTACCCCTCAATCTTAGGACCACCTAGTCTCACCTAAAGGCCAACTTGAAAATACATGTTCTAAAACTCCACGTATGATTCCACAAAAAACTAGTTGAGGTCCACGTAGGATTTTCAACAAGCTTTCCAACGAGACCAAAATCTCATCAATCAGAGTTCGTATGGTGAAGTTATGACCATTCAGGCACTTAGGGGTCCAAACAGGCTCTCAGGGTTCAGGAAATTCCTCCCTGGTTTCTAGGTCTTTTGCCCACTCCTAAGGCTCTTATATCCTCCCAATGTGTCCAAGATTAAGCCCCAAAAAGTACCCCAATTTTAATCGATCAAGTTATCCTAAAAATTTATGCGTTAAGCCTGTGTATCGCGATAGGTCGGGTCGAAGTGTCGTGATAGGTCGGAGTGTCACGATACTTCGAAGTGTCGCGATACTTGGGAGTGTCGCGATAGTTCGAGATGTCGCGATACTCCGAGGTGTCGCGATAGGTCGTGGGGTCGGGGTGTCGCGATAGGTCGAGGTGTCGCGATACTCCGAGGTGTCGCGATACTCCGAGGTGTCACGATAGGTCGTGGGGTCGGTGTGTCGCGATACTCTGAGGTGTCGCGATACTTGGGAGTGTCGCGATAGTTCGGGGTGTCACGATAGTTCGAGATGTCGCGATACCTCGAGGTGTCGCGATAGCTCGGGATATGGTGAATTTTTCAGTTTTGTCTAGTGATCCTAGGAGCTCTCAGCCTGCGCAGTGTCGTGGTGCACTCAGAATTGTGATTGGGTGAAGTTTTCGAGGTGTCGCGATAGCTCGAGCTTGACGCCTCAGGACCTGTGCAGAGGAAATCCGTACCTGCTGAGCTTGCTGGAGATGATGATGAAGCTGAAGCCTGCAAGAAACATGCAAAAACACACAAAAACAAGCACACACACTCGCTCTCTCTCAAACTCGCACACAACAAATGAGGGGAATGGCAAGGAAGAGGGAATATGTAGTGGAGAAGGAGGTGGAGGTGGAGATGGAGAAGGAGGTGAAGATGGAGATGGAGATGGAGAAAAATCAGAAATTTACCGACTACTTACCATTCCAACGTGTCCTCTCTACGTCTTACCATCACACACTCGTCCTCAAAGCTCAAATCCCCGGCAACGGCGCCAAAATTTGGTGTAGCTCAGTGATGAGTAGCACCTCCTTTAATGTCAATCCGGGAAGACATGAGGATGGTGTGAAGACCTCGAGCAAGTGAAGGCACAAATGTGTGAGTGCGAAGCACACTAACATGCACACACATACACACACACACACACACACGGCAAGAACAAAGAGAGTAAGACAATGGAATCACTTCTATTGCAACAAAGTTCTCATACAAGCTCAAGACTACAAGAAGCTCTCCCCAAAAATGAGCTCTCTAGCTCTATTTATAGTTTTTGGCTAGCTTTGGCCCTGTCCAGACCTAGTGTCCGGCCTAGTTAAAAATTAGGTTCTAGGGCTTATTTGAGGGCTCAAACGAGATCTAAAAAATATGAAAATTGGCAGGCGACTACTTCTAAGGCTCCCCAAGCTCGAGGACTCCTCGACTTGTACAAAATGGAGCTACAAAAAGGTGAAATGATATTTACAAGGGTTTTTAGTGATAAGAATCACTTTTAAATGGTGTAGGGGTTTGGAAAAAAATAAAGGGTTGCCTTAGTGTTAGATCTGCATGTATGCTCGTACTTGCTTCTTCCCGTATACTTCCAACACACATACACATACCTGCATACACACATACACATGCATACATACATACATACACACATACACACATACACACATACACACATACACACATACACATACATGCATACACATATACACACTGTTGAGCCCATCAAAGTCATATTGGTCAAAGTCAATCTAGTCAAAGTCAAAGTGATAAAAGTCAAATTGGTCAAATTCAAGATGGTCAAAGTCAAAGCCATTAAAGTCAAGTTGTTCAAGGTGCACACGTAGTGCACAATCAATTATTCACAATGGTTATGTTTTGTAGAAAGTGGATGTAGGTTCAAGATTGTCTTTCTATAAGTTTCAAGGGTTTTAAAGGTGTTTGGAAGATTCAGTTGAACCCTCCTTTAGGGACACATATTGAAGAAATGAAGGCAAAAGTGAATGTATGTGAAGTGCAAGCGGTATGTAAAAGTGAAAGTATGGCCCCCCATTTAAAATTTTGTTTTTAGTCCTAAAGTCACTACATGACAAAACATGGAGTCATTGACAAAACCCTACAAACGCATATGGTTTAGTCTATATTTGGCCAATAACCTATCTATGCCCATTGAATAGTACATTGGATAGAGAAGAAATTATACTAGGCAATCATCAGTGGGCCAAGAAACAGGTCATTCATGGCTGTTGTGCTACTACAAGGATTGTCTATATGTGTCTTGCCTATAACATCCCAATTGAAGGTGCTCTCACAAGCACTTAGCTATAAGAATACAAGAGAACGTATGTCACAAACACCCATTCCACAAAGCATATAAGAGGATCCATCCCTTCATACCTCCAATTTGCATTCACCTCTCATGTACACCAACACCTAAAGGTTAGATTGATGTTAGTATTGAGCATTCCACTAGCACAACACCATCAACACGAGTGGTTACTAGAGCAATCGCAACAAAACATGTGGTCATAGAACCCGAAGACACCACTATTGTAAGAGGGTTTGTGTTTCCAATTTTTGACATGGGAATGGATGAATTCACCACCACCTTTGACTTTAAAATGACATGTCCCATTCATATCGACTTCCAATTCTCTGATACACACTTTTTTGTCACAGGAATATGAATGACCTAGCTACCCAAGTTCCCAAATTGATCTCAAAGAAGACCATACTAATACAAACTAGGAGGATGATAAGTGTAGAGTGATCAAAGATGACAAAGAAGAGAACACAATTCAACTAGATCAAGGAGACTTTCACAACACATGGGACCAACAAGAGGAACATCAAGAAACCTAGGAAGAACAAGGAGAAGTTTATCTCATGAAAGATGAGCCCATCCTAGATAGATCCGCTTACACGGTCATGCTGCAAAGGCTTTATGAAACTATTCAAGCAGTTTGGGCCTGGCAACAAGTCTCTGAGGAGCAAAGCCAAGATTTGTTACAACAAGAACTCAAGAATAGTGGGTTTGATGCCCCTTTCATTGAATCCATCAACATGCTAATTGAGGTTGTGGGTGTAGTAGAGGCCCTCAACTTTTTGTCACAAAGACCACTTCAAAGATTCCATCCACTTTGTGTCCGTCTTCTCCCTCATGTAGGTCCCCATATCCAAGTTCTGGTGCTGCTTAATCTCTCTGGCCAATCTACCCTTTGTGGACATACACCCCCACCCATCAATCCAATCCATACAGCCACCCTCAATAATCCCACCATTCCCCCAATCAACATCAATTCCCTCCTCTACCAAGACATTCAAACTACCTTTGAGACACCCCCACAATCACCACCTCATTCATGCATACCTATCATTTCCCCACCTCAATCCTCTCCCCATACATCTAGACCCTCCACAAAAGTTGTTCTTGTAACTTCACCACCCACAACCACCCTCTCCACTTCCACTTTGAGTATGCCACCTATCCAATCCACCATTGCACTATTCTCAACCCATGCTTATCCACCACCCTTTCTGCCATTTCCACCTATACCACCTTTTTGCATACCCACCGATCGATCATATATATCCTTTGCCACAATTACCATTGATGCCGCTCAGTGGTGAGTAGCACCTCCTTTAATGCCAATTCGGGAAGATATGAGGATGGTATGAAGACCTCGAACAAGTGATGGCACAAGTGTGTGAGTGAGAAGCACACTAACATGCACACACATACACACACACGTGCACACAAGGCAAGAACAAAGAGGGAGACAATGGAGTTCTTTTAGATTACTCAAAAGTGCTCTTAGAAATTCAATTCTACAAAAAGCTAGCCTCAAAAATGAGCTCTCTAGCTCTTTTTATAGTTTTTGACTAGTTTTGGCCCTGTCCAGACCTAGTGTCCAACCTAGTTAAAAATTAGGTTCTAAGGCCTATTTGAGGGCTCAAATGGAGTCTAAAAAATATGAAAATTGATAAGTAGGTACTTCTAATGCTCCTCAAGCTCAAGGACTCCTTGGCTTGCACAAAATGGAGTCAAAACTATCCAAAAACGGTATTTACAAGGTTAATGTAGTGATGAAAATCACTGTTCAAATGAGGTTTGGTTGGAAAATTTGGATGGCCTATTTGCCATATCTTTGTTGACTACTTTGTCTGCTTGTGCCTTCTCTCCGTTCTGACTCCCTTCTTTGGCTTCCTTGTCTTGTGAGTCCTTGGGTGTCTTGACTGCTGCCAACAACCATCCTTTCTCTCCCATCCTTTCTCCAACCCTTCCTCAACCCTCTGAATGAACTTGTCTTAATCCAAATAACATTACCTTACTCCATCCTACCAGCCCAACCATCCTTAATAGTCAATTATATTTTTGCCCCTACACTTTCACCTACACCTATTCCACTTTTCATGGTTTACACCACAGTCACCATTTACAATGCCATTGACATCTTACCATCCATGGCACATCCACCTACACTTCACACCACTTCGCGTTGCCCCTCCACCAACTTCACAAAAACTCACAAGCATGTACACATTAGCATCCACTATTCCCTTAACCTCCCCCTTTTTTTGTTGCATCATATATTGATTCTCATACAATCATGCATCCACCATCCACTTACTTGTCATCCACCATCAACACTACATTACATCAAATGTTCACCAGTATGCATCGTGTGTGAAGAGTTCACTTCCATAGGCCATCACTATTAGGAGTTGTAAAGCATCATGAATCAATTATGAGCTATGCTTGATTCATTGAGCATAGAGAAATCCTCAATGAATTCACAATACACCGAACTTAAAGACAATTACCATGCTATGAAAAAGTGTAGTTAGAACAACAAAACAATGAAGTCATCACAGAAGTAGGAGACCAGCTTAGAATACAGATCGAACGAGATGCAAGACTAACACACAACATGGGACTTCTCCATTGCCACTTAGCAGCAACATGAGAGGAAAATTAGAGGTTGCAAGAACAAAATTCAGATAATTTTGAAGCTACCATGGATAATTTAGGAGCACCACTTAGTTCTAGCCATTTCCAAGAAATTCCATAAAAAACTATCAATCTTATTTTAGAAGATCATGCACAATTGCTTGGAGCCCACATTAAGCTCATAGAGGAATGTGTCACTTTGTGGAATATAAGGGTGATATATAAATAGCTTAACAAAGAGAACCTGCCCCCCAATAGACAACAACCTCTCTAGAAGTATTGGAAGAACTGAACAACCTACGAGAGCAAGTCACTACACTCTAGACTCAACTAGTAGAATGGGCTATACTCCAAAGGCTTGTTTCCCCACCGGATCTCCCAGAGCCAGATGAGACCATCACTATTCTAATGGAACCCTCTTATGAAGAATAATATGAACACCTGGTATCCATTGGTGGACATGTCACCGATGAGGGTAAATACACATTTAAGCTACCATTCAACTTCCATAGAATCTCAGATCGAGGTAGAGATGTGGAAAAAGCAATTTTCATCTTTACAACTTAGTCTTGCTACTGCAAAAAAGACATTTGCCTGTGATGGTAATTTAAATCAAGGTTTCAAGTATAATGATAAATTTCTCATTAAAAGGTTTTTTTGCAAAGTAATGACCTACAACCATTAGGAAAAAAAAGTGAACCCTGCATGGGCCTTGTAAGGATTCCTAATATTTAGGGATTAAGCTTAATCTTGTACTTTGTTAAGAGGACAAAGTGCAGCACTTTTTGGTAGGCTGAAGTAGGATTTTTTTTAGGTTGAGCTAGGATCTTCTCTCTCTTTTGCACAAAGAGTTGGAAATCAATGTCACGTCAGTCCAAAATCCTTTTAAGGTAGAAACCCTGATTTTGGTACTTAGTCATTTTTGGCACACAATTTGGGTAAAATTTGTATGATCCTATCTTGAAGAGCTTGATGAGAGCTTTCTAATGGTATAGGACATGCAATCATCAGAGATCATATTTGGGAGAAACCCTAATCCTAATTTTTTGCTAATTTAGGGTTTTTACCTCATTTAAGAGCTCTCAGCTTATAGGTCATAAAAATATGATCAAATCATTCATCAGGTGGTTAAAATTGTTAAAAATCTTTTCAAAGGATATTTTTAGCGATAGCTAAAAGCTACGTTAAAATAAAGCAAAGCTTGGCGATTAAAAAACTAATAAACAACGATCCAGGTTTTCGCATGAAAATAAGATTTATTTTGGAGTTTTATCGCATGAAGACTTAGAAGGCTATATAAGAAGGCTTTGTGGTCACTTTTTGAATTATCCAACACCAACACTTGGTCGCTCTTGGAGGTGATTGTGCTGATGCACACATGGGGAAGCCATGGTGCACATATGGGTAGCTATGGGGTAGCTTTTGAAGCCTTAAGAGCAGCCATGGAGTTCTTCTTGGAGAAGAGTGTGCTCACACTCTTGCTTATGGAGAAAACTTACCTATTAGTAGCTTGGTGGTGTGGATCATCCATCTACATGATGTATTTGAAGATTTTCTTCTACATGAAGATTATGGAGTACTTCAAAGACATTGGATGGAGCTTAACATAAGATTGCATCTTATGTTAACAATTCAGTTACATATTCTCTTTATGCACATAGGTACTACTTGGAGCTTATGGAGGCAGTGGCATCCATATCTCGAGGAGTCCTATTCGGCATACATGGAGGCAGTGGCATCCATAAAGGAGAATTAGTACATGCATGCTACATGCATCAGATGAGGTGTTAGAGAAGGTGACATAGTATGAGGATTTCTATCAGCAACATGTTAGCATTCTATGCTAATTCTGTAAGAAAGTGATCTATCACACACACATCTAATTTAGGGTCTTCCATAGCCGAAATTCAGATTAGGGTTTGCTGAATATCAGTTTCATACTGATCTTTCCTCTTTTTGTCACTCATAAAAACTCTTCTATAACCTATCATGTCATACACCTCATACATATTCAGATTTTTGTCCCTACATCTGAATATTCTTGTAAATTCTTTACATACACTCTTCCATCTATTTCAGTTCACATAGAGTGGTTGAGGTTTTGACTCCCACATTGTAAATTGACATTTGTATATATGATGGTATGAGTAAGCAGTGGCTTACGTAACACTTTGAACATGTTTTCTAATCTCTCTCTATCTTTGTCTCATCATTCTATGGTTAAGTGTTGTATGTTCATGTTTGTCAATATTAGAAGATGCTGGAATCTATGTTGTAGATCCTGGACCTATGGAACCTGTGGAATTTAGTTATGGGCCTACCTAATTTCCAACAAAGAGAGAGAGAAAAACCACTTTCCACCTCATCAAATTCGTCCATCTTTATGAATAAAAAAATGACTTTTCTAAAAAAGTCTCTTTTTCAGCTATTCTTTATTCAAAATGGCCCATACTTTTATGTATATGTCAGAAGTTACTTTTTTTAGTCTTGTTTTTATAAAAAATACTTAAAAAAAAATATTTTTCAAAATCCCTCCAAAAGTTAAATGCCACATCATCAAACTCGTAACTTTGGTTGCCCCAAAACATGAATTTTTGGAAAGAAACTTTTTTTTTCCCTCTTACACACTGAAAAAAGTCATTTTGACCTATCAGCATACCAAAACACACTTTTTTTTCTTGCACACAGCTACTATACAAGCCATTAGCCATCTCTGTGCTTCTTCCTATTCGATGCTGGAGTTTTGGAGCATCATGGTGCTCACATGTATTACAAACATGACACCAACGCCAATGTGTGCTCCTCACTCAAAGAGTGTACATGTTCGTGTTCCAATAGAATTTGGACCAACAACTAGAGGTAGCAATGACAAAGATTCTCAAAATGAACGACATGTAACTGGAGAGAAGAATATTGATCTTTGGGTCAATGGTGCTTTGTATCCCTTAGATCCAATGTCTAATGTCCATCCTAGATTCCATAGTATCTCCACATTTCTATAATTCCTTGGTAACAGTGAAGACGGACTTCTAGGCTATTGCAAGTGATCGTCTAACCATTCTACATCTATAGCAAATTATTGGATGCAACAATGTCATCACAACCATTTCAATATACACAGTTTAGAGAGTGCTATACACACTTTAGAAAGTGCTATCAAAGCTTTGGATGGGCATAATAATAGACTCCAACAAGATGTGGAAGAAAAGGAGAGCACAATTACAAAGTTAAAAGCCCATCTTACACAGCTAAAAGAGACTCCACTTGGGATGAGATATAGGAAATGACCATTATCATCCTTTCAAGCTCTTTCAACTGGTAGTGGAGCACAGAAGCGACGTGTTTATGCACTTTGATTTGTGTTACACTTGTTTATTTATGTTAAAAGACTTTTGTGTAGGTCATTTGTTGAAGATGCTAGTGCTTCCTCAACAATGGAGGATCAATTGGAGTTTCTGAATTCTTGTCTTAGCAATAAACATGTGCTTATGATTTTGGAATCACCAATAGGAAATCACATCAAAACCCAAGTGATTAAAGATTTTGCAAGCAACTTAGAAGATATTATTAGTCCTAGTGAGGTACAGATGGTATGTGATGAAGTAGGTGTTAGTATTAGAACATACACTGCATTGTACAATCTTTTGAAGCAGGCTCTGCAAAACAAAGGTATTTTCCAAAGCATTTTTCCGTGCCCTTACAAGGTATCTCTGAAGAAAAGGATGACCAATGAGGATGTAGCCATTACTCTTGGCAATTACTTGCATATAGAAGATGTTATGCCTGCATCCATTTATCATTCATCTACATCAAAGAAAGAGTGGAATCCCATTATTCCATTCCCTTTAGTCAATGTCCATTTTTGCACCTTGCATGCGTTCATGAGAGTTTTCAATAGACTATTGAAGCTCCATATAGAATATGCATTTTCCATGAAGCCAGTTGATAAATCTATTCAAGCTATAAAGAAATTGAAGGAACTACTTAATTCAATTGGTTGTCATGGTGGAAACGTAACCCTAGTTGTTAAGAAAGTTGGAGAATCTCAAGATGGTTTACAACAAGTGTCAATGACAGGGAATAAAGCAAGACATTTTTTTAGAAGAGGTACTAGCACTCAAACTAATGACCATTATGAGCTATGGAAAGACCTACACATGATCACAACAGACAATGACTCTCAAGTTGATCTTTGTAATAAGAGAAAGAAGGTTTCATCAAGCTTTGATAAGTTGGTAGGCTTAATGGGTCTGACTAGGTCTAGTGCTATTCAACATCAATTGTTTCAAGAGAAATTAGTGGAGTTCACCAAGTGTTTCATTCAATCTTGGGGAGAGAGCAATACAACACACTACATTGTAAGTGTATTCTTCTTCTAAAAGTGTTCATTGCACTTAACTTTTTCCAATGTACTTAACAATTTTTAGCATATTTTTATATGGAGATTATTTCATGCATCGATATGGGTCATTAGAGATTTTCAATACCCAAGGAATGGAAACGTCACACTTTAAAGAGAGGGGTGTCTACTTCAAAAACATACGATGTGTTGGTGGTCCAATGCAATCAAAGTACATGGAGGAGATGTTTAATTGGTTTTACCGCACTACATTCTCAAGAAAGTTTTTTGTGGAACGACTTAGGGATTCACAATTGGAAAAACTTGCGAGAAGGATGCAACACAAGATTTCCAGTGAGAAATGGAAGTCATCATTAGGACCTCTCCATCATGCTCAATGGCATGCTAGGAGACTATTCTAAGAACTCATTGAAGAGTTCTCGAGGACGTTTGGGTTGCGGGGTAGTGGAGGTTGAGGCAGCCATTGCACGTGATACTAACTTGTGTGCATGCTTCGCGTGTGCTTCTAGCTCTTCTTGGTTGCAAAAGTGAGAAATGAGAGAATAAGTGTTGTTTTTATAGTAGTCTCAAAATTTTTAAGTGAGTAGGACCCATTTTAAAACTAAAACTAATACCTTCAGATAAAAGAATCATGCACATAACTCTCAAAAAAAAGCTTTAGCTCATAAAATAGTTCTTGAGCTATGACAATGAAAGTTGAGTTCCATCTACACTCCATTCAGGAAGGACTTCAATTTTATCCTCCAACCTCTTACCAATCTACAAACAAATAGAGAACTTTAAAATAACATATTTTAATATAAAAATTTGTATAAACAAAAGAAAAAATACCATATGCTATTTACCTTATGCCCTTGTATTCTGAACTTTGATTGATCCTGATCCTCGAATCCCATTATTACTAGATGTTCTCTCATGTTGGCAAGAGTCCAATGATGATTTACTGAAATCACTTCCATTTCGTTGTTGGGAAGATTTATCTTAATTTCAAAGGAAATTAAAAAACCTTCAAAACTTTGTAATGGTATCCATTCACCAAGTTTACACATCCAATGATCATAATAGAATTGAATGTACAATGAAGCATGATGTTTCAAGTATCGATATCCTATGCCAGTTGCACCAATTTTACACAGGTATCTATCCCCTTTGGTGCATCCTTCTACAAGTCCCCAATTTTCACCTAGTAAACCCTCCACCTACTCATATGTGATATCTTTTAACATGAACATTGTTGAAGTCTCTAGAATTGTGAATATCTGAAATAAATGTACAAAACAATGAACAAGAACACACCAATGTAATCCTACAGATCTTGAAACTCTTGCAAATTTCAAAGAGTTGTGTATGTCTGCAAGAGAACAAGGATTACGACCACCACATGCTAGAGAGATGCCTCTCCTCCCAACCAAATGCCTCTATATATAGCTCTCTCCAGGGGACTGCCTTCTTGGGCAGGTGGATACTAACCATCCAAGTGTCAGCCATGTAACTACATGTGCGCCAAGTGTCCAGTGGATGCTTCTAGAAGGTTCTAGAGCTCTTTGGGCAAAATACTCTTCCCATGTACCCCATGGGGATTGAACCCAAGACCTCGTCCTTCACACCCTTGAGTCTTAACCATTAGGCTAAGTGGATTACTTGGTTACAAGAGTAAATGACCTACCAGTAAGTCTAGACTCGAGATCTTTGGCCACACAAACGAATGACCAAACGGAATCCGATTTCAGATCTGTCTGAACCAATCGGATCCCTAGATCACCAACTTACTTTATTACATTCTTCCCCCCTTGGAAAATATTTTCGTCCTCGAAAATTAGAGCTATATATACTGTAGGAAACCCCCGAGCCTCATGTTCTAAAACTGGAAGAACATGGTCATGTTCTAGAACTGGAAGAACATGTCTCATCTCTGTGGTGGCATCCTTGCCCAAATGATTCAAAACACTATCTGGTTTTGTACTTTGATGAACGAGACAAAGTACAAACTAGTGAAGAATAATGAGGGTGGATCTAATGACATCCCTGGCTAATTCACAGTTTCTGGATGTGCGATCTAGGCACAAACATGTGAACTAGGTGGATTCAAATTACTAGTCCATTTCTAGGCATAACTGGTGCATGGGCTTAGTAATGAAGGTGGGATTCTTATCCCTCGCAAGACTTTGAGAATTCTTGATTCACTTGAATTTGTTTTGGAGAACTTGAAGTTTGGTTGTCCCATACATCTAACTTTAGATGTCTGTACAATGGTTTACTTTTATCTAACAGTTACTTGATTTTTTCACCCGACTAGAGGACTACTTTGTCCCAATGAGTTTAAAAATCCTATGTAAACTGTAGGAGAAAGTTTACCATTTCGGTGGAATCAACCATACTAACTTCACCAATTCAAATTCAAAATGAAAATTGTCCAACTTAGGACACTTTTCTCAAAGACTTTTAACTGAAAGTTCTTGGGAATTGTCAATATGATGAGCAATTTCTAACTTCCCTATTCTAGAGTATACTAGACTCTAGGAAATCATTTATGCTATAACTTGAAGCAAACTCAAATGAATAAATCCTCTTAGACTTCTCATTTTTTGAAGATTGAAAAAGGTTCTTGTACATAACATCTATCTAGGATGTTCAAGTTAGTTATTTTATTCTAACCGGCTAATCCTGGTCTTTTGCAAAAGGAATCAGATACTATATCTGAGTCAATTTCAAAAGATTTGGAAAGCGGAAAGAAATAACTAAGACTCTGTACAACCAATTCAAACTTCAAATATACATAAACTTGCTATGAGTCAAACAGTCTAGTTGACTCAGGACTTTAACTTTTCAAAGATCTATTTCAACAGGATATTGAAGCATTGTCTTTACCTTTAAGAGAAATAAGCTGGATTCTCAAAAAGATACAAAGAAAACCAAAAACATCATCCAACCACAGGATACTAGTGTGGCAATTACCATCAGTGTGTCGACCCACTGAGGCTCGTTTGATGAGTTTTTTACTCTAATAATGCTTCACTTGAGACTAAGTTCAGGTCACATTCAATCTTTTTGACTCCTAATCGTGAATGCAATTCTCGTGCATTTCTTTGAGTCAAAAGAGTGAATTTACCAAGTTATACTAGAAACTTGATGCTTGACTTAGTCAATTGAATCTTTAGTTGAAAAGATCAACTCAAAGTCAAAGTCCAACTTCTTTCAGAAATTTATCAAATATTTCTGATCAATAACACTTAAGCTTGAAGTGTTCTAAGAAGATCTTGGAAGTTCCTTACTTCATATCTTCAGTTTCCTTGATCTTGAAGTCATCTTGAAGTATCGTAAGATACTACTTTCATCCTTTACGAATTAAACTTTTGTTGAAGTCTTAATTCCCTTGAGGATGAAACCTAACTTCAAAATCCAAACTAGGACTAAAAGATAATTATCATCCCACGGTCCGATGTCCCATACCATCTTTCCTATATCAATCTGAGTATAAAATCTGGTGTCCCATACCACCCTATTTTATATTCACATTAATGTGTGGGTGATTCTTATCCTAAAGTCTAAACATCTCTTGATAGAGTACCTTATCTCTTCAATTCTTTTACGAGAATTTAGAAGTTCCAGGTATTACCTCTAACTAGATTTTCTAGGTTTTGATTCCTTCACATGATCGTCTCACAATCATGTGCTTTACCTTGGGAACTTGAAAACCTTTAATAGAATATCTCCTATCTTTTTTGCTAGGGTTTTCAAATGAAAACCAATCAGAATTCCAAGTACTTGAATTTTCTCGAATTCAAGTTCGATTGGTTTATCCTTGACCAATTTCGTAGTGACAAGAGCTTTTAGCTTCTTGATCTAATTTCGTAGTGACAAGAGCTTTTAGCTTCTTGTCTTTAGATTCCTTTCTACTAATGCTTTTAGGTACGTATCCTGGCCAGGAATTTTATAGGAATCTCTCTACTGCATAAGTCTGAGCATCCGCTCATGCTTTCTGGATTTGTACCAAAAATCCCTTTAAGGATAGGCAAACACTTATGTTTTACCTTCCACAGACTTAAGTACCGTCTTCACAATTTGCAGACTACATACTTGGAATTACTTCACTCTGTTCAGACTTGGAACAGCTTACTTTTTCACAATTTTCCATTCGATAAATGGAACTTGAGTGAATCATTCCTAAAGAAAAATTTTATTGCCAATACTTGGGCAATCTACAGGGTAGTTCCAATCGCATGTTCTTGGACAATCATGGCCAAGCTTGATCAAGTCTGGTTGATACTTGCGACAAAAATAAAGACTTAGTCTTTATCTTTTAAGATCTCTTAAACTATCTTAAGCTTCTTTGCTTACCTGCAAGAATTTTAGAGATCTTTTCCTTACTCAAGTCCAAGCATACACTAATTTTAGGTATTAGCATAGCCCTAATACCTTTAGGTTTTCTTTAGCCCCGGACCTTAATGGCTTCTTAGATTCCAAAGTTAAGAATCTTTGATATACCTATGGGTTATATCACTATTTGGACTTAATTAACCAATACTGATGGTTTGGGAATTGCTAAGGAACTACTTACAGACTAAAGAGTATGAAGAATTTCATTCTCAATACTTGAAAGAATGCCATACTTCAAAGACTTGAGATTCCTTTTAGGGAATCAAATATCTTGAACAAATGATTCATCTTGGAATCTTTTGCAATGTTGGAAGGATATTTGAAAGAATATCCAGAAGGTTTACTGATTCAACTGTATTCATTTCTTGAGTATCAAACTAGAGACTAAATATCACCTTTTGGATATGGTTTCCCATGCCACTATGAAAGTTTAAGTTGAACTTTCATTTATGTGATATCGACTTCTATTCTTGAGTTTGATACCAGACTCATTATTATTGGTCAATCTTCAGATGTTACTAGAGTCCTTTAAACATATTTCACTAATCAAATTTATGTTTAAAGACCAAGCATCTATTGATGATTGATCCAATAGTAATGTTACTGTGAACACAACTTTGAACTTTATAACTTGTTTAGGAGAAGTTCATGGATTGAAAATCCATTTCTTGGAACTTTCTATTCCTAAATGAAAAGTTCATACTTGCTCTGATACCAATGCAAGAGAACAAGGATTACGACCACCACATGCTAGAGAGATGCCTCTCCTCCCAACCAAATGCCTCTATATATAGCTCTCTCCAGGGGACTGCCTTCTTGGGCAGGTGGATACTAACCATCCAAGTGTCAGCCATGTAACTACATGTGCGCCAAGTGTCCAGTGGATGCTTCTAGAAGGTTCTAGAGCTCTTTGGGCAAAATACTCTTCCCATGTACCCCATGGGGATTGAACCCAAGACCTCGTCCTTCACACCCTTGAGTCTTAACCATTAGGCTAAGTGGATTACTTGGTTACAAGAGTAAATGACCTACCAGTAAGTCTAGACTCGAGATCTTTGGCCACACAAACGAATGAACAAACGGAATCCGATTTCAGATCTGTCTGAACCAATCGGATCCCTAGATCACCAACTTACTTTATTACAATGTCCATTACCATCTTATGCTTCAAAGTTGTTAATGCTCATATATCAGGTTGTGGCCACTCGAGCTTTAAAAGAGAATCTACCTTAATCATCTCTAACCTACCAAAATCATTTGATGAAGAGGGTACAACATATGTATGTGTGTAAAAGAAAACTCTCTCACATAATAGCTGAGCAGGATGGGCTTGTGGAAAGACTATCGACCCAACATCTGCATGCAATGCTTAGAAAGTACCTCTAAGACTATGAAGTGGTTGTTCTTCCACCAAGGTAGAAGGAAATATGTCTGCAACAAAAAATTACACAACTTAATACGGTATATTAAGAAATTTGAACAAAAGTCAATGAGTAATACTCACAATTGATAGAATATCTCATTTTGTTTGAGTTTTCCAATTTCAAGCTTGACATTGTGAAAACATGTTGTAAAATGGAACAATTTCACCATTTTTGAGCTTTTTGAAGCCCAATAACTTCTCTTTCCAATGAAGATCCAAGTTTCCACGATCTCTTACACGATGAGGGCCAACACCAAAGGGTTGCATGTACACCCATGCACCTTTGCAGAACTCATGTCCTAACCAAATTCCTTCTATAGCCTTGATATTGTGACATTTTATTGCGATAACCTCATCTTTTGGACGTCTATGAGATTTTGGTTCCTCCATTGGAGTTCATGCTATGGAAGTGACAATAGAAATTCAAAGAAGAAGATGCACAGAGAAAGAACTGGAGACACAAGAGCTGCAATGGTCTGCTAGGGAGAGAAAGTAGTAGAAAGAAATGACTTTTTGGAACTTGGGTATGAAAATGTGAGGTTTTGGAGGGAGAAAGTTGTATTTTGAGTTATTTTTGAAAAAGTCACTTTTTTCAAGTCAGTTCATGCATGGATTTTGATTTAGGAGCCAAAAATAGCACTTTTGATCCTAAAAAGTGGTTGGGGGGCCATTAAATGGTATTATGATGAGTTTTATAACTTTAGAGGGCACTAGTCCTATTCACTTGTATTCTTCTTTTATTTAATTAAAGTCAGGGAGACCAGGCATTTCCGAACTCCCTTTATTAAACAAAAACTTTATGAATTTTTTGAATTTTTGGGCCCAGGTAAGTTACGAGATTCCTTTCTCTCTCTAGAGGCAAAACCTGAACATAAGGCAATCCTGTCCCCTCATCCCCCTTCAGCCTAGTGATTTATAGGCTATAGACTGTGTCCACCACCCTCCTCTCATTGGTCCATCACTAATCACTCCTTAATCCAAAAGGCCCATGCAAGGTTCATTTTTTTCCCTAATGCATTGGCACTATTGTAGGAAGAGGAAGAGCTAGATTGGGATGATACTACATTTGTAGGAACTAAAACACCAGATAATGTTCGAAACCCTATAAAAAAACCTTGGAAATATCCTTGGGAAAAGGGGAATTAAGTATAGGTAGGTCTCTTGTGAGCCATTTGGTGAAGGAATTTGAACACCCAGGGTAGGTTTTTGAAGATGATGCAAAATTTCTAGTACAAGTAAAAGCAAGCTAGTTAGAGGTAAAGGTTAATCCTAATGAAGAACTTCAAAAATTGGGGTAGAGATTTGACACTTGGACAAAGGATTTCATAGCAGGTTGAAAAAAACCAAGTCCATTCTCCAAAAGCTAGAAAGCTTGGATTCTGTGCAATGGATTAGAAGGAACTAGTGGAGCAAGAGGTCATGATTTGTACAGAAAGTGTGTAGTGTTCTAGGAAGAAGCTTGGTGGGGATGCTAGATTGTGGACGGAGGATAGTTTATTCATCCTTGTAACTTTGGTGGGGGGGGGGGCTTTGTGCATCCGTCTTTATCTAGGATCATTATATTTATGATTGTTAATGCTACACCATGGTGAGTGTGAATGATGGGTAGATTAGTGTGTGTGTATGGGTGGGGTACAAGGTTAAGTGTGAATAAGTGTGAGAAAGGTTGGTGTGTTAAGTGGAGAAGTGAGGTGCATGGGTGTATAAGGGACAAAGATTTGTTGTGTGTGTGGGGTGATGATGAAAAAGGTAGGAGATCCTTGGTGAGAGTGTGTATGGTGCAAATGTGTATGAGGTGTGGGAAAGGAGTCAAGAATATGAGAAGGGATGAGAAAGAGATTAAGTGTGGGGGAGGAGGAGGAATGATCTAGATTAACATCATGCATTTATTTGTTTCTTGATAAGTATGGTTTTCAAGATCTCACTAATAAAGTCTGGGGGAATATGTTACTCTCAGACCTCTCATGCATAAATAATATTATGGAGCACTTTTTTTGTATCAAGTGTTTGATTGTAACCCATTTTTCCTTCTTGAAGTACCCAATCTTCATGTATTTGTGGCTTGTTTTAAAACATGTGTGACCACGTGACTACATGGTGAAGGGCATACGAAATCTTTGTTCATATCATTTAAAAAATAATTATAATAATTTTATAAAAAAAAAGATAAGCGGAGAAAAGGAAATGAGTGGCATCGTCCCCCCCCTCCCTCTTTTGTTTTTGCATGTGTCGAAGGCTGAAGATCTATTTGATACACATCTCTTTGGAGGTAACAAGGAGTTAGAGAGAAACACATTGAAGCAGAAAATAGAGAAACAATGAATTTTGCAATTTCAAAGAACCTGTACCTTCATTTTCCTACTCGACATCACCTTCATTTTCCTACTCGACATCCTCCATCATTTCTAGAGTTGGAGCTATATTGCATACAGGTTACACCCAAGTTTGTTTGTGGGCAGAATATGCTTTGAAGCAACAAGAAGCTCAAGCCGAGAATAGAAGATTCACACTAGAGGATCTTGAGGATCTATTGGATAAGGGTATACCTCACATCAAAACTCTTTTTCAAAGGTATTGGCACACTCTTTCCTATGGTGAAGATTGGACAGTTCGTACAAATTTTAAGTAGTTCCAAGGGTTGAAGTAAAACCCTTTTGGTGGATCAAAGACATGATGGGAACCTAAACAATTATCTTACAGATGGAATCCAAGCATTTGGAGGTGTTTAAGTCATCCTCGACCATACCTTATTCAAGGGAACATATTTTCCTACATGGGAAGGTCAATGTCGGTTTTGCCTACTCGTCGAGGAAGAGGACGGGGATTGATCAATCATGTAGGAAGGGGAAGTTAGATGGGAAAATGCTCCACGTGAATGTTGCATCCTTTGGGGACTTGGCTCTGCTGCAAGATTTAGGTAGAAATGGGTTCTCAGAAAGTTAGCACTTATTGGGCTAAGGTTGACTTTACATTGTTGATTTTGTTTTGTGGCAAGCTAGATGTGGATGCATTCTATGTACCTGGAAGCTATATGAGGAAGTTTTTAGTGAATGATGCGTCCTCATTGTGATGGTGATTTTTTTTACATATATTGGGAAAAATATGTTGCATGATGTGTCCCATGTATCATGATGAATGTTACTTTCTAGAATGCTTATATTGTATTTTGTCCTTGGGATTTTGGCTAGTTATATTGGAGTAAGGTTGTGGAGAACATTCAAGAGTCAATATGAAGGAAAGCATGTATGGAGGAATGGGGGTCGAGATCTCGATATTATCAGCTTTGAATTGCTTCTACATAAATCAAGCCTAAAGAATAGAGTGTTTCCACTAATTACGCAAGAAGAGATGAGCATTTTGATGGCTTTAAAACTTAAAATTGCATTAAGTCACATTAAAGAGGATTGATTGTCCTATTTGAGTTGCTACTATGCAATTGGAGCATGAACCCCATGGCTTAAAGGGTTATATTGTATGAAAGAAGAAACGTTTTTCAAGGATGTTGTCAAACCTTGCATCTCAACATTATACTTCGGAAGTGAAATGGAAACTGCTATTATAATGTTCCTCTCAAGATTGACTCTTTAAGGGCTCCTAGATCTCTAGATGCAATCAAGTGGGCTAGTCTAGTTCATGAAAGTGCTCATAAAAAAGAAAGTCTTAGTACCATGGGGTCCCCTTGGAATTCACAAGCTAGAGATGATAGCATGGCCAATTCCAAAGAGATTGTGGAGCTTGCCTAAAAAACACTCTAACTGCATTATCTATGTGTAGAAAGTAACTTATTATACATGTCCAACAACACATGACAACAATACTTGAAGGGATTATCAGTAAGTTGGTGTAAACCATAGATTTGTATCAAGCACTAATTGTATGCAATCACTAGTGACACCTTTACTGGCTCTATAATGAAAGGAAAGCCAAAATAGATGAGCTAAAGAGAAGACAAACTATTACCTCATTCAGCAACTTATACATAAATATGATGAAGATCCAAGCTAATGAAGTAGTAGCTAGCGTTCATGCAACTTTGAGCTGATATAGGTTTGAGTTTGTCATTCGAGTAATAAAAAATGATTAAAGAGAGAATGAGACCACAAGAATATCAAGCAACTAGAAAATTATCAATCAATCCTAGGCAAATAATCAATGATGGTGGCTTACTTATGGTGGAGGTGATTGTGTTGGAAAAATTACAGAATTAGAACAAGCACAAGGGAGAATGAGCAGTGGAATTAGTGGGAGTTGGCTTGCGTGTCTTGCTATTATGCTTGTTGGGAAAGTTCCAACTTGATGTTATGCTTTGATTTGTAAAACCTATCATATGCACAATGGTTTGGAATTTATTTAGCAGCTATTCATAGACAAAGAAGCTAGGATGAGATATACAAGAAAGATGCATAATCATTATGAAGATCAAATAGTCAAATTTGCTTTAGAAAATGGAGTAAGCCCTGATCATCATCATTGGACAACAGATGGGCTTGGAATACCTTTTTGTATGGTATTAGAAAGCATTGAAAAATTTTCAAACTACTAGTGAATAAATGAAGGTTCAATCCCAACTAAATGGCTGAATTTCCCAAAGATTGCAAGACCAAAGAGAGGAGCATGGCCAATGAGGGCTTGTATGCTTACTACTTCTAAATCAATAATAGAAAACCTTAAAGATGGAATGACCTTGCCTGTATATTATTGATTAGGATTTTGAAGTTAATCATTACGTGTAGAGAAACCTTCACTGACAAGGATGTAAGAACCCTCAACTATATAGGCTTCAACTCACCCTCAGATGCACTTCTTTTTTATCTAAGTGAGACCCCAGATAGAATATGTTTGATAGGTTATCGTAGCAATCATATTTATGGGAAGCCATTATGTAAAAATTTTTGAGGATGCCTTTGAGTATGGATTCTTTGAAAGAGAATCAAAATTTTTTGCCAAACTATCACTGGTTATGACAGTCAAGTTAACAACCTATGAAGCAACTTATATAGAGTAATATATTAAGAAGGATGTAATAGATAAACCAACAACCGCTGTATAGTGGACAAAGGCACTTTTTGAAATGATGATGTTAACATAAGAGAGAGGAAGAGTCACAACCTTGTGTCTCAAGTATCTCAAAGAAAGAAAAGGTAACGTCAACTGCAACAAGATTTTTGTCAAGGATGACAAAAGGCAAGGAGGGGAAGGATGTTAGAAGAACAATTTTTGGGCATAAAAATATTTTGTAAAATAATAATTTTGTAACATAGAAAGCTCTGATGGATGTAAAAATGAAGAAAAGTATTCCTCCTGGTTAGACATAGCTTATGTAAATTTTTGAAAATTTTTAGAGCTCTCAAGTGAGCAAAAAATTAGATTAGAAATTTAGAGGACCAATTTTCAAGTGTGAAAGGGGACACTAGGAAAAGTATATAAGTTAAATTATGATTCATTTTGGAGTGATCAGTTGTACCTAAATCTCATCATCTAGCTTTCATGGTATTTAGTGATGATTTTTGGAGTTTTTATCATGGATTTGTTGTTGTGATCAATTGTCTTTGAGAAGTTCACAATAATCTAAGTCTATTTCCTCATTATGATTCTCCATAATTGTGCAAAGTGCTATTCAACTCAATTGTGTGATTCTAAAATAATTGCAATTGTCTCATCTCTAGGGTACATGTATTGAATTTGAATTTTGATATTACGAATGTATCCCTTATGAGAAATGGCATACATAAATTAGGTACAAGAATCATTAAAAAAGCTTTGTCCTAGCTCTTTTTACAAAAAAACATAGATTTTTCCATAAAAGTTGTGAAATCTCTATTGAAACTGATCTTACATTACAAATCTTTGAGTTCGTTAATGAAGAAAGGGTTATGGTCTTAGTATGCTTCCCATATAGACAATTTGAAATTTTCAAGATTGTTGTTTCCTTTATACTATAATGGTTAGAGAGGACAACTCCAAAGTAGAACAAACAACTCACCAACTCTATAGCCAATCCATATCTTGTAAGACATTTTTTAACAAGAATTTTGTCATCATTTGTGCATCATTCTTTCTGGTTGCCTTGAACTCTACCCATTTGTTCAAATAATGCATGGCCACAAGTATGTATTCAACATGAGAACCTCTAGCAAGAAGATAAAGCATTGGTGCCGATGACCCCTTTGGTATCAAAAAATGACTCTCATGATCAGAGTTCTGACTACACCCATGAAGAGAGTTCACAAACTTATTACACAGAGTCACCCAAGCATAGTGAGACTTATATGTATCAAAATGATGCACTACCTATGGAACCAAATTAAGATTCAGAATACTCCAATGTCATGTATGGGAATCCTAACCCCAAACCCCAATTGAGACAAATGAGACCACAAGCCCCTAGAGGACCATGTTTTAGATGTCAGGGCGACCATTTCATTCATGAATGCCCCCACCCACTAGCTCCAAGACAAGGAAATAACATCATAATACAAGGCTTTTGTCTTAAGTGCGGCAAAGAACATCTCCTAAGAGATTGTCCAAGGAACCCCTCTAGTGCACCCAAGGTTACACCCATTAATGTGGTAGGATTAGTGGTGGATTCAAGTTCAAGTAGTGTTAAGGTGGCTCTTATACATGCAGTCACTAGGGCACAAGCCTTAAAACAGGCTAAACTAGCTGAACAATCAGAGTCAAGTGAATCAGGAGAGCCTAGTAAGAGGAAGACAAGAACCTAGAAGGATATCAGGGAGAAGGCCAATCATAAGTGGGCTAGAAAGTTATTAGAACTAGAAGAAATCTTGAGGGATGAAAAAACAAAAATTGCAAACATTGCATCTCAAAACCCCTCGCATGTCGAAACTCCATCCACTCCATTTCATCCCACCCACCACTCATTGTAAATAGACTAGGGTTTGTTCTTGCAGATCCAACCCCAGAAGGCTTGGACATGATGTTCAAGGCCTACCAAGCTTGACTTCAAGAATGGTCGACAGCTGCAAACCTAGACAAGAGTTACCCTAGAGCAGATTTAGAGACTGAACGAACAAAAATGTGCATGAAAATGGTAGAACTAGCTCTGGCTATGGTCAAGACTAATCGACTATTCAATCAGACAAATTTTATCAAATCGGGTTTGCATTTCTAGGGCTAATTAGAAATATTAGAGCAGTTGGTAAACAAGACGCACGTTTCTTTACCTCCACAAGCTCAACTAATTGTTGAAAGAGAAAGCTGAACACTAACAAATTTTATGTTCCTAATTCCATGGATGTTAGAACACCTCTTTCAATTGAACAATACTCTCAAGAGTTCTTATGGGAAATACAAGAAGAGAAATGGGCCATGGGGAAGGGAGATCTCCCTCCTATTCTCGAAATTGATGTTCTTCATGATCAATTTCCCCAAGACATTCCAACTATCTATGAAGACCAAGCAGAGCAACAACAAGATCAAAGATTAGATTTTGAATCTAATTCTTTACAAGAGTTGCCACAATTCACAGGCCCATGGGAATTTGAATCTCTTCATCTCAAAATTCCCACAATTTTGATAAGAAATGAAGAATCAGTGGTTCCAAAAAACATTGAAGTTGTGAAGAATGATAAGGTGCAGTGTCATATCACCTTAGAAGAGCTACTCAAAGTAAAACCTAAGTTATGGAATGTTGGCAGTAGCCAGAGGCATAGAAGACACGGAAGCATGTGAAGACAGAGCACAACAAAGTAGCAGGGAGTCAGTCGAATCATTTTTCAAACAAATATATTTCAAAATAGTTTGCAAAAACCTCCAACAGTGATTTTCATCACTTTTGTACCATATGTAACATAGAGAAACCCTTTTTGTAATTTATAGCTCCATTTTGTGCAAGCCGAGGAGTCCTTGAGCTTGAGGAGCTCAGGTAGAATGAGCGTACAAATTTTGGTTATTTTTAGACACCATTTACCCTTTCAAATAGCATCTAGAACCTATTTTTTAACTATGTCGGTCACTAGATGTGAAACCGGTCAAAACTAGTCTAGAATCTATAAAAAGAGCTAGAGAGCTCATTTTTGAGGTTGGTTAGTGTGAGCTTAGAGCTATCTTGAGCTTGTAAGAGTATTCTTGAGCAATAGAGTTGATTCCCTACCGTCCATTGTGTCTTGCTTGTCTCTTCGTTGTGTGTGTGTATATGTGTTTGTGCATCTCTATGCTTCTCACCTTCACTCTCACTTCATCTCATATTCACGATCTTCATATCACTCCTATCTCTTCCGCGGATTGACATTAAGGAGGTGGAGCTTCTTGACATGGTTCTCACCATTGTGCTAGAGTGTTGGAAGTAGCCAGAGGCATAGAAGACGCGGAAGCATGTAACGACGGAGCAGGGAGCGAGTCAAATCTTTTTTCAAAGAATTATGTTTTCAAATACTTTCCAAAAACCTCCAACAGTGATTTTTATCACTATTGTAACATATGTAACATAGAAAACCCCATTTTGTAATCCATAGCTCCATTTTGTGCAAGCCGAGGAGTCCTCGAGCTTGAGGAGCTTAGGTAGAACAAGCGTATCAATTTTCATTATTTTTAGACACCGTTTACCCTTTCAAATAGCATCTAGGACCTATTTTTTAACTATGCCGGTCACTAGATGTGAAACCGGTCAAAACTAGTCTAGAAACTATAAAAAGAGCTAGAGAGCTCATTTTTGAGGTTAGCTTGTTTGAGGTTAGAGTTCTTTTGAGCTTGTAATAGTGTTCTTGAGTAATAGAGTTGATTTCTCACCTTCCATTGTGCCTTGCTTGTCTCTTTGTAGTGTGTGTGTATGTGTGTGTGCATTTCTATGCTTCTCACCTTCACTCTCACTTCATCTCACATTCACGATCTTCATATCACTCCTATCTCTTCCGCGGATTGACATTAAGGAGGTGGAGCTTCTTAACGTGGTTCTCACCATTGTGTTAGAGCAACACCAAATTTGGCTCGTTGCCGGGGATCGAGTCTAGGACGAATGTGTGATGGTAAGAGTATAGCAAGAAGTAGCGTTGGAAGGTAAAAATTTCAGTTTTTGTTGTTGTTTTTACTTAGTTTTTAGTGTTTTTCACCTCCCCCACACTCCATCTTCATCACCGCATCATCATCTTCATCTCCAAAAAAATCAGAAAATTCACCATATCCACCCATTCTCCTCATTTCCCCTCATTTGTGCATGCGAGAGAGTGAGAGAGAGCTTTTGTGCTTGTGTGTACTTTTGTTTTCTTGAGTTTTCTTGCAGGTACAGAGCTCCAGTGCATCAGGAAAGCTTGGAAAAGGTAAAATTCTCAGTTTCTGTCAGAAATTTCCGACTGTTTCAGACCATCGCGATGGTCTGCAAAGTTCGGAATTTGAAGAAGGCGACCACACCAGCGTGTAGAGCACACTTGCGCCTCTAGGAATCCATACTTGCATTGCAAAAAATCATACTTTGGTGGACCATTGCGACGGTCTTAGACCATCGCGATTGTGTCACACCATCGCGATAGGCTCACGCCATCGCGACGGCTCGGCCGGACCATCGCGATGATCTCACGCCATCGCGACGGTTCAGTTGGACCATCGGGACGGTTCGCGGACCATCGCGACTGTTCGGTTGACCCCACACCATCGCGATTGGCTCACGCCATCGCGCCGACGGTGCCACGTGGCAAGTTGGACCATCGCGCCCTGACCATCGCGATTGGCTCAAGCCATCGCATCTGTGACCATCGCGACGGTTCACTTTGGACCATCGCGATTGTTCACGTTGACCGTTGACTGATGCCATCGCGATTGTCCGCCTGATCGAGCCATCGCAACGGTTCACACTCACGCCATCGCAATTGTTCACCTTCATGCCATCGCGACGGTCCCTGTTGGAGCAAGTCTATGACAAGCCTAAGTATTGGCTTGAGTCTCACAAAGTCTTAGAAGAAGCTTTAAAAAGAAGACTATGTAAAGTTCACTTGTGAACTACCTCTTGTAACTTTTGAAGAGTTTACTTAATGTAAAAGTAAGAGAATCTTAAGTGGTTGAGTCCACTTGATCAAGAATGGAAAGAGGAGCCACGAATTCGTGATTTGTGGTAGGTAGAGAATCAAATCAATCATTGATTGATTGGAGAGTGATTGAGGGAAGTTAGCCTCCCAAACTCAACTATAAATAGATGGCAGTTTTAGTCGTGGTTAGAGAGACCTATGTGAAGACCTCCAAGAGCTGAGCTTTATGCCATATCAAGGTGTGATTACAAGGCACACATATGTATCAGTAAGTCATTGTATTGTACAAGAAATATACTTTCATTTTCATGATCATTTGGTTTCATCTTTCCATGTTCTTGTGAAGTGTACTACTCACTACCATTACTCTCAGTTTTTTGAGTCAGCTTGCAGAGATGTTTTCTCTGAGCTTGGTGCATCATTTTCAGTGATTTAACTTGGTAAAGTTAGCTCTATAAGTCTACTATATGCTCATGAACTTTCATGTCATTTGGATGTTGCAATCTTCAGTTATGTTCATTTGAAGTCAACAGGGTCTGTTCATCTTCACCTCTCTGTCAGGTACCCGACTTTTTCACTCATCTTGTCAGAGGTGTTTCTCAGTGGTTACTTATCCAAATTCAGTGATTTAAAGCTTGTTAGATTCAGATTACTGTCTAGTATAACCATACAAATTTTCATAATCATTGGATTTCTACATTGTGAGTTATGGTGTTTTTTCTGCTCACTGGTCTATTTCTGTAGCAGCCCGTGAAAATCGGGATGATGTCATCACTTGTTAAAACTCATTCTCAGTGTGTGGTTCATTATTTTTTATGAGATTACTCTTGAAAGTTAGCTCTTTAAGTTGTCTAGACTTCCCCAAGAGGAATTGAGCTAATTGCTGCTGTGCTCAGAGAATTATGTAAAACACTGGACATGTGTATGAACCAAGAATAGCAAGTTTTCACCTCTGAGCTAACTCCAACTTATGTGTTTTGATCTATCTTTTTGAGAGTGATCTTCCAAGGTACATGTTGAAGCGCAAGGTCAAGGACAAAGCATGGAAGCACATCAAAGAAGTGGACATAGAAGAAGAGAGAGCAAGTAGGGAGCTCCAAGAAGTGTATGTCAAATTTTCAGAAGAATCCCCTACAAAAATAGTGATTTTCATCACTAGAAACCATTGTAAATACCATTATCTATTTTTAGTAACTCCATTTTGTTCAAGCCGAGGAGTCCTCGAGCTTGAGGAGTATTAGAAGTACCATCGTACCAATTTTCATAATTTTTAGACTTCGTTTGAGCCCTCAAATAAGCCCTGGAACCTAATTTTTAACTAGGCCGGACACTAGGTCTGGACAGGGCCAAAACTAGTCAAAAAACTATAAAAAGAGCTAGAGAGCTCATTTTTGGGGTTAGCTGGTGAGAGAATAGAACTTTTGTAAGAGAACTCTTTTGCAATCTAAGCTTTCCATTGTTCCTCTCTTTGATCTTACTTTGTGCGCGTGTGTGTGTATGTGTGTGCATGTTTGTGTGCTTTCACTCACACACTTGTGCCTTCACTTGCTCGTGGTCTTCATACCGGTCCTCACGTCTCCGCGGATTGACAAGTAAAGGAGGTGGTGCTTACGCTTGAGCTACACCAAATTTTGGCGCCGTTGCCGGGGAGAGAGCTTCGAGGACGAGCGTTGTGATGGTAAGATCGTAGATTTGCGACGTTGGAAGGTAAAAAATTTGTCATTTCAGTTCATTTTCTGTTTTTTCCTCTTCATCTTCATCATCATCATCATCTCCGCCTTCTTCCATCTTCTTCTTCATAGAAATTTCTTGTTTTTTAGTGCATTTTCACCATTTTCATTCCATTTTTCATGCATTATTGTGTGAGAAGGAGTTAGGAGGTGCAAGGGAGAGCAAGCGCTGTATTTTTTTCATGATTTTCTGCTCATACGGAGCTCGCCATAGCCGGCGCTCAGAAATTTGAATTTCCCGCCAAAAAACGCGATTCTGTGATGAAAATCGCGATTCTGTGAAAATTCAAAATTTTTTGAAAAATCACGATTTTCAGTTTCCCGCCTAAAAGTTGGTTGAAAAGAATCGCGATTCTGTGTTTTTCTCAAAAAACACGATTCTCTGCTCAAAATCGCGATTCTCACCAATCACGATTTTCAGCAAAAACACGATTTTGTGAAAAACACGATTCTCTGCTCAAAATCGCGATTTTCAAAAAAAAAAAAAAAAAACACGATTCTCTGCTCAAAATCGCGATTCTCACCAATCACGATTTTCAGCAAAAACACTATTTTGTGAAAAACACGACTTTCTGCTCAAAATCGCGATTCTCACAAATCACGATTTTCAGCGAAAAATACGATTTTGAGAAAACACGATTCTCTATGACAAAATCGCGATTTTCATGCCAAAAACACGATTTTGTGAAAAAGGCGATTCTGTGAAAACACGAATTTTTGCTCAAAATCGCGATTTTCAAAACACGATTTTGTGCTCAACATCGCGATTTTCATGTGAAAAATACGATTCTGAGAAAACACGATTTTCAGCAAAAACACGATTTTGTGAAAAACACGATTTTCTGCTCAAAATCACGATTTTCAAAAACACGATTTTGTGCTCAACATCGCGATTTTCTGAGTTCACAAAATCGCGATTCTCTGAAAGTTCACAAAATCGCGATTTTCTCCAAAGGCCCTGTTTGCCTGTTTTGACCCCCAGGAGCCTGAATTGGCATAACTTTTTCATCCAAAGTCCATTTTTTGAGCTCTATAGCTTGTTGGAAAGCTCGTTTCAAATCCTACACGACCTCAACTGTTTTTTTCAAGAATAACGCGTTCATTTTGAGATAGGATAATTTGAAGTTGACCCTCAGGTGGGACTAGGGAACCAAGGGGGCTCTAAAGAATTTTGAACCATACCAAAGGGAAAAATTGGACTCTTGACTAAAGCTTATGAACCTGAGATCTGGTAGACACTTAGGCAAGGATAAACAAAGCATTAGATCTTCTGAGGCTAGTGTCAACCATACATCCAAGTCTTGGACACAACAACTAAGTGGTGATCTTTTACTAAGTTCAGACACAAGTGATTCAGAAATGTCTTTTAGCATGGGAAAACCTGCAGGTGGCTCAGGGACTGCCCATCTACAAACACCGGAAGGTCCCTATAAGACACAGTTGGAATATATTCGGACCAACCAATTAGGTGCTCGCATCTATGAGGATGGTCTGAGGCGATCAGTGGTCCAACTCAAAAATCCAGATCAATCCTTTGGACTTGAACACCCGGTGGTAAAGTTCGAAGAGGGTTCATACATTGATAAGGAAGGAACCATGTATGTGGTCACCAACCAACCAGATAGGACCGATGAGTTTGGAAATATCATTCATGAGAATGAGATAGGAGACCTAGAACAAGGAAATATAGGACAAGGACCCCAGACTCCTAGAGGCAAGTCAGTTTTGACCCGAGTGATCACTCCAGACTGGATCCCTCAAGACAACAAAAGCATAGAACTATTTTTGAATAGAGAAACAGAGGAAGCCTTTTGGAGATTCAAGCCAGAACAACCTAGCCAATTGGGCATAGTCATCATCTACGAGTTCAAGGATCCAGAGATACCAGGAAAGGTTGTCTACCTGGATAACACATCAGAGAAAATTTTCTTAGTAACAGAACATGATAGACATGCATATACTTGGAAGAATGAATTGATTTTCCCCCCACCAAGAGCCAATGTTTCCCACGGCCTCCAAGGAGTAGGGTCATCCCAAGCTCAGGAAGCCCAAAGAGAAAGAACTAGAGAGAGACCGGAGGTAAGTTTTGCACACACAGCGGGCAGGAATAGGTCAGGATTTGAAAATGAAAGACCTGAAAGAGAGAGATATCAAGCACATAGGCAACAAAGAAATGAACATGAATTTCCATTGCCTAGAACCCGAGAGCACCCAAGAACCCTCAGACCCACTCAAGTGATCAAGGCAATGAAGAATTATTTTGACGGGTCAGGAGATCCTTATGATCATGTGGCTGAGTTCAAACAAGTGTTAAGAGCTGAACAGGTTGAGGATTTGTTCACCCAGTACGAGGCATTTGGTCTGACTCTTAAGGGCACTGCCTTAGCTTGGTTTCAACCATTGAGTAGTCGCAACTATCGCAATATAGGTCAACTGCTAGACGAATTCATTGTAGAATTTTCCAAGAGTGGTATCAGGCATAACACTTCATCTTTGATCCACAGCTTCAAGCAGACACCCCAAGAAACAGTGCGACTAGCAGGTAGAAGGTTTAGACAGTATCTAGAAAGATGCCCTGCTCTAGAGTTACCAACTCCGGCCAAACAAGTGGCTTTGTTCTTAGATGGCTTACTGAGCACCAAGTTAAGATCATATGTGTACTTGAAAGATCCTAGATCCATAGAAGAGTGTGTGTGGACGTGCATAGACATAGAAGATAACTTGGGTGAGGAGTTAGGATTGTCCAAACTCTACAAAGATTCGGATAGTTCTACTAGTCATACTTCAAAGATCTCCACAGAAATAGAAGAGATAGCTGAGCAAGTTGCCAAGAAGCTGGGAGTCCAAAATAAACAAACACAGAGAGTCACTCCAGTGAATCGGTGTTATACTTGTGGGGGCGACCACATGGCTAATGTATGCCCAATGCAAAATCAAAACATTAGAGAAAGGAATGCTCCATATTGCACTATTGAGAGAAAATACACAAACCACACGGCTCAAGATTGTCCCTACAATAGGCAGGCTGTTAGACAGAATTATCAGCAACCTTATCCACAAGGTAGGTATCAGAACCAATACCAACAGCCATATTATAGACCACAACAGCAATATCAGGTACCATATAGGCCACAACCTGTCTTGGGAAACCAACCACCAGCTCCAGCCAACGTGATTCCAGTCAAGTATGCTGTGGGAGAGGAAAATCCAAATAGAGCTTTGGTGCCACTAACCCCATTGATACCAGATAATGACTCTCATGCTCATAGTTCAGACTACTCCCATGAAGGTAGTCCACATGCTTATTACACAGAGTCACCTGAACATAGTGAGATTTACTCGTATCAATATGAGGCACCGCCTATGGAGCAAAATTGGGAGCCAGAATACTCCAATGTCATGTACACAAATCCTAACCTAGGCCCCAGTTGAGACAAATGAGACCACAAGCCCCTAGAGGATCTTGTTTCAGATGTCATGGTGACCATTTCATTCGTGACTGTCCCCACCCACCATCTCCGAGTCAAGGACAGGCTATCACAATACAGGCTTTTTGTCCTGATTGTGGCAAAGACCATCTCCCCAGAGATTGTCCAAGAAACCCCTCTAGTGCACCCAAGATTACACCCATTAATGTGGTAGGCTTAGTGGCAGATCCAAGTTCAAGTAGTAGCAATGTGGCTCCTATACAAGCTGTCACTAGAGCACAAGCCTTAAAACAGGATAAACCAGTAGAACAATCAGAGTCGAGTGAATCGGGAGAGCCTAGTAAGAGGAAAACAAGAACATGGAAGGATACCAGAGAGAAGGCCAATCGCAAGTGGAATAAAAAGTTATCGGAACTAGAAGAAAGCTTAAAAGAAGCGAAAACAAAAATAGAAGACATTGCATCTCAAAGCCCCTCGCATGCCGAAACTCCATCCACTCCACCTCATCCCACCCCACCACCCATTGTAAATAGACCGCAACCAGGGTCTGTTCTTGCAGATCCAACCCCAGAAGGCTTGGACATGATGTTCAAGGCCTACCAAGCTCGACTTCAAGAAGGGCCTACAGCGGCAAACCTAGACAAGAGTTACCCTAGAGCAGATTTAGAGATTGAACGGATGAAAATGTGCATGAAAATGGTAGAACAAGCTCAAGCCATACTTGAGACTAGTCAAAAGTTCAATCAGACAAACTCTATCAAATCAGATTTGCATTTCCAGGGCTTACTAGAAAGATTAGAGCAATTGGTAAACAAACCACAAGTTTCTTTACCTCCACAGGCTCAACCAGTTATTGAAAGAGGAAGCTCACCACCAATGGGAGCTTATGTTCCTAATTCCACGGATACAGGAATACCTCCTTCAATTCAACAGTACTCTCAAGAATTCTTGCGGGAAATACAAGAAGAGAAATGGGCCAAGGAGAAGGGTAATTCCCCTCCTATTCCTGAGATTGATGATCTTCATGATCAATTTCCCCAAGACATCCCATCTATTTACGAAGATGAAGCAGAACAACAAGAAGACGAAAGGTTAGATTTTGAATCTAATACCTTAGAAGAACTGCCTCAATTTCCAGGCCCATGGGAATCTGAATCACTCCAGATTAGAGCTCCCACAATACTGGTAAGAAATGAAGACTCAGTGGTTCCAAGGAACACTGATGTCGTGAAGAACACTAAGGTTCAGTGTCATCTCTCTGTAGAAGAGCTGCTCAAAGCAAAACCTGAGCTCTGGAATCATGTGAAGGATCAGGTTCCAGAACTTGATTCCAACATGCCAAAAGCAGGCTCCAAGCAAAGGGTACCAGAGATACCTCTAGACAAAATAGGGGACATGTGTGAGGGTGAAGAAGGTAATACTTATCTTCCCATCACCTACCAAGGTTACACAACCAAAGCAATCATAGATTCAGGTGCTGGTGTTGCTATTGTGACCACCTCCTTGTGGAAGCAATGGGGCAAGCCCACATTAAGACCAACTAGAATGAAGCTTCAAATGGCTGATGGTCATTTTGAAAGACCTCTAGGATTGCTAGAAGGGATCACTCTAACCACTTGTGGTGTAGAATTTGAGCACACATTTGCTATATGTGACTTTGAGAAAAATAATGTCTTTGAGATGATCCTAGGAAGACCCTTCCTACGACAATTGCAAATAGTACAGGATTGGGGAACTAACTCCTTGTACTTACAGCACTTAGGGGTCACCACTAAGGTCAATTTGAAGGATTACACCTTCAGAGATGTACCACCCCTACAGTGGAATTCTATCCACAAAGCGAAAGAAGATTCCATCTCTGTGCATTCTGAAAGTTCACCTGATCCATCATGGCTGCATGAAGATACTCATTTGTGGATGTGCAAGGTCGCAAAGGAAGAGGAAAAACGTTTAAAGGCAAGAGAAGAAGGAACTTCGCTAGGAGATAGACCAGTTAGGGACCCAGCCTACACACCGATGATCTTTCCAGATGAGGAGTTTGAGCCTCATGGCTGGCCAGAAATCTTAGCCACCATGGACATTGCTGTCAATGAGGAACAATGGACACCTCATTGTGATGAGGAGGGTTATGATATCTCAGTGTTCATGTGTCAACCCTTGCTAGAAGAATGTGACCCTAGTGATGTCATAGAAGAAGAAGAGAATGACGATGATTTGGAGTCTATTGTGATGGATAGTTGCTTTAACTCAGAGCAGCACTATCTAGAAGATATAGGAGTGTTCACCCAGAAAGAAGAAGAACCTCTCACAAGTATTAAAACAGTAAACTCAAAGGATGGAAGTGAGAGTAGTCAAAAGAAAAAGAAAAGAAAAGCAGTGAAACAAGAAAAGGAGGAATCATTGTTTGAAGTACCAGAAAACTTCAAGAAATATGAAGTTGACGACCGCAAAATTTTGGTACGAATGCCTAAGAGAGAGGCCATCATAGGAGAATCATATGATAATAAAGAAAAGACCAAGAAGATTGTAGTGACCATTGAAGAGAACGAAGAGAGATGCACATATATAGGAGATGACCTAAGTGCAAGAGAAGAAATGGAGCTCATAGCTCTATTAAGGGAATATAGGGATGTGTTTGCATGGCACTATAGAGACTTGAAAGGGGTAGATCCAAGAATTTGCTCTCATACTATCCCCATGACTGCTGATGCTAAGCCCACCAAACAGAAGCCCTACACATATAATGATACCTATGCAGCCAAAATCAAAGAAGAAATTGATAGGTTGATTGAGGCTGGATTCATCTATGAGATTGAGCATACCGAATGGGTGTCCCCCATTGTTGTGGTACCCAAGAAGAACGGGAAGTTGCGAGTGTGTATTAACCTTAAAAAAGTTAATGCCGCTACGATTAGAGATAGTTATCCACTTCCAATCGCAGAACACCTATTGGAGCGTGTTGCAGGCAAGGAAGTTTATAGCTTCCTTGATGGATTTTCAGGTTACAATCAAGTAGCCATTGCCCCAGAAGATCAACACAAAACAGCTTTTGCTACAGAGTGGGGAATCTTTGCATTTCGGGTGATGCCATTTGGGCTCACCAATGCACCTGCAACATTCCAAAGGCTCATGTGTCATGTCTTCAAAGAGTTCTTGCGAAAGAGCTTAGAAGTGTATGTGGATGATTTATGTGCTCATTCCCAAGAAAGAAGGGTTCACATCCCTGAACTCAGACAAATCTTCAACAAGTGTAGAGAATATCGAGTGTGTCTGAACCCAGAAAAGTGTGTGTTCATGGTGCGTCAAGGTAAAATCCTCGGTCATATTGTTTCTAAGAATGGAATCTCAACGGATGAAGATAAGGTACGAGCCATAGCGGAGCTGCCAAGGCCAAGGAATGTTAAAGAGGTACAAGCCTTTATGGGCCATTGTGGATATTACCGTAGGTTTATCCACATGTACGCGATCATAGCTAGACCCCTTTATGCCTTGTTGTCTAATTTTGAGTGGAACGACGAATGCGAGAATTCTTTCAATGAACTGAAGAAACGTTTGTGCACAGCACCAATACTGACCACTCCTGATTGGAATAAACCATTCCATGTCCATGTGGATGCATCCAATTATGCCATGGGATGTGTGCTGGCACAACCCACAGGTGAAGGGAATTTAGATTTGCCCATAGCATATGCTAGTAGACAACTAAACCCAGCCGAAAGAAATTATACCACAACCGAGCGAGAAGGGTTAGGCATGGTATATGCTGTAAAGAAGTTTAGACACTATTTATTGGCCAACAAGTTCAAGTTCTTCACTGATCATCAAGCTTTGTTATATTTGGTCAATAAACCTTGCAATACTGGACGCTTAGTAAGATGGTTCCTCTTACTAATGGAGTATGACTTTGAAGTTGTTGTCAGGAAAGGTAGAACCCACCTTCGGGCAGATCACCTTTCTCGCATTACTTCAGGAGAGTCACCACAAGGAGTGTCTGATGAACTACCTGATGCTTATCTGTTCAATTTGGAAGTTGTTCCTAAATGGGCAAATAAGTTGGTACCAGTCCTAACCTTCGGCCCTGCAAATAAGAATGTGAAAACATCACAAGAAGAAATTGTAAAATCACAAAAATATCACATATTGGCAGGAGGCATGTACAAACAAGATACTGAGGGTGTATTAGCTTGTTGTGTCGAGGATGATGAACATAGTAGTTGGTTGCAGCAAGCTCATGAGGGATTGCTAGGAAATCACTATTCTAAACAACGAACATTGCAGAATTTGAAACGTTTAGGAGTGTATTGGCCTAGCATGGACAAAGAAATACATGAGTGGATCAAGAATTGTCCAATGTGTAGAGAGAAACCACCAGTGGAGCATGCGACCCTTTATCAAGTATCATTAATTCCAGATTGGAGTACTCCATTGGTAGAGTTTATGAGATCGGGAAGATTACCCAAAGAGGCCAGTCTAGCAAGAAGACGAAATATGGAGCAAGAGGCTCAAGGCTATGCCTTAGTAGGAGAAAACCTATACCGAAGAGGTAAAGATGGTTACTTAAGACTGTGCGTTCATGAATCAGACTATTTAAGGGTCTTAGAGACTGCACACAGTGGTGTTGCAGGTGGACATTTTGGCCCTGACCGAGTGATTAAAACCATTCTATTCTCAGGACTTTGGTGGCCCACTCTTCATATGGATGCACATACCTATGTGAAGAAATGTGACACATGCCAACGTGCACAATATCCAGTGAGAAAAGACGAGATGCCCTTGAGGCCAATGATGGGAGGACGTGCATTTTCGAAGTGGGGCATAGACTTCATAGGTCCTATTAACCCCCCAGCTAGAAACTCCCATGCAGAGTACATCATTGTAGCCACAGATTACCTTACAAAGTGGGTAGAAGTCAAAGCCACAACAAAGAATGATGCTCAGACTACGGCTAAGTTCTTATTCGAGAATGTGTTCACGAGATATGGACTACCAATAGAGTTGGTGAGCGATAGAGGCACACACTTCTTGAATGAAGTCATTGAAAATCTTCTCCAAGAATTCTTGGTGATACATAAGAAATCCGCCCCCTATCATCCACAAGCCAACGGACAAGCTGAGAGTACCAATAAGATCCTCTGTAACGTATTGACAAAACTGGTGAATAATAAACGCTCTGATTGGGACAAACAACTTCATCATGCTGTTTGGGCTTATCGAGTTGCCTACAAAACTGTACTCAACGCCACCCCATTTCAGATGGTCTTCGGACAGAACGCTGTGCTACCATTAGATTTCTTAATCCCTGCCTTAAAAGTAGCACAAGAGTATGAGTGGAATGGGCATGAATTGTCCTCTAGGATCTTTGATCTCGAACGCTTGGGTGAAACGAGGCTACGTGCGGCAGCAGGCATCTACGCTGCAAAGAAGAGGCAAAAGGCATACTTTGATGCACACATCAAGGATAAGGGATTGAAAGAGGGAGATCTAGTGTTGGTGTACACACTAAAACAACATGCCCGTAAGTTGGAAAAAAGAGGATATGGACCCATGATCATTAATAGAATTTCCACTAGTGGTGCAGTTCAGTTGGCCACTCTAGAAGGAGATATCTTGCCAAACTATATTAGTGGCTGTAGAGTCAAGCTATATCAAGAACCTCTTACTGAGGATATGCTAATGAGACTCAACACTGCGAAGAAGCGAAAAGAAGAAGAGTTAAGAGTGAGAGAAGAAGCACAGGAAGAGGCCAGAGAGCGTATTAGGCAAAATAAGTTAAGGCGATTAGGCCTAGATGTCAACTCAAAAGCCCCAAAATATCACATGGATATGTGTCAAAAGTCAGGCATTGCGACTTCTCAGGTCATTGACCGAAGACCCTTTGTGACCATAGAGATAGGACAAGGGAAGGGTGCAAGGACGGTGAAAGCATTGATTGACTCAGGTGCAGCAAGTAGTGCAGTTAAACTTTCCTACTGCCAAGACTTGGGGTTGAACATCAATCCCATAGAAGCTTATCTCATAGGATTGGGAGGTGTGGAAACCCCTTGTTTGGGCGAGGTGGAACTTCCCATCTACCTTCAAGATGTTCCAATGAAAGTCAAAGCGCTAGTATGTCAAGATGAGAACCTTACAGAACCACTTGTCTTGGGTCAAGATTGGATCTATGACCATGCAGTTAACTTAAACCTAAGAAGTCAAATTCTTCAAGTTTGGGTACATGAACAATGCATTACATTAGAATTAGAGAACTGCATGCTCCTAGATCATGGCACCACACACTCTCTTAGTTCTTCCGAGACTAATCATATGAAAGAAGATGTTGTATGTGTCAAAAGCTCTATGATGCAGAAGGAGTCAATCGTGGAAGACCAGGTTCGAAGGCGGGTGGATCTTTCTTCTTCTCCAAAGAATCAAGTAGCCACAGTAGTGAGTCCACCACACAAGCAAACACAACTGTTCACGACAACTGCTACATCAAATAGAAAGACACCATTCGATAAAAAAGCAGTTTCGAGCATGAAGCAGATATGGGTACGCAAAGGAGAGAAACCACCAGCCTTGCCCCCACAAATCCCATCCTTGCACACCAACCAGGCCAGAAGACGAAGGAAGCAGCTCAGACAAGCTCAATCACAAGGTATTCAACAAGTTTGGGTGCCTAAGAAGTTAGCTGCAGCTCAACAAGGGCAATTACAGATGTGGGTACCTAAGAAGCTCTTACATCCACAACAACCTATGTTCTCCCACATGCGAAAGGTCTCACCCAAGAAGCCAAAAAAGGAAGAGGGTAAGAACCACGTACAGAGACCGAAAGAAGATCAAATCAGCTCTTCAAGAAAAGTAGGAAGACGTGCAAAAAGGATATGGGTTTGGAAGCCAAAAGTACAAACAGCCTCCATCGAACCAAAGCGCCAACCACACTGGATACCACCGTTCAGAACGCATCCAAAGAGGAAGACGGCTGAAGTGATCTCTACAGTGCCAAATGATGTTCTAAAATGGACTCCAATAAGGAGGATTACATCAGTTCGAGACTCAATGGATACCTCCACCAAGGTCGGCATCAACCTCCACAAATAACATCGAAAGCCTCGAACGAGCAACAACCATGTGCTCCTTGCACAACCCTGTCTTTTGCACCATTTAGGTCATGCATTTCCAAAGTATGCATTAATCTAGGGCCACATTACACGGCCGTGCATAGACACACTTGAGAATCCCATGCACAAGAGCACAGTGGCATATGTCGAACATTTCTATTGATACTAACTTTTGTGTTCTTGTTTTGTGATATCCTTTTTCTCAAAAAAAAAAAAAAAAAAAAAAAAAAAAAAGAGAGAAGAAGTGGGAGAGAGCTTGTTCCCAGTGTGTCTCGGCCAGCAGTGAGATTATTGCTGCCTTATCGGGTAGAGGAATGGCATTTGGCATGAACATGGCATCTACAACTATGATTTTCTCTTACCATGGTAGGAATGAAGAGCTTGAAGGTCCGCAACTTGAGTGATGCTTAACTACTTCATGTACCAGAGTATCCAAGGAGATATCTGCAAAAGGTAGTTCTGGAGGAGAAGACTCCTGCATATGGTGAGCTAAAGAGCATATGTGAAACACAGCTTGATGTAGTTACCCGATGTTGCTTGCCAAGGAATATAAAGCAATTCAATTCTCAGTATTTCCTGAACCAGTATGGAACAGTAGCACTGGTGAATGGTCTATGTCAATCAGCATGGTAATCTCTTAGAAACCGGCACGTGTCCAATATTCCTCTGAGTGTCAATATAGGGAAGTGAACGTGCATGAGCCCAAGCTCAGAAATGCACATTGTTAGTGACAAATGTTGCTTTGAAAAGAGGAGAGGGGATCCACCACTCAAAAGATCTCATCAGTGGACAATCCACATGGACATTCATCAACAAGGTTCCATCCCAAAGGCCGAGTGTACAACACGAAGAGGCAAACATCCATCAACCTTCGCCATGGTAAGTATCTTTACTCTGGAAACACCATAACCATGATAGTTTAGGAAACCTCTTCGTCAGCATACCCTTGAGCACTTAGCTCAAGACCCGCAATTTTTGCACCATACTTCTTCCAATGCATTTTCCAAGTAAGCATGCGTAGGGCTACATTACAAGGCCGTGCACAAGGCACATACTTTTTTCAACCCATGCACGAACACACTTACCCATCACTCAATATGGGTTATGAGTACTTGGCTTGACTACTATGAAGATCAACTTTGGAAGATCTAGAAAACATCAACGGAGACTCACAACGACACAGTCATGCTGGAATACAAGGCAGAAGCACATACCAAGAAACTACAACCTGCAAAGACTCACAGTGATAGATGAAGAACGTCGGACGACTTGTGTTCATACAGAAGGGACACTCCCTCTCAAGGCACTACTTGGAACAACCACTACAACAAGGGTCTGTCAGGGACGACAGACTCGAGAGGGGGGGGAGTGTTGAAGCGCAAGGTCAAGGACAAAGCATGGAAGCACATCAAAGAAGTGGACATAGAAGAAGAGAGAGCAAGTAGGGAGCTCCAAGAAGTGTATGTCAAATTTTCAGAAGAATCCCCTACAAAAATAGTGATTTTCATCACTAGAAACCATTGTAAATACCATTATCTATTTTTAGTAACTCCATTTTGTTCAAGCCGAGGAGTCCTCGAGCTTGAGGAGTATTAGAAGTACCATCGTACCAATTTTCATAATTTTTAGACTTCGTTTGAGCCCTCAAATAAGCCCTGGAACCTAATTTTTAACTAGGCCGGACACTAGGTCTGGACAGGGCCAAAACTAGTCAAAAAACTATAAAAGAGCTAGAGAGCTCATTTTTGGGGTTAGCTGGTGAGAGAATAGAACTTTTGTAAGAGAACTCTTTTGCAATCTAAGCTTTCCATTGTTCCTCTCTTTGATCTTACTTTGTGCGCGTGTGTGTGTATGTGTGTGCATGTTTGTGTGCTTTCACTCACACACTTGTGCCTTCACTTGCTCGTGGTCTTCATACCGGTCCTCACGTCTCCGCGGATTGACAAGTAAAGGAGGTGGTGCTTACGCTTGAGCTACAGTACATAGGGTGTATAATACATCCATTGGCAAGCTAAAAGGGCCCACCATCTACTCCTGGAGTTCATTTGGCTGGTGTAGATCAAGGATTTTGCAACACCTCTTCATCTTCAAACACATACTTATCCATCTCTTCACAGTCCCAGACCATCGCGATTCTCTCACGCCATCGCGATTGTGCACCCCCATCGCAAATTTTAGGGTTTCATTTTTTGGCCAATTTTGGGGCTATTTTTGGGAAATTTTTGGGTGATTATATTCATAGGAGACCCCCTTAGCTCATATTTGGAGAAAAACCTGTTTGTCGGTTTTTACCCCCCAGGGCCTGAACGGTTATAACTTTTTCATCCGAAGTCCGTTTTTTGAGCTTAATCGCTCGTTAGAAAGCCAGGGGGACTAGAAAGCCAGTTTGGGACTAGAAAGCCAGGGGGCAAGCATTAAAAAGTTGGGCAAAAGGGAAGGGACTTAAAAGGTGTATATACTCAAGTGCTTGATCATCCAACTGTGAATTGGTCTAATATTGGATTTTTCCAGGTCTAGCAAGGGCAATCAAGGGCAACCAAGGCAAGGCAGTGAAGGGCATAAAGCTTGGGAAGCGCGGCTTCTTGGGCATCAGAGCAACCAGAAAAGCTGACTCGAGGTTGGAAGATTACTCAACCCCCTCAGTCAATTCTTAGCTTAGGATAAACGGTAGTATTGTGGATTAAAGACGATAGGAACGCCTCAAGTTCAAGAGAATTAAATTTGTCAAGTCCAAGACTAAAGATAAAGGTGTGTGACACGAAAACCTAAAGGAAGGAACATAAGTCTGACTGAACGGGAACTCAAAGTACCACAGAAAGTCGAATTCCTGACACATACATTAGGACAAGAATCTAAAGAAATTTAAAAAGAATCAAGAAAGTAATAACAAAGAATCATTGACGATCTGAGCGTGTACTGAGTGTGCAAGGAAGAAAATTAATGAACCTTAGATCGGGCAAACATATAGGTAAGTCAGACCGACGAAGCCTTAGATCATCAGAGGCAAGTGTAAGAACTACTGCACGATCGTGGGCTCAACAATTGAACACTAGTTATCCCTACGAGAGCTCAGATACTAGCGAATCAGAAATGGCATTTAGCACAGACAGACCAGAAGGAGGGTCGAATGTAGCCTATTTAGAAAAACCAGAAGGACCCTATAGAACGCAACTAGAGTTTCTCCGAACCAACCGATTAGGTGCTCGCATCTATGAGGATGGTTTGCGAAGGCAAGTGGTGCAAATGCACAACCCCGATCAACCCATTGGATTGGAACGTCCAGTGGTGAAATTTGAGAGAGACGCGTACATAGACAAGGAAAGAACGATGTACATCCTAAGTACGCAGCCAAACAATACCAACGAGTTTGGCGTGATTCAGCTAGAGACGGAAACTAAATCTCAAGGAAAAGAACCATTAGAAGAGCCTAGAACACCTAGAGGGAAATCTGTACTGACACGAGTACTAATCCCAGAATGGATCCCTCAGGACAACAGAAGCATAGAGTTGTTTGTAAATAAAGAAACTGATGAAGCCTTTTGGAGATACAAGACATAACTACTTAGTGAGGTAGGTATCATCACTATATACGAGTTCAAGGACCCGGATACACCTGGAAAGGTTGTATACCTGGATGAGACTTCAGAAAGAGTCTTTGTGGTGCCTGACCACGCTAAAAACACATACACATGGAGAGGTGAATTGGTATTCCCTCCATCTAGAACGAACATGAATACAAATCAACAAGGGGCAGGAACATCATCAGCCCATGGAAATCAAAGAGAGAAAAATAAAGAAAGACCCGAAGTACGCTTCACTCATCCCGTAGGGAGAGATAGAACAACCACAGACACTAATAGAGCGGATAGACAAAGAGATCATGGAATACCAGGTGGTAGAGATGATTTTCCTCTACCTAGACCACGTGAACACGCAAGAATGTTGAGACCCACTCAGTTAGTGAAATCCATGAAGAACTACTTTGATGGGATAGGAGATCCCTATGACCATGTTGCAGAATTCAAGCAAGTACTAAGAGCAGAACAAGTTGAAGACATGTTCACGCAATACAACGCATTTGGACTAACGTTAAAGAATACAGCTTTAACTTGGTTCCAACCTTTGCAACAAAGGCAATTTAGAGACATCCATCACTTTTTAGAGTCATTCATCACTGAATTCTCTAAAAGTGGGATTAGACATGACACGTCTTTGTTGATTCATAGCTTTAAACAAACCCCTCAGGAAATAGTTAGACTGGCAGGACGTAGGTTTAGACAATATGTTGAACGATGTCCAATGCAAGAGCTACCCTCACAAGCCAAGCAAGTGTCATTGTTTCTAGATGGCTTGTTGAGCTCTAAACTACGCTCCTACGTGTACCTAAAAGAACCCAGAACGCTAGAGCAATGTGTAAGAATTTGTATAGACATTGAGGACAACTTAGGAGACGAGTTGGAACTCTCAAAGGTCTATAAGGACTCTGACTGTTCATCTCTAGCATCCACAAAATTGTCTAGCTCAATAGAAGACCTAGCAAAAAAAGTGGCTCAGAAACTAGGAGTTTCTAGTAAACCTAGGGTGCTAATGAACAAGCATTGTTACACCTGTGGTGGTGACCATATGGCAAATGTGTGCCCCAATGCACCACAACCACAAGCCAACCCTAGTGGCCAATACTGTACAATTGAAAGAAGATACACGAATCATATGGCTCAGGACTGCCCATACAACAAGCAGACCGTGAGACAGAACTACCCGCAAGCATACGCACAGCCAGGTAGGTATCAAGGCCAATACAATGCTCAGCCTTATTACTATAGGCCTCCTGAGAACTACCCATACCAGGCTCAACAGAGAGAATCTAAGTAGGGCCTTAGTGCCTTCTTCACCTTTGATCACAGAGAGTGACCCACACTCAAACAGTTTCGACTCTACGCATGTAGATAGTCCACCCGCATATTACACAAAGTCACCAGAACACGTAGAAACATATCATTATGATAGTCCACCAGTGGAACCTAGTTGGGAGCCAGACTATGCTAATGTGATGTACACAAACCCAAACCCACGGCCCCAATTAAGACAACAGAGACCACAGGGCCCTAGAGGACCATGCTTTAGGTGCCAAGGAGATCACTTCATAAAGGATTGTCCACATCCTTCAATAGCAGGGCAATCACAGTACTATAACATACAAGGCTTTTGTGCCGATTGTGGCAAAGAGCACATAATCAAAGATTGCCCTAAGAACCCTGTTAATGCTTCGAATGTGACACCGATCAACGTGATAGGTATTGTAAATAATGCAGATGGATCCAACCCTATATACGTGCCTATCCAAGCTATAACAAGAGCCCAGGCACTCTTATAGAACCAACAGCTTAATCAAGGGAAAGTAGTTGGAAGTAGTGAAGTTGCAGAATCTAGCAGTAAAAAGATAAAATCTTGGAAAGATTCTAGAGAAAGAATTAAGAGAAAATGGAGTAAAAAGATAACTGAGTTGGAAGGAAGTTTAAAGGAATCTAGAGCCAAAATCCTAGAATTGACTTCACAGGACTTGAATCAAGAGAATCCAGCTCAAAAATCAGGATCAGTTTTAGCGGAACCCATACCAGAAAATCTAGACATGATGTTTCGTGCATATCAGGCTAGATTAAAAGAGGGACCTCAGGTAGCTGAAATGAGCAAAAACTACCCTTGAGCTGATCTAGAAATTGAGAGAACTAAACTTTGCATGAAGATGGTAGAACTAGCACAAGCTTTGTTCGAAGCCTCTAGATATCTTAATTGGAATAACATGGCAAAACTGGATTTACATTTTCAAGGAGTAATGGAGAGGCTAGAATATTTGATTGAAAGCAAAGAGAAAAAGGATCAGCATAGGAACCCCATTGTCCGAGAGACACAGGAAAGGAATGCACCATCCCTGTCTCAAGTACCCAATACAGAAAGTCAAGACAATTTGTCTTCCATACATAAATATTCACATGAATTTTTGAGAGAAATCCAAGAAGAGAAATGGAGAAAGGAACAAGGAACCCATCCTCCTATTCAAGAAATAGATGACTTGCAGGAACAATTTCCCCAAGACATCCCCTCTATTTACGATGAGGTAGAGGAGGAACAACTGAGTGAACACACAGCTTTTGAATCTAATTCTTTACAAGAATTACCTCAGTTCACAAGACCTTGGGAAGCAAAGTCTATTAGTATGAGAGCACCCACGATAATAGTGAGGAATGAAGAATCAGTAATCCCTAGAAACACGGAAGTCATCAAGAATACTAAAGTACAATGTAATCTCACTCTAGAGGAATTGTTAAAGGTAAAACCAGAATTGTGGAAACATGTAGCAAATCAATTCCCTGAGCTTGCTACTACTCCCTCACAAATAGGATCACAAAATAAGGTACCAGAGATACCCGTAGAAAAGATTGGAGATGTAAGCGAAGGAGAGGAAGGTAACACTTATCTTCCAATAACCCATCAGGGCTACACCACGAAAGCAATCTTAGATTCAGGAGCCGGAGTAGCCATTGCTACCACCGCTTTATGGAAACGTTGGGGTAAGCCAGCACTCAGACCTACCAGGATGAAGCTACAAATGGCTGACGGACACATAGAAAAACCATTAGGCTTACTAGAAGGCATATCTCTCACCACTTGTGGTGTAGAATTTGAGCATACCTTTGCCATTTGTGACTTTGCAAAAAATCATGCATATGAGATGATATTGGGACGACCATTCATGCGTCAGTTGCAAATTGTACAAGATTGGGGAACTAATTCTTTGTACTTGCAACATTTAGGGGTGACTACCAAAGTCAATCTTAAAGACTATTCACATAGAGACGTACCCCCAATACAGTGGAATACCATCCATAAGACACAAGTAGAAACAGAATCCGTGCACTCATTAGAATCAGATCCTTCTTGGTTGCATGAGGATACTCATTTATGGATGTGTAAAGATGCAAAACAAGAGGAAGAAAGATTAGAAGCAAGGACCTTAGGTGCAGAACAACATCCACGAACCCTTCAAGATCCAGCTTACGCACCTGTAGTATTCCCTGACGAAGAGTTTGAACCCCATGGTTGGGCAGAAATCCTAGCAACCATGGATGTAGCCATCAATGAAGAACAATGGACTCCCCACTGTGACGAGGATGGCTATGACATTTCAGTTTTCACGATAGAGCCAATCATGTGCGATGCAATTTTAGAAGAGTGTGAACCTAACACTGATGCATTTGAGGATGCAAGCGATTTTGATTTAGAATCAATTGTCATGGACTCACCCTTTGCATCAGAGGAAGAATATTTTCACGAAGTAGAAACTCACCCTCAGAAATAGGAAGAAATTACAAATGAGGTGAGGTTAGCCACTCAAGTGACTAGCAAAAGTGAAGGCAAGAAAAGAAAGAAGAAAGACACCATGACAGAAAAAGAAGAATCTTTGTTTGAAGTACCCGAGAATTTCAAGAAATATGAAATCGAAGATAGAAGAATCATGGTACGAATGCCTAATAGAAAGGCGAATGACGGACAAGTATATGATAACCGAGAGAAAACCAAGAAAATAATCGTAGCTATAGAAGGAGAAGAAGAAAAATGTACCTACATAGGGCATGATTTGACGAATGAAGAGAAGAAGAGCTAGTGGCCCTATTGCGCGAATATAGAGATGTGTTCCCTTGGAGTTACAAAGATTTGAAAGGAGTAGATCCAGATATATGTTCTCATAGAATCCCCATGACTCCAGATGCAAAAGCTACGAAACAGAAACCTTACACGTACAATGATAACTACGCTGCGAAGATTAAAGAGGAGATAGATCGGCTGATAGAAGCAGGATTCATTTACGAAACTGAGCATACCGAATGGGTATCCCCCATTGTGGTTGTGCCCAAGAAGGATGGAAAATTGCGTGTGTGTATTAACCTTAAAAAAGTTAATGCCGCCACGATTAGAGACAGTTATCCTCTTCCTATCACAGAACATCTATTGGAAAGAGTTGCGGGCAAGGAAGTTTACAGCTTTCTTGATGGATTCTCAGGTTATAATCAAGTAGCCATTGCTCCAGAGGACCAACACAAGATGGCTTTTGCCACTGAATGGGGCATATTTGCATTTCGTGTGATGCCATTCGGCTTAACAAATGCACCCGCCACTTTCCAGCGACTCATGTGTCATGTTTTTAAGGAATTCTTACGCAAGAGTTTGGAAGTATATGTCGATGACATATGTGCTCATTCTAATATCAGGCAGACGCATATCCCAGAGTTAAGACAAATATTTGACAAATGTCGAGAATATCAGGTTTGTTTGAACCCAGAAAAATGCGTTTTCATGGTCAGACAAGGCAAAATTCTAGGACACATTGTGTCAAAGAATGGAATTTCTACGAATGAAGAAAAGGTGAAGGTAATTGCAGAATTACCTAGACCAACTAATGTGAAAGAGGTACAAGCATTTATGGGCCATTGCGGTTATTATAGGAGATTCATACACATGTATGCAATCATAGCCAAGCCTTTGTACTCTCTTTTAACCAACTTTGAATGGACAGATGAATGTGAAAATTCATTCAATGAACTTAAACGACGCTTGTGCTCAGCACCTATATTGACAACCCCAGATTGGAGTAAGCCATTCCATGTACATGTGGATGCATCCAACTACGCCATAGGATGTGTGTTAGCACAACCCACGAATGAAGGTAACATAGATCTCCCCATAGCTTACGCGAGCAGACAATTGAACGCAGCAGAAAGAAATTACACCACGACGGAACGAGAAGGATTAGGGATGATCTACGCGGTAAAGAAGTTTAGGCACTACTTGTTGGCAAACAAATTCAAGTTCTTTACAGATCATCAAGCCCTATTGTATTTAGTCAACAAGCCATGTAACACAGGACGATTAATACGTTGGTTTCTATTACTCATGGAATATGATTTTGAAGTTGTAGTTAGGAAAGGAAAGACACATCTCAGAGCTGACCACCTTTCAAGATTAACCTCAGGAGAAGCTCCTCAAGGAGTAGTGGATGAGTTACCAGACGCATATTTGTTTAACCTTGAGATAGCACCAGAATGGGCTAAGCCTATAGTCCCTATTCTGACATACGGACCCAAGAATCCTAGGATAAAGATCAAAGAAGGAGATATTACCAAGTCTCAGAGATACCAAATAATGGCAGGAAGCATATATAAACAGGATAATCAAAAGATTCTTGCTTGTTGTGTAGATGAATCAGAACATGCGAATTGGTTGCAATTAGCACACATAGGTGCATTAAAGCAACATCATTCAAAACATCGAACATTACAGACTCTGCATAGATTAGGAGTATATTGGCCTTCGATGGAAGCAGATGTCTACAGGTTGTGTAAGGAATGCAATGTTTGTTGTGAAAGACCACCAGTAGAGCGTGCTACATTATATCACGTGTCTCTCACACCAGACTGGAGTGAACAATTAGTGACATACTTGAGGACGAAGACATTCCCTCAAGGAATGACTTTAGCATGACAACGCAGTCTAGAGCAGGAAGCTCAAGATTATTAACTTATTGGCGATAACCTATACAAAAGAGGACGAGATGGATATCTAAGACAATGTGTTCATGAGAGCGATTATCTGAGCATACTAGAGACTGCACACCAAGGTGTTGCAGGAGGTCATTTTGGACCCGATAGGATAATCAAAGCCATCCTCTTTGCAGGATTATGGTGGCCCACTCTTGACATGGATGCTCATACCTATGTAAAGAGATGTGATGTGTGCCAAAGAACTCAGTTTCCTACTCGCAGAGATGAAATGCCATTGAAACCCATGATGGGCGGACGTGCATTTTCAAAGTGGGGTATAGACTTTGTAGGACCCATTAACCCCCCTGCAAAAGGTACACATGCGGAATACATTATTGTTGCCACAGATTATCTTACAAAATGGGTAGAGGCAAAAGCCACAAAAAAGAATGATGCACACACAACTGCAAAATTCTTATTTGAGAATGTCTTTACAAGATATGGATTGCCTATAGAGTTAGTGAGCGATCGCGAAACTCACTTTCTAAACCAAGTCATTGAATATTTGTTACAGGATTTTATGGTGATTCACAAGAAATCCGCACCATATCATCCTCAGGCCAATGGTCAGGCTGAAAGCACTAATAAGATCCTTTGTAACGTACTGACGAAACTCGTGAACAACAAACGTTCAGATTGGGACAAACAGTTACACCACGCTGTTTGGGCATATCGAGTGGCCTACAAGACCGTACTCAATGCAACTCCCTTTCAGATGGTTTTTGGTCAGAATGCTGTGCTTCCTTTGGACTTCTTGATACCGACCCTTAAGGTTGCACAAGAACATCAGTGGACCGGCCATGAATTATCAGCAAGAATAATGGACTTGGAACGATTAGGAGAAACCAGGCTAAAGGCAGCAGCAGGAATATATGCAGCGAAGAAGCGACAGAAAGCATATTTTGATGCACATGTGAAAGATAAAGGCCTAAAAGAAGGAGATTTAGTTCTAGTATATACGCTAAAGCAACACACACGTAAGTTAGAAAAGCGAGGTTATGGACCTATGATCATTAACAGACTCTCAACAAGTGGAGCAGTACAGTTAGCCACTTTAGAAGGAGATATAATGCCTAATTACATTAGTGGCTGTAGAGTCAAGTTATATCAGGAATATCTTACTGAGGATATGCTTAGACGACTCACGTTAGCAAAGAAGCGTAAGGAGGAAGAAAATAGAATACGAGCTGAAGCTCAGGTAGAAGCTATAGAACGCATTAAACGCATGAAGTTAAGAAGACAAGGACTAGGGAGAGAACATTATAACCATCTGGAAACTACACCCAGATATCCCATGGCCATGTGTCAAGTAAAGTCAACCAGTCATCCTAGTATAGTGGACAGGAGACCATTCATTACAGTCAGGCTAGAGCACGGCAACCCTTGCCAAGAGCTCAGGGCTTTAATTGACTCAAGTGCTGCGACTAGTGCGATTAGATGGTCCCACTATAAGGATTCAGGAATAGAAATGCGGCCAATTGAGGCATACCTCATAGGGCTAGGAGGCATGGAAACCCCTTGCATGGGTGAGGTGGACCTTCCTATCCTCATTAAGGATGTGACCATGACAGCGAAGCTACTAGTGTGCCATGATGACGACCTGATAGAACCCCTAATCCTTGGCCAAGATTGGCTATACGATCACTCAGTGGACCTAAATCTTAGACAAGGCTCCTTACAGATTGGAACCTTAGAGCAAAAGCGAGTGATACCGCTTGACTTCCCTAACGGCATTCCAACTGAGGTTTGTAACCCTAGACCCTATGAAATACATGCGACGGAAGACCGGAAGATCTTGGGTCAAATCAGCCACGTTACGTCTACACCAACCCACTCGGGCTTGGCTAGGGACAGTTGTCAATCAAAAGGACGACAGGAGATCTTCCCTGGGGCTTCCTGCAAACTAGAAGGGGCAAATACCCAACCGCTAGGGCAGATGGGCACAATCAGCGGTCACGTGGGTTGCATCAGCGACCAAATGAGCACAACACCTTGCGGTGCTCATCCTTCCAAACTTGCTGCGGATTGGCCTAGATTAAAGATAAATAACGAATCACTTCCTAATGGGCAGGTCACGCAAGTGTTGGATCTCCCTTCTTTTCCAAAGCAGAGCGTCCAATGGACCTCTCAAACCCAACCACGAACGAGTCAACCACAACAGAGGAACCCAGACCGACGACACCACCAGACAAGGCAAAGAAAGCAGCAGTATCAACATCACAGAACAAGTGGCACGAAACAAATATGGGTGCCAAAAGGACAGCAACCACAGGCTATTGGAACACTGCAGACGAGAACAAGACAAAGTTTCAAAAGAAGCAGAGTCAGTATCCAAAGTCCCCTCGATCTTCTTCTACAAGTACCAATACTCGACAGATTTGGATCGCCAAGAAGTATCTTATCAATCGACCCACACCCACGCAGATTTGGGTACCCAAACAATGTATTATAGCCCAACCCTCAAGCCATGTAATATATACCCCTCAGAAACCTTTTCATCCTTCAATACCACCAAACCCGACACCACTTTTTGTCCCTCAGCAAAAACATACCACCCACTCAAAGACTCTTAGGAAATGGATACCGAAACGTATCCAGACGTCTTCTTGTACCCCCTTATCTAACAATTCTCCCACCCCGTTTAAACTCCACTCTTGTAATAATTCACCCTCAACCAAACCTTGTATAAATTCATACACCAAAACCCCACATCATGCATAATAAAAGCTCATCAAGAAATGTATGCATAATCTGACAATGTAGGCATCTAGAAACCTGCATTAGTTTTGCAAATAATCATTGCATCAATCACTTCATGACACTTGGCTACACGGGTTACACATCGGTTATGGAAAGGGATTGCGGTCTCACCTTAATGGGATCATAATTAATTTCCATACTAATGTGCTAATCTTTTGTAGCAGATCTTTTCCATTAGCTCGTCAGTCATCATGCAAACCAAAGAAGGGCATCAGAAGCTGGCCCAAGCACACCAATGGCCAATATTAGAGAATTACTCGCGGAATCTTATCCTACGATGCAACCACCAGAGTTTCAAGGTTTTCCAGGACCCATGCCAATCGACGATCCTCCTAGAGGATATACTGAGAAGATTCATCGTAATTCTCACTGGTTTCAAGGCCTAGCAGGACCATTAGCAGACGCTGATTTCATATTTGAGGCCAATTTGGCATTTGATCTTCGCACATGGACCAAGTACCAGTTCTTTTCAAGAGAATTTGAAGGACTGCAGAATACACAAGATTTAACGCACGTTTGGGCACGAGCGGGATTTACAGAATATTTTAGTGACCCTCTGCCTAAACCCGATTTTTACAGATGCTTTTACCTAGTAACCACCTTGACAACTTCAGAGAACAAGGATCTACCCGGAACATTCATGTTACCATCCTTGGTAAATGACCCTCCATTCAGAAGGTTTTATTTGTCCAAAGATTTAATTTGTGCAGCTCTCAAAATACATGGAACGCATACTCCGACGGAGAGAGAACGGCTAGTCCCAGAGCAGATGAAACGTGGTGATGTTACTAAGTGGGAGGATATTTCAGCTATAACCCCTGAGCTCTCCAAGCCATTGCGGATATGCATGCAGCATTTTGCTTTCCCAGCTCAGGATCGTTTTACCATGCCCCACAAAAGAATCTGGTTTGGATTATACTTAGCATGTACTGGACCCTAAACGGTTGATCTAGCTAGCTGGATAATTGATCAGCTCTATTTGGCACAACATAGATGGGAACGAAAGAAGGTCATCAATGGGTGTTGTGCACTTACAAGGATTATATATATGTGTCTGGCATATGATTTACCCATAGAGCGCGCCATGACTAGTGAGGAACTGAAGGCATTCAAAGGGATCACTAAGAAGGCTAGAAAGTCTAGCAAAGGCAGAGCCAGAAAGCGGATGAGAGGCACTATCCCGTGCCTACAAATCCCAGAATCACCCTCGCCACAACCATCTCCAGAGCAGTCACCAACAGCAGCCACTCCCACGGTACCACCAATTCGTATACGGTTATCAAGACCAGTTACGCCGGAGGGCACTACCAGTACTGTTGCACCCCAAGCAGCCACAACCACAGAACCTATCACCACAGCAGCTGAACTTCCCACCACTATTGGTGCGGAAGCTTTCTCTTTTCCAATACCCCATTTAGAAGCAGAACAAGCAGAGCCACTGAACACAACGTTTGATTTTGAGATGCCCGATGCATTCTCCAATGAGTTCCAGTTTTCAGAAGGACAATTGTTTTCTCAAGAATTTGAAAGGCCTAGCTACCCTACCACACCCAGGGATCAGCCACAAGGACAGATTGTGTCTAGCTCTGATGATGAAAGAACAGCAACCAATGACGACGAAGGCGATGACGAAGCCAGCCAGGGAACTCAGGATCCCAAGAGCACGAACAGACAGACGGTCAAGGCCAACAAACAGACACACATGGTGATACAAGTACCCATGAAGATGAAACTTACGAAGCAGCAACTTACACACTAGCTATCAAGAAGCTGTATAGAACTATGGAAAAAGTTTGGGCACGCAAAAAGCTGACAGAGGAAGAGAGTCAAGCAATAATAGAACAAGAACTTGTCACAGGTGGATTCGAAGACGCATACATCAAAGGATTCAGAGAGTTAGTCAAATTAGTAGGCTCCAACGAAGCCCTCAGGTACTTGCAACGAAAGCCACTACCACAGTTTGACCCCCGCAGAGTACGACTACTTTCAAAGCCCGACGAATACATTCGTGTACCAACAGGAGCACAGTCTTCAGAACAAGCCACGGAGGCATGCCTTGTCACCGAAAGCTCGTTGGCAGCAGAAACCATCCTTGTAGATTCCCCACCCCGCGCTACAACTATACATACCTCAGTAGTCACTGAAGTACCGACCACCCCAACCACTCCTCCATCACCGCCCATCCCTCCAGCCTCCCCTATTCACCCTCCTTCTCCCAGACCAACATCTTCATTCGCTGGTGGCGTAGCAGAAATCGTCTTTATGACCACTCACCCCACAATTCCTGCACCCATTAGACCCAGTCTACCCCCTCACACATCCACCTTTCCATTCAACCCATTCCTCCATCCATCTTTTCCATCCTTCCCCACAACTCCAAGACCTCTTTTTCCATTCCCACCGCCCTTAACCTTCTCCCCCGTCTCACCTCCCCGACCCACTGTAACCCCTCTTTCCCCTTTCCACCTAGCTGCACCAGCCAGTCCCCCTGTAGATTACTCCTCAACCTTTGTAAATCCCGTATTTACACCAGCACAAGCACCCACAATCACACCCATATTCACAGTCACCGCACTGGACACGTCCAATGACATGGACATCTCACCACCCACTGCACCATCACTCACTTCACTCACGGCACAAACATTTTTAGGCACATCACAATTTTCAACAATCACTACAGCATCCACCTTCCCACCCCCATTCCCCGTTCCCTTTGCATCTACACCCACTGCATCTTCATTTAGCACCCCATTAATACTATCACCCACTGTAGATAATGCATTTCGACAGATGTTCATGTGTATGACGCAAGTCAGAGATGAGTTCACATCTCTTGGCGATAATTACCAGCAGCTGCAAAGGACAACCAATGACTTACAGTCGCAGCTTAATTTATTGTCTATTGAGAATGCCTCATTGAACACCCGCTACCAAGAATTACGAGAGGCCTATCATAAATTAGAACTAGAAAGCGAAGAAAAGACCAAGGAAGCCACTACTGACCTGGATAACTAATTAAGAGCCCAGACAGTCCGAAATGCAACGCTAACACGAAACATGGGCTTTTTATGAAGGATTGCAGTATATGAAGCACCGCCAAGGCCAGATTCCCTACCTGAGCTAACAGCTGAGGAAGAAATTGTCACCATCCCGGTGGAGGAAACGTTTGAAGAGGCGTACAAGCCACAACCCATCCCAGGCGGACGCGTCACGGCCGAAGGCCAGATGACTTACGAACTCCCGACTCCCGCGTGGATGAAGACAATTGAGGATCTTGGAACAACGCACTCAGCTAGAGTAGAGGCACAATTACATGCCATGGCGACGATAGAAGAAAGAATATTACAATCTCCATTCTTTGCTCATTTGGCCCCGCGACGATACATATCTGGGCACGAGCTACAGTATAAACCGTATTTTATGTTAATGGCTGAATACCAGTTAGCCATTGAGAAAGAAACAGGTAAGAAACCATCGCATGCGACTCAGTTCGAGGAAGACGATTTGCCACTAGATGCGCAGCAAGGAGAGATTTATCAACCAGAGTGGCGAAAAGATTTACTACAGAAGTATCCAGAAATGATGAGTACATGGGTAAAGGCACCTTTGCACTTAAAGTACAACCCATGTTGGGGACCAGTACCACGACGCCGCTCCTGGACTGCCTTTGCTATTAAGGTACAAAACAATAAGCAGTGCCAGGATTGGTTCAATTACCCCTATTTTAAGCCACCCATCGAGTTACCAACTGTTGGCTACATGATGGCTACAATTCGCCACTGGCTCCCTAGATTAAAGCATATGGACGATATAGCGGCGCATATGACTGTCAAAATCTTTGACATGATGCAAATGATTTTTAAAGTCTTCCGACGCGTCAAGGCACCTCATGTCAACACCCCGGGCTTTGAGCATGGCAATTTCGATCTGGTATATGATATGAGTACAACGCCATCGCTACGGGTGTGTTATGCCTGGCATTGCAGAATAAAATATCTACCGGCGTGCTACAAGCAGACATTCAAAGAGATGTTCACAACCGGCTTCTGGGAATACCATTCAGAGGTATTCATAAGCAGGCCTACACATTTATTACACTTATTTGCCTGTGAACGAATGGTCTATTCCACACACTATCAGCTCCCGCCACCGGAAGAACCGCAACCAATCGACTGGGAGAAACTCGAGGCAGATCTGGCCCGAGGCATTCGTATCTCCGAGCACACCCTCGCTCAAGACTTCCTACAGAACTATATCCGGCAGACCTCACAACAAGGTTCTATCAGGGACGACAGAAGCGAGAGGGAGGGGGGTGTTGGAAGCAGCCAGAGGCATAGAAGACGCGGAAGCATGTAACGACGGAGCAGGGAGCCAGTCAAATCTTTTTTCAAAGAATTATGTTTTCAAATACTTCCAAAAACCTCCAACATTGATTTTTATCACTATTGTAACATATGTAACATAGAAAACCCCATTTTGTAATCCATAGCTCCATTTTGTGCAAGCCGAGGAGTCCTCGAGCTTGAGGAGCTTAGGTAGAACAAGCGTATCAATTTTCGTTATTTTTAGACACCGTTTACCCTTTCAAATAGCATCTAGGACCTATTTTTTAACTATGCCGGTCACTAGATGTGAAACCGGTCAAAACTAGTCTAGAAACTATAAAAAGAGCTAGAGAGCTCATTTTTGAGGTTAGCTTGTTTGAGGTTAGAGTTCTTTTGAGCTTGTAATAGTGTTCTTGAGTAATAGATTTGATTTCTCACCTTCCATTGTGCCTTGCTTGTCTCTTCGTAGTGTGTGTGTATGTGTGTGTGCATTTCTATGCTTCTCACCTTCACTCTCACTTCATCTCACATTCACGATCTTCATATCACTCCTATCTCTTCCGCGGATTGACATTAAGGAGGTGGAGCTTCTTAACGTGGTTCTCACCATTGTGCTAGAGCAACATAGAGCAACACCAAATTTGACACCGTTGTCGGGGATCGAGTCTAAGACGAATGTGTAATGGTAAGAGTATAGCAAGAAGTGGCATTGGAAGGTAAAAATTTCAGTTTTTGTTGTTGTTTTTACTTAGTTTTTGGTGTTTTTCACCTCCCCCACACTCCATCTCACCACATCATCATCTTCCACTCCAAAAAAATCAGAAAATTCACCATATCCACCCATTCTCCTCATTTTCCCTCATTTGTGCATGTGAAAGAAAGAGAGAGAGCTTTTGTGCTTGTATGTACTTTTGTGTTTTTGAGTTTTCTTGCAGGTACAGAGCTCCATAGCATCAGGAAAGCTTCCAAAAGGTAAAAATGTACTTTCTGTCAGATTTCTATCGTGTGTGTCAGACCATCGCGATGGTCTGTCAACTTCGACATTTTTGGTAAGCGACCACACCAAGAGGTAGGCGACCAGTGCATACACGGATCCACAAACGCTTTGCAAAAACTCATAGTTTGGTGGACCATCGCGATTGGCTCAGGCCATCGCGATTGTGTCACACCATCACGATTGGCTCACACCATCGCGACGGCTCGGCCGGACCATCGCGACGGCTCGGCCGGACCATCGCGACGGCTCGGCCAGACCATCGCGACGGTCTCACGCCGTCGCGACGGTTCACTTGAACCATCGCGACGGTCCTTGACCATCGCGACAATCCCGTTGACCCCACACCATCGCGATTGGCTCATGCCATCGCGTCGATGCTGCCACGTGGCAAGTTAGAACATCGCGACGATACCCTCAGACCATCGCGACGCTACGAAATTTGAACCATTGCGATTGGCTCAAGCCATCGTGCCTCGTGACCATTGCGACGGGCTCACGCCATCGTGATTGTCCCGTTGACCATTGAACGACACCATCGTGATTGCTTGCCGATTAGACCATCGCGATGGTTCATTCACACCATCGCGATTGCTTGCTGATTAGACCATCGCGAGGGTTCATTCACACCATCGCGATTGTTCACTTCAGACCATCACGACAATTCGCGCTTTCGGAGGATCGCGATTGTGCCACGCCATCGTGATGGTTCACCTGAGCCATCGCGACAGTCCAGGGTTTGATTTTTTGGGCAAATTTGGGTTTATTTTTTGAAAATTTTTAGGTGATTGCATTCATAGGAGACCCCTTAGCTCATATTTGGAGAAAAACTTGTTTGTCAGTTTTCACACCCAAGGGCCTGAACGCTCATATCTTTTTCATCCGAAGTCCGTTTTTTGAGCTTTATAGCTCGTTAGAAAGATCTTTACAAGTACTACGCGAGCTCAACTATTCTTTTAAAAAAGAATATGTTTTTTTTAGATAGGTTAATTTGAGGTTAACATTGTTGGGACTAGGAAAGCCAGGGGACAGCATTGAAATTTTGGGCAAAAGGGAAAGGACTGAAAAGTGTATATATTCAAGTGCTTGATCATCCATTTGAGAATTGGTCTAATAGTGAATTTTACAGGTCTAGCAAGGGCAATCAAGGGCAATCAAAGCAAGGCAATGAAGCACAGGACTTGGGAAGTGTGGCTTCTTGGGCAACAGAGCCACCAAAGCAGCTAACTTGAGGTTGGAAGAATACTCAACCCCCTCAGTCAATTACTTGTTTAGGCTAAACGTTAGCATTGTGGATTAATGATGATAGGAACACATCAAGTTCAAGATATTTAATTTTTAAAGTCCAAGACTAAAGTAAAGGTGTGTGATACGAAAACCTAAAGGAAAGAACTTAAGTCTGACGGAACGAGAACTCAAAAGTACCATGAAAAGTCGATTCCTGATGCATACATCTAGACAAGAATCTAAAGGAATTTAAAAAGAATCAAGAAAGTAAGAAAAAAGAAGCATTGACGATCAGAGAGTGCCGCGAAGTAAATTCATGAACTTTAGATCGGGCAAGCACATAGGCAAGTCAGATCGACAAAGCCTTAGATAATCAAAAGCAAGTGTAGGAACTACTGCATGATCGTGGGCACAACAATTGAATAATAGTTACCCTTACGAGTTGAGCTCAGATACGAGTGAATCGGAAATGTCTTTTAGCACAGAAAGACCAGAAGGAGGGTTAAACATAGCATATTTGGAAAAACCTGAAGGACCCTATAGAACGCAATTGGAATTTCTCCGAACCAACCGCTTAGGTGCTCACATCTATGAGGATGGTTTGCGAAGACAAGTGGTACAAATGCACAACCCTGATCAACCCATTGGATTGGAACGTCCAGTGGTGAAATTCGAGAGAGACGCATACATAGGTACTCAGCCAAACAATACCAATGAGTTTGGTGTAATTCAGTTAGAGATGGAAGTGAGAGCTAGAGGGAAATCAGTACTAACAAGAGTACTAATCCCAGAGTGGATCCCTCAGGATAACCAAAGCATATAGTTGTTTGTGAATAAAGAAACCGATGAAGCATTTTGGAGATACAGAATGGAACAACCTAGTGAGGTAGGCACCATCACAATCTATGAATTTAAGGACCCAGATACACCTGGAAAGGTTGTATACCTGGATGAAACTTCAGAAAGAGTATTTGTGGTACCAGACCATGCAAGAAATACCTACACATGGAGAGGTGAGTTGGTATTCCCTCCATCTCGGACAAACATAAACGCTAGCCATCAGGAGGCAGGAACATCCTTAGCCCATGGTAATCAAAGAGAGAAAAACAAAGAAAGACATGAAGTAAGTTTCAATCATCCCATAGGGAGACACAGAACCACCATAGACACGGACAGAGTGGATAGACAAAGAGAACCTAGGATACCAGGTGGTAGAGATGATTTTCCTCTACCTAGACCATGTGAACACGTAAGAATATTAAGACCCACTCAACTAGTTAAGTCCATGAAAAACTATTTTGATGGGACAGGAGATCCCTATGACCACATTGCGGAATTTAAGCAAGTGCTAAGGGCATAACAAGTAGAAGATATGTTCACGCAATATAACGCATTTGGACTAACGTTAAAGAACACAGCTTTAACTTGGTTCCAACCATTGCAACAAAGGCAATTTAGAGACATCCATCACTTTTTAGAGTCATTCATCACGGAATTCTCTAAAAGTGGAATCAGACATGACACGTCTTCGTTGATTCATAGTTTTAAACAAACCCCTCAGGAAACAGTTAGACTCGTAGGATGTAGGTTTAGACAATATGTGGAGAGATGTCCAATGCAAGAGCTACCCTCACAGGCCAAGCAAGTATCATTGTTTCTAGATGGTCTGTTGAGCTCTAAGCTACGCTCCTATGTATACTTGAAGGAACCCAGAACGCTAGAGCAGTGTGTAAGAATTTGCATAGACATTGAGGATAACTTAGGAGATGAGTTGGAACTCTCAAAGGTCTATAAGAACTCCGAGTGTTCATCTCTAGCATCTTCAAAATTGTCTAGCTCGATAGAAGACCTAGCAGAAAAGTGGCCCAAAAACTAGGAGTTTCTAGTAAATAGATGCCTAGGTTAGCAACAAACAAGCGTTGTTACACCTGTGGTGGTGATCATATGGCAAATGTGTGTCCCAATGTAACACAAACACAAGCCAACCCTAGTGGCCCTACCCGCAAGCATATGCACAGCCAGGTAGGTATCAAGGCCAATACAATGCTCAGCCTCATTACTATAGGCCTCCTCAAAACTATCCATATCAGGCTCAACAGAGACCTCAACCTGTTTTAGCTCAACAGCCACCCCCACCAGCTAATGTCATCTCAGTTAAATACGTTACTACAAAAGAGAACCTAAGTAGGGCTTTAGTGCCTTCTTCACCCTTGATCACAGAAAGTGACCCAAACTCAAATATTTTTGACTCTACTCATGTAGATAGTCCACCCGCATATTACACAAAGTCACCAGAACACGTGGGAACATATCAATACGATAGTCCACCATTGGAACGCAGTTGGGAGCTTGGCTACGCTAACGTGATGTATACCAACCCTAATTCACGGCCCCAATTGAGACAAAAAAGATCACAGGGCCCTAGAGGACCATGCTTTAGGTGCCAAGGAGATCATTTCATAAAGGATTGTCCACATCCTCCAATAGCAGGACAGTCTCAATACTATAATATACAAGGCTTTTGTGCCGATTGTGGTAAAGAGCACATAATCAAAGATTGTCCTAAGAACCCTGCTAATGCTTCAAATGTGACACCCATCAATGTGATAGGTATTGTGCACAATGCAGATGGATCCAACCCTACATACATGCCTATCCAAGCTATAACAAGATCCCATGCACTCTTACAAAATCAACAACGTAATCAGGAGAAAATAGCCAGAACTAGTGAAGTTGGAGAATCTAGCAGTAAAAAGACAAAATCTTGGAAAGATTCTAGAGAACGGATTAAGAGAAAGTGGAGTAAAAGGATAACTGAGTTGGAAGGAAGTCTCAAGGAATCTAGAGCCAAAATCCTAGAATTGACTTCACAGGAATTGAATCAAGAGAACCTAGCTTAGAGATCAGGATCAGTTTTAGGAGAACCCATACCAGAAAACCTAGACATGATGTTTTGTGCGTATCAAGCAAGAATAAAAAAAGGACCTCAAATAGCTGAAATGAGTAAGAACTACCCTCGAGCAGATTTAGAAATTGAGAGGACTAAACTTTGTATGAAGATGGTAGAATTAGCACAGCTATGTTTGAAGCCTCTAGATATCTTAATTGGAATAACATGGCAAAATCGGAATTACACTTTCAAGGATTAATGGAGAGATTAGAATACCTAATTGATAGCAATGAGAAAAAGAATCCGCATAGGAACCCTATTGCCTCGGAGACACAGGAAAGAAATAGACCATCCTTGTCTCAAGTTCCCAACACAAAAGGTGAAGACAACCTGTCTTCCATTGATAGATATTCACATGAATTTCTGAGAGAAATCCAAGAAGAGAAGTGGAGAAAAGAACAAGGCACTCATCCTCCTATTCAGGAAATAGATGACTTGCAGGAGCAATTTCCCCAAGACATTCCCTCTATCTACGATGATGTAGAGGAAGAGAAACTGAGTGAACACACAGGTTTTGAATCCAATTCTTTGAAAGAATTACCTCAGTTCATATGACCTTGGGAAGCTAAGTCTATTAGTATGAGAGCACCCACGATAATAGTGAGGAATGAAGAATCAATGATTCCTAGAAACATAGAAGTGATCAAGAATACCAAAGTACAGTGTCATCTCACTCTAGAGGAGTTGTAAAGGCAAAACCAAAACTGTGGACGCATGTAGCAAATCAACTCCTTGAGCTTGCTACTACACCCTCACAGATAGGATCACACAAGAAGGTACCAGAGATACCAGTAGAAAGGATCGGAGATGTAAGCGAAGGAGAGGAAGGTAACACTTATCTTCCAATAACCCATCAAGGCTATACCACGAAAGCCATCTTAGATTCAGGAGCCGGAGTAGCCATCGCTACCACTGCTTTATGGAAACGTTGGGGTAAGCCAGCACTAAGACCTACCAGGATGAAGCTACAAATGGCTGACGGACACATAGAGAAACCATTAGGCTTACTAGAAGGCATATCTCTCACCACTTGTGGTGTAGAATTTGAGCACACTTTCACCATTTGTGATTTTAGTAAAAATCATGCTTGTGAGATGATATTAGGACGACCATTCATGTTTCAGTTGCAAATTGTACAAGATTGGGGAACTAATTCTTCGTACTTGCAACATTTAGGAGTGACTACGAAAGTCAATCTTAAAGACTATTCACATAGAGATGTACCCCCAATACAATGGAATACCGTTTGTAGCTCAAGCATAAGCACCACCTCCTTTACTTGTCAATCCGCGGAGACGTGAGGACTGGTATGAAGACCATGAGCAAGTGAAGGCACAAGTGCGTGAGTGAAAGCACAGAAACATGCACACACATACACACACACGCACAAGGTAAGATCAAAGAGAGGAACAATGGAAAGCTTTGATTGCAAAAGAGTTCTCTTACAAAAGCTCTATTCTCTCACAAGCTAACCTCAAAAATGAGCTCTCTATCTCTTTTTATAGTTTTTGGACTAGTTTTGGCCTTGTCCAGACCTAGTGTCCGGCCTAGTTAAAAATTAGGTTCCAGGGCTTATTTGAGGGCTCAAACAAAGTCTAAAAATTATGAAAATTGGTAGGATGATAGTTCTAATACTCCTCAAGCTCAAGGACTCCTCGGCTTGAACAAAATTGAGTTATAAAAATAGAAAATGGTATTTACAATGGTTTTTAGTGATGAAAATCACTATTTTTGTAGGGGATTCTTCTGAAAATTTGACATACACTTCTTGGAGCTCCCTACTTGCTCTCTCTTCTTCTATGTTCACTGCTTTGATGTGCTTCCATGTTTTATGCTTGACCTTGAGTTCCAACACTCCCCCCCTCTCGAGCCTGTCGTCCGTGACAGACCCTTGTTGTAATGGTTATTCTAGGTTGCTTTGAGAGGGAGTGTCCATTCGGATGAACCAGAGCCGTCTCTCTTCCAAATGTGGCAAGGTTGGTTGTCCGGTTCTTCATTTGTCACTGTGAGCCTTTGCAAGTTGTAGTCCCTTGGTAGGTGCTTCTGCCTTGGATTCCAGCATGACTGTGTCGTTGGGAGTCGTCATTGATGACCTCAAATCATCCAAAGATGATGTTCATAGTAGTCATGCCAAGTACTCATAACCCATAATGGATGATGGTTAAGTGTGTTCGTGCATGGGTTGAGAAAAATATGTGCCTTGTGCATGGCCTTGTAATGTAGCCCTATGCATGCTTACTTGGAAAATGCATCGAAAGAAGTATGGTGCAAAAATTGGGGGTCTTGAGCTAAGTGCTCAAGGATATGCCGACGAAGAGGTTTCCTAAGCTATCATGGTTATGATGTTTTCAAAGTAAAGATACGTACCATGGAGAAGGTCGATCGATGTTCATCTCTTCGTGTTGTACACTCAGCCTTTGGGATGGAACATTGTTGATGAATGTCCATGTTGATGTTGGTGTAATTCAAGCCTTAACACTTGACTTGGATATCAACCTTGAAGACTCAACATAAAGCTTGGACCTTGGAAGCCTAGCTTGGGTTAATTCATGAAGATATCACTTGAAGAATGAGCCATAGGAACTCATGCTTATGGGTTCTAACTTTTTACTCATTGTAAAAGTCATTGTGACTTGGCATGTACATGTAATCATACCTACTTGATTAAGTCGTGGAAAATTTGATTGATTGAGTGGGTGACTGATTGAGAGAATATCTCATTCACTTTTTAGGTACAAGATTCTAGGAGATTTGAATTAGAGTTCAAATTCAAATCCTCACTCAAAACATATATATGTGAAGAAAAAAGTCGCGGGTATTACTTCACTCTTCCCGAGGCATTTCTGAGTAAATCTTTGAGTGTGTGAGTGCTACACTATAGCCTACACATCTGAGTACCATTGAGCATCACATTCTATGCCAATGGGAATGTACAATCAATAGAATTAATACATAGCATTACATTCATAATCTCTGGTTTCTCTTAGTGACTACCTTCAACTCTGTCAACTTCCAAGAGGCATATCTCAAGATCTACTGAACCAAATTGGATGATTCAAAGTGATTTGGATTCAGCTCAAAGTATACTATACACCTACAAAATTGCAAGGCCATTGGATCAACCATTACAGAGATATCGTAGTCGAGGTGCTCACTGGTCTGTGACTGTAAGTTTCCTAAAAAGTCGGGGGTGTACCTTATTTTGCTAAAGTGATTTCTCTGAGTGTGGTTTATCATTTCCTTTCATTCCACTTGCAAATGGGAGCTTACTAAGCTAATAGAATATCTCTAGAAGGAATTTTGCTAATTGTAACTACACTGGTCACACTGAGCATAACACTGAGCAGGTGTCAATACCAAAATAGCAAGTTTTTCAGGATTCTTGAAGTCACAAGTAGTCTGTTTTGATCTACTCATTACTCAACTCATTTCCAAAGTACATATAGCATATTTTGGTGTCATTTGGAAGCTAAGCAAGTGTACTAAGCATATCTGGAGTCAAAGGAGGGCAGGTGTGAAGCAGGTCTTGCAGCATCAACTCATTTCTTGAGTGCATCCAACCATCACTCCCAACAGTGGTATCAGAGCATATAAGGTAACATGGGTGATGGTTTCCCTTCCTTCATTGACAAATTAGACAGGAACAACTACCAAGATTGGTCTCTAAGGATGAAGACCTATCTACAAGGAAGGAGCCTGTTTGGATTCATATCAGGAGATGAGGAATTGCCCTCATTCAAAGCTAGAGGCCTACCCACCAAGGAAGAGCAAGAGAGACTCAATCAATGGTGTGCAAAAGATGCTTTGGCAAGGTCATATCTTCTAAACTCTATTTCTGATTTCCTTCTACCACACATAAGGAATTGCAAAACTTCCCAAGAGACTTGGGAAACCTTGTCAACTTATTTTTCATCAAGCACAAGGGCCAGAAAGAATCAGCTATGGATTGAGTTTACAACTCTTAAGAAGCAATCAAAGCAATCTGTCTCAGACTTTGTCACCAAGGTCAAAGACATTGCAGACCAACTTGCAAGTGTTGGAGAAGAGATTGAGGAAGAGCAAATAGTCAGACAAGTAATAAATGGACTAAAGGCAGATGACAAATGGGAGAGCTTTACCACAGCAATGGACTTATACATGGACATCCAAGCACCTGATTTAACAACTCTGATTGGACAACTCTTCACACATGAAGCTAAGCTTACAAAGAATGGAGAGCAATCAAAAGGTAATAATCCCTCTGCCCTTTATACTGATAAGAAGATAAAAGATAAAGGCAAAAGTAAGAAGGTTGATGAAGAAGGCTCTACCTCCCAAGCAAACTATGCAGGGAGAGGTAGATCTTCAAGAGGTAGAGGCAGAGGAGGTAAGTCAGGTAGGGGGAGACCCTACAACCAATCTCCATGCAATATTTGTGGCTTGTCTAACCATACCACAGATGAATGCTACAAAAACTACAAGAACCAAAGAGGAAGAGGTCACCAAAGAGGAGGATACTCTCAAGGAAGAGGCAGATTCAACCAATCTCAAGGTTACCATGGTTACAACAATAATTATAACAACAGCTACAATCACAATGGCAACTATCAAGGTGGATACAGAAATAGGAAGGATTACAACAATTATGCAGAGGAGCAAGATGACTCCCTATTGATCATGAATATGACTTCTAAGTCAGGTATCAATGATAATCACTTATTCTATATTGATTCAGGTTGCTCTAATCATGTAGCTGGAAATGTTGCATTACTTTCTGATTTGGAAGAACCCAAAGGCAAGCATCAAGTGCAGACAGGTGATGACACTAAACATTCAGTTGTTAAAGTAGGCAATGTCAAAACTAGTGATGGTAATCAGAATTTATTGAGCAGAGTGTTGTATGTTCCAACAATCACCAAGAATCTGATGAGTGTAGGTCAGATTGTGGAAAAAGGTCTACAGGTCAGGTTCACTCAACATGGTGCATATGTGGAGGATCCAAGACATGGATTCAGGAGGATAGCCAAGGGAGAAAAATCAGGTAGATTGTTTACCTTTGAACTTGAAGACACTAAGAATATTGCTTTGTACAACTATAAAGATCAAACCCTATCAGAATTGGAGATTTGGCACAAGAGATTAGGTCACATTGGAGAGAGGACCTTAAAGCAAATGAGTAGGGATCAATGTGTGCTTGGGATACCTAATGTATCCAAGCAACACATGATATACAAGTGTGGGGCTTGTCAATTTGGTAAGTCACACAGATTGCCCTATACCAAGAAAGGTTTTATGCATGAAGATTATCTGGAATTGGTGCATACAGATGTTTGGGGACCTAGCAAGGAGCCATCCATATCTGGATCAAGGTACTATGTGTCCTTCATTGACGACTATAGTAGGTGGACTGTCTTATACTACATGAAACATAAAGATGAAGTATTTAATTGTTTCAAAAGGTATCTTGCATTAGTTGAAAATCAAACAGGTAGACATTTGAAGAAACTAAGGTCAGATGGTGGTGGAGAATACTTCTCCAATGACTTTGAAGATTTCTTGCAGGAAAGAGGCATCAAGAGGGAGATTACTACAAGGTACTCACTTGAACAAAATGGGGTAGCTGAAAGGAGGAATAGACTCATTGTAGAGACAGCTAGGTCTATGCTAAATGAAAAGAAATTGCCAAATTATCTTTGGGCAGAGAGTGTATCTACTGCCACATATTTAATTAACAGGTTGCCATCAAAGACACTTGATGGAATGACACCCTATGAGGCTTGGCATGGTAAGAGACCATCTCTGGATCATTGCAAAATCTTTGGTTGTGTTGCATATGTGCATATTCCCTCACAGGTAAGGGGAAAGCTAGACCCTAAAGCTGAAAAGTGTATCTTCATTGGTTATGATTTGAATCAGAAGGGATACAGATTCTACAACCCCTCAAACAAAGGCTTCAAGGTAAGCAAAGATTTCATCTTTGATGAGAATGATTCATGGTATGAAAATGAATGTAGGAAGGTTAGTCTACCTTATGACATGGAAGAAGACTTTCCCAAGCTTATCAAGGAAGAACCAATTCAGAAAGAGGACACAAGCTCAGATGATGAAGACACCATCAACATTGAAGAGTTCAAGGCTTGGAAATCCAAAGGGAAAATGAAGATGAAGAAGCTAGAGGATATACCAGAATCCTCAACTCAAGCTATGAGGAGATCTCAAAGAGAAAGTAAGAAGCCTATTAGATATGGGTATGATACTTCTCTTGTAACTAAGCATTCTGTATATCTTACAAAGGATCTATTGAATGAAGAACCAGGTACATTTGAAGAAGCAATCACAAAACCAGAATGGAAGGAAGCAATGGATGAAGAAATGCAGGCTCTCAAAGAGAGTGACACTTGGGACTTGGTACCCAAGAAAGAGTCTATGAAGGTGATAGGATCCAGATGGATCTACAAACTCAAAAGGAATTCAGATGGTATAATAAACAGGTATAAAGCTAGGTTGGTAGCCAAGGGTTTTGCACAAACCCAAGGCATTGATTATGAGGAGACATTTTCTCCTGTGGCCAAGATGCCAACTATCAGAGTTATGGTGAGTGTAGTTGCATCCAAGAATTGGAACATGTACCAATTGGATGTGAAGAATGCATTCTTGAATGGATGGATATCTGAAGAAGTCTACATGTCACAACCACCTGGCTATGAAGATCCCAAGAAGGTAAATCATGTTTGTAAATTGAAGAAGGCTTTGTATGGGTTGAAGCAGGCACCTAGAGCATGGAATTACAGGTTGACAACCTACCTTCTAGACCAAGGATTCATAATGAGCAAAGCAGATACTTCATTGTTTATCAAAAGGAACAATTCAGAGGTAATATACTTGTGTGTCTATGTTGATGACATCATTATTACAGGAAATGATGTTCAGGGAATTAGACACATCAAAGGACAGATGATGAAGGAATTCAAGATTAATGATCTTGGATTATTGAAGTACTTCCTAGGACTTGAATTGGTCTATACAAATTCAGGTATCTTTATTACTCAGAAGAAGTATATTCAGGACATGGTCAAGAAGTTTAATTTGCAGGATGCTAAAGTCTCAAGCACTCCTATGGAGATCAACCATAAACTCAGTGCTCATGAAGGAGAAGAACTCCAAGATATTACAGGTTACCAAAGTTTGGTAGGTAGTCTAAATTATGCTACCTTAACCAGGATTGATATATCATATGGTGTTAGTGTACTTAGCCAATTTATGCACAAACCAAGAGTACCTCATTTAGAGGCAGCAAAGAAGATAGTAAAGTACCTAAAGGGAACTCAAAATCATGGTTTGTACTTTCCCTATTCATCAGACATTGATATTAAGGTATATTCAGATGCAGATTGGGCAGGTTGCAAGGATGACAGGAGAAGCACATCTGGTTACATATGTTTTGCAGGTGATAAACCAATTTCTTGGTCATCCAAGAAACAACCTACAGTAGCTTTATCATCTACTGAGGCAGAGTATAGAGGGCTAGCAAATGCCACTCAAGAAGCCATCTGGTTGAAGCTCTTATATTCAGAATTAGGCCTACACACAAGGCCACCAATCATCCTTGGTGATAACACAAGTTCTCTTCACCTTGCAGCTAATCCAATTTATCATGCTAGGACAAAACACATAGAGGTTCATTACCACTATGTGAGGGAGAAGTTACTTAGCAAAGATATTCAATTGTCATATGTGTCTACTAATATGCAATGTGCAGATTTGCTTACTAAAGCTCTGGATGGAAGCAAGCTATGCAGATTTAAATCCATGATTGGATTGCAGGAAGTAATTGAAGACTAGAGATGAAGACTTGAGCCAAAGTGTTTGGCTTGAGGGGGAGCTGTTGGTGTAATTCAAGCCTTAACACTTGACTTGGATATCAACCTTGAAGACTCAACATAAAGCTTGGACCTTGGAAGCCTAGCTTGGGTTAATTCATGAAGATATCACTTGAAGAATGAGCCATAGGAACTCATGCTTATGGGTTCTAACTTTTTACTCATTGTAAAAGTCATTGTGACTTGGCATGTACATGTAATCATACCTACTTGATTAAGTCGTGGAAAATTTGATTGATTGAGTGGGTGACTGATTGAGAGAATATCTCATTCACTTTTTAGGTACAAGATTCTAGGAGATTTGAATTAGAGTTCAAATTCAAATCCTCACTCAAAACATATATATGTGAAGAAAAAAGTCGCGGGTATTACTTCACTCTTCCCGAGGCATTTCTGAGTAAATCTTTGAGTGTGTGAGTGCTACACTATAGCCTACACATCTGAGTACCATTGAGCATCACATTCTATGCCAATGGGAATGTACAATCAATAGAATTAATACATAGCATTACATTCATAATCTCTGGTTTCTCTGAGTGACTACCTTCAACTCTGTCAACTTCCAAGAGGCATATCTCAAGATCTACTGAACCAAATTGGATGATTCAAAGTGCTTTGGATTCAGCTCAAAGTCTACTATACACCTACAAAATTTCAAGGCCATTGGATCAACCGTTATAGAGAAATCTTAGTCGAGGTGCTCACTAGTCTGTGACTGTAAGTTTCCTAAAAAGTCGGGGGTGTACCTTATTTTGCTAAAGTGATTTCTCTGAGTGTGGTTTATCATTTCCTTTCATTCTACTTGCAAATGGGAGCTTACTAAGCTAATAGAATATCTCTAGAAGGAATTTTGCTAATTGTAACTACACTGGTCACACTGAGCATAACACTGAGCAGGTGTCAATACCAAAATAGCAAGTTTTTCAAGATTCTTGAAGTCACAAGTAGTCTGTTTTGATCTACTCATTACTCAACTCATTTCCAAAGTACATATAGAATATTTTGGTGTCATTTGGAAGCTAAGCAAGTGTACTAAGCATATCTGGAGTCAAAGGAGGGCAGGTGTGAAGCAGGTCTTGCAGCATCAACTCATTTCTTGAGTGCATCCAACCATCACTCCCAACAGTTGATGGTCCATTGATGAGATCTTTTGAGTGGCTGATCATGTATCCTCTTTTCAAAGCATCATTTGCCAAATACTGAGAATTGAATTTCTTTATATTCAAAGATTTGCAGGGTACCAGAACTACCCCTTGTAGATATCCCCTTGGATGTTCCCGTACATGCAGTAGTTAATCATCACTCAAGTTGCGGACCTTCAAGCTCTTCACTCCTACCATGGTAAGAGGAAACGATAGTTGTGGATGCCATGTTCATGCCAAGTTCTTGACATATACCAGATAAGGGAGCAATTATATCATCTGCTAGCCAAGACACACTTCTATCCAAACTGATAAATGCCCAGTAATCAACAGTTCCACCTTCAACTAAGCATGACTCATTCATGTTTCATGAGCCAAACCTGGGAACAAGTGCTTCCTCTCTTTTCTTTTTTTTGAAGGAACAATGTCACCAAACAAGAAGACAGATGTTAGTATCAGCAAAAATAGTTCACATATGTCAATGTGCTCTTGTGCATGGGACTCGCAAATGTGTCTATGCATGACCGTGTAGTGTGGCCCTATATTAATGCATACTTTGGAAATGCATGACCTGAATGGTGCAAAAGACAGGGTTGTGCAAGAAGCATAGGGTTTTCGCTCATTGAGGCTTTCGATGTTACTTGTAGATGTTGATGCCGGCTTTGGTGGGGGTATCCATTGGATCTCGAAATGATGTAATCCTCCTTATTGGGGTCCATTCTAGAACAACATTTGGCACTGCAGAGATCACTCTAGGCGTCTTCATCTTTGGATACTTCCTGAACTGTGGTATCCAGTGTGGTTGGCGCTTTGATTTGGTGGAGGCTACTTGTACTTTTGGCTTCCAAACCCATACCCTTTTTGCATGTCTTCCTACTATTGTCGAAGAAGTGATTTGATCTTCTTTCGGTCTTTGTACGCGGTTCTTACCCTTTTCTCTTTCTGGCTTCTTTGTTGAGACCCTTCGCATGTGGGAGAACATAGGTTGTTGTGGATGTAAGAGCTTCTTAGGTACCCACATCTATAATCGCCCTTGTTGAGCTGCAGCTAATTGCTTAGGCACCCAAACTTGTCGAATACCTTGTGGTTGAGCTTGTTCGAGCTTCTTCCTTCGTCTTCTGGCCTGGTTGGCTTGCCTGGATGGGATTTGTGGGGGCAATGCTGGTGGTTGATCTCCTTTGCATACCCAGATCTGCTTCATGCTCGGAACTACTTTCTTGTTTAAGGGTGTCGTTCCATTTGCTATAGCAGTTGTCTTGAATTCTTGTGCTTGCTTCTTAGGTTGAACTACTGGGGATGCTTTACTCTTCGAAAAAGAAGGAGGGTTTGCTTGCCTTTGCGACTGTCCTTCCATGATTGAGTCTGTGTACCTAAGTTCCAACCTAGGGACTTGTGGAGAAAGAGACTATACCTCAATCCCCCTCAAATGCATATAGTGGGGATTCACGCTTTATTTATCAATCCACGGAGTATCAAAACCTAGCTGAGTGTATGAGGACATGCATTCAAATGATGATCAATGCAAATGAGCTTCCCAAAGAGTGCAAACAAGGCAAAGACTAATCCAAACAAGCTTCAACTGTCAGTCATGGTGTCACGATACTTGGAGCAGCAACCAATAGTAAATTGAGCTTTTCTCTCAGCTCTAAACTCTGAATATAGCAAATACCATATGCATTTCAAAGCTCTCGAGACGACGCATCCAATGGTGTATTTTCACTCAATTCTGACACTTTTGCTTCAAGTTATGAGCAAAATACTGAGTCACGGGAATGACCTTCCTACACTTCAACACTTCCTACACTTCACACACACCTTAACCACAACAAACAAACACTTTCATGGATAGACAACACTCCCTAACACTCTTTTCAAGCAACACACATGCATACAAGCTCACAAAGAGGATGATACAGCGAGGAGAAGACACAAATTCGAAATTCTGTGCTCTTGATTCTCACAATGGCAAAAAGTCTTTACAAAGAGTCACAAATTGACTTATATACATGTGCCCTAAAAATGGTCCTTTCACACAAGAGACCGGCACTTTATTCACTAAAAGGCTAATTTCCTACTAATTTACATGGGTAAGCTACTAATCTTCTGTGGGGATGCATCTAGAGGACTCCTCTAGTGCTTTTACATCAGAAATTATATTACAAAATGATTATGATACAAAAATAAGATATCCAAATCGGAAAAATTTTGGGGCCCTTCTTTTTCTCTACCTTGTGCTCTTCTTTGCTCCGCAACACTCTCCCCCTCTTTGTCTATGTTGTCCCTTGACAGGCTTTACTTCTTGTCTTCAGTTTGTTGTCCGCATGCATCTTTTGGTCAGTTCTGCCTGTTTGTTAAACAGGTGTTCAGATTTGATGGCCTCTTCTTGATTCTTCTTTTACATCCTCTGGGCCTGATGCATTTATGTTGCCTGTTAAGTCGAACGCACGCCACCAGTGGAAGGTATGAGGATGTGATCCTTCAGCCTTCGATCTGGACCTTCCAAAGACGCAGATGTTGAAGGACCTTCTTGTGGTTTCGGAACCGCTGGATATCTTCTTGCACTTCTTCATGGATACTTTCCTGGCCTTGGTTTCTCCTTCCATCTACGTGCTTTTCCTTGATATGTGCCCCTACGGGGCTCTGTGCAAAGATGGGTGTTGCGCCCCTTCGGTACTTCTTACAGAGATGTATCTTCAGATATGATCTTTTTAATGAAGCTTCTTTCTTTGTCTTCTTCTTTTCTTCTTTTTGCTTGACTCTCTCTCAACACTGCCCCCCTCCTGAACTCTGTCGTTCCCGACAGGCTTTGGAAGTCGACGGGAGTATGTTCTGTACACTTTTTGCTCTATTTCATTAAGCAGATTAGCTTCACGTATCATAAGTTGCTTCCACTGTTCTGCTTTCACACCATCATGTTGCGACTGTGTGTGGTCAGCGAAGAAGCTTAGCTCATATGCCACTAATTTGGCATTCAAGTTGGACGACATCTTTAAGAAGATTTCTGAATCAATTTCAAAAATCCTTGTGAAAAAGGCTTCTTCGAATGTTTGCATATATGTACTTGGTAAAAACATAAGCCTAGAATAATATGCCATTATTGTGGGTCAGCTAGGTATAACAGACAAGTCAAAAACAAGAATATATGTTCCCTGATTAATGCCAATGAAATTCAAAAATGTATAGGCCGCATGCTTGAACACCTTCAAAATTGTAAGGATCATGCTGAGAATTTTATTCATCATTTTGATAGTTAAGTCGGGTATTGTTGCGTAAACATGTAGCCAAAATTCGATGGTTTTTACCATGTAATCTTCCGTTGGTAGATAATTGTGTGGTGGGCTTGGAAGTAGCAGATAATTCAGCCACTGCTTATTGATAGCACCATTCTTTTGCATGTCCAAAAATTCCCTGGCGCCTCGGCGACGTGGTGTTGGGCAAAATGAAGGGTTTACCTGTAATACATATGGTGCTGCTTGCCAGTGCACCCGTAATGTAGGATTTTTCTCCAAAAATTTCCTTCTCCATACAGGCTGTGCAGCTTCAAATTCTTCTTGAGTATAAGCGAATGTGTCATTTTTGAAGTGCAACTGCTCATCTGGATTTTTCTGTGTAATCTTCTTTATATATTGCCTTGTTTTCTCTTTCAATAATCCATACGGAATGTTGAAAGGCTTCAATATGGTTTCCAAATCTTTGCCCTTTATTTTTGCCTCCTTCATGACTTTGATCACTTCATTTTCAAAATTCTCTGTCAACCGGGACACCAATAGTGCACGTTCCTTTTGACCTATTTCTGCAGTGTACGGCATGGGATGATCATCAAGTGGTTCCGCCATCTGTTCGTTATTGGAGAATTATAAATCGGGGGAGATAGAGGACATACCTCTACCTCGTCAGTAGGATTTTATTTTGTCGGCTCTACTGGTGTCCCGATTGGTGCTTTCTCTTTTGCTTTGGTCTCTAATTGTGCTATGCGTTCAATCTTCTCTTTAATTTCTTACATAGCTGCTCTGCGTGCTTCTTTAACTGTAAACCAATTTCTGCTACATGATCCATGTTTTCACTGTAACTCACTGCAAGTTTTCCATGGGCAATGTTCAGTTGTTTCTTAAGTTCATTGGTCTCATTGACATATCTTCGTTCCCATTCTTCCCTTAGGGCTTGCTCTTGCTTTAGCAATTCTGCATATTTCTCATTCTGATCTTTCAATTCCTTCTGTTCAGTGACTCATGTTTCCTGTTTTTCTATAGGCTGGTCATATAGTAATGCCTTCATCAACTCTTTATTTCGGCTGTGTAAACTATCATTTTCCTCCATGTAGACTTTTAGTTGTGTTTCGAGCAAGTTGCTTCGAGCTTTCATTCTCTCCTTATCTGCTTCACTAGCTTCATGTTGTCTTTGTAAATTTGTCAATTGTGCTTGGAGTTGCTGATGCTGTTTCATCAATGTATTACATTGCTCTTGAACTACGGTTATCTCCGTATCCTTAGCTGAAATTTCTTGTTGGGTCTGGATGAGCTGTGCAGATAATTGTTCACTCATGATTTGGAACTGATTCTTTTCCCGCATGGCCTGGTCGTAGTCCGCATCTGTGTCCATCATTTACTGTTGCGTGTGCATGGCCGTTTGTATCATTTGCTTTACCATAGGTTTCAATTGAGTAACATCAACATTTAACCATGTGGTAGGGATGCTAGGTTCTTCACCTGTTTTGATATCTTTTCCTTTCACCACATGTAAAGTAGTGTCATGAGGCTGCCTAAGTTGGATCCTTGGCTCAGCCTCCCTATGGTCAATTTTACCTTGAGGTGTATCATCAGGTACCTCAATCACAATTGGCTCTTTATTTTGTAGCAGGCCTGAGTCTTTGTCCATTGGAGTTTGTATTTCTTCTTTGATAGGTGGCAATGCATCTTTATTGGTTATTGGTACCTCCTTGATGCTTATCTTTGAATGATCATTTAATTGAATCAAGTGTTCCTGTGCTTTTTGTTGTTGATTGTCAGGTGTGACTTCCACCTGATTTATTTCTGTCCATTCTTCGTTGTTCAATTCAGTTCATATATGAGTGTCTAAGGTGTCCTTCTCTGGGCTGGATTCTTCCTCAGAGCTCGAATCTTCTAACCCTAATTCTTTGTATCGGGCCGATTGTTTTGGAGTATGTTCTTTATCTTTGTGTTTCTTCTCCTGGCCTGCCTGTCTGTAATGGTGACCTTGAATGTTCAAATTTACTTGTCCCCGCATATATTGATGTGTTTCTTCCAAGGCTGCGGAGAGGTCTCTCTTGGTGATTGGCTGCTGCTTTCTTTGGAACAGTTGCTGACTTGGCATATTTCGCTAGCTCTCTTGATGTCGGCATCAAGCGTAAACGATTCTTCATGTCAAGTGCCTCATAAATGAGTAGGGTCAAAGCCGAACTACCATTCAGAAACTTTTTCTGACCCCACTTCTTCTTTGCTTCAAATAGGCGGTCTTGAACATATGGAGTCATGTTTACTTTATTTCCCACTTGTCTCATAGCGTGTGAGAGTAATTGCACAACAATCTTTTGAGGCGCTGTGTATCTATGCATACTTGGAAAGCAAAAGTGCTGGTGAACTAAGTGAACAGAGTCTTCAATATCCGTTCGGTTGATTTCCAAAAATGTTCTCTTTTTTGGGTCATGACATTCATCTTTGACATTCGTGAGTCCCTCTTGGTTCCATCCGAAAGCTCTGTTAATTAGCTCATGAGTGAATTGAATTGTTTTCCAGGTACCAACTTTGTCAAGTACCCTTGCTTCCGGGACTGATGCTTTATTCGATGCGAACTGTAATGTATTCATCACTTGTGTACACCTCTGGAAATCTGGCAGATAGATTGGCAGTCTTAGGAATGCGTCAATTCCTGCTTGTGTCCAGACATCCGTCATGCGTGGTAATCCTTGTATGATAGTCTTGAAATCTTGTGACATGATAGGGAAGTAGTGATCCCTATCCATGATCTTGATGGTTGCCATGAAAATGAGTTCAGACACGGGTTGATCATCCGAAAACCAATGACCTCTTGCCTTAGTTATCGATTCCAAGGGAAGAAGTTGAATCTCTTCCTCTTGTGTAGCCTCGGAATTAGAAGATGCCATCTGCACTCAATATAGAGTATTAATTAATGGCAAGATGGTATCAAAAAGCATCCTTCATTTGTCTTTCATTAGATTGGCAATGCTCCGCGTGAATAGTGTCGTCCCTTCCCCGTGGTTGTGAGAAAGGTAATACCTGGAATTTTTCATACTTTTATATATTTTTATGTTTTTTTCTGAAAGAAAAACAGAAAAGTTAGTTCATAGCCGAAGTGGTTATTAATTTTTGAGTAATTTTCTTAGATTATGTACAAGTGCTCTCCTATTTCCCGAGAGGAAATGTGCTTCACTATCCTGAAATAGAAGAAAAATGTGCCGAATGCTTGGCCTTGTAATGTGGCCCTATCATGCATACTTTGGGTGCTGGTAACTCCAAATGTGTGCAACTCGAATTATTTGGTAGAAGTATACAACTTGTCTTGTCTTTTGGATCCAAATCTGCTTTATTCTGTTCTCATCCACTCTTTTCGTCTCCTGATTCGTTCTAGTGCTTCTTGTCTAGCTTCTTCTCGTATTCTTTCTTCCTCTATATGCCTATTCTTACCCATTATTAGTCGTGACATTATCTCTTCATTGAATGGCTCTAGATATTTTTTCACTCGATATCCGCTGATATAGTTTGGTAATACGTCTTCATCCAGGTTTGCTAAACTTTTGGCTCCGCTTGCGGATATGCGATTGATGTTTAACAGGCCATATCCCCTTTTTTGTAATTTCTTAGCATGTTGTTTCAAAGTATAAACCAAAACTAAATCTCCTTCCTTCAAGTTTTTATCTTTGATATGAGCATCAAAATAGGCTTTATGTCGCCTTTTTGCAGCATAAATCCCTGCTACCGCTTGTAACCTAGTTTCATGTAACTTCTCTATTTGATCCATTTGAGCTGAGAGTTCATGTTCCATCCACTCATAAGTTGTTGCTACTCTGAGAGTGGGTATTAAGAAATCAATTGGCAAAATAGCATTTTGTCCATACACTAAGTTAAAAGGAGTAGTTCCTATGGCGGTCTTGTAAGCTACTCGGAATGCCCATAAAGCATGATGTAATTGTTTATCCCAATCCGATCTACCATTGTTAACAATTTTAGTGAGAACTGTGCACAAGATTTTATTTGAACTTTCGGCCTGTCCATTGGCTTGTGGGTGATATGGGGCTGATTTCTTATGAATTACCAAGAATTCATTCAGTAAGGCTTCTATTACTTCATTCACAAAATGCGTGCCTCTATCACTCACAATTTCTATCGGCAATCCAAATCTAGTGAAAACGTTCTCAAAGAGAAACTTGGCTGTAGTTTTTGCATCATTTTTCTTGGTTGCTTTGGCTTCAACCCATTTGGTCAAATAGTCTGTGGCTACAATTATGCTCAGCATGAGATCCTTTAGCTGGTGGGCTAATAATTCCTATGAAGTCTATTCCCCATTTAGTAAAGGCTCTGGCACTCATCATGGATTTCAGCGGCATTTCATCTCTTCGAATTGGATATTTCGTTCGTTGACAAGTATCACATCGTTGTACATATGTTTCTGCATCTTGATGTAGAGTTGGCCACCACATTCCTGCAAAAAGAATCATTTTTGCTGTTTTATCTGCAGAAAAATGTCCTCCTGCAGCTCCTATATGTGCCATCTCTAAAACAACAAGATACTCGTCTTCATGAATGCACATTCGTAAATGATTATCTCTTCCTTGCTTAAAAAGTTGTTTTTCTATGAGAACATAGTCCTTGCTTTGTTCTACAAGTGCACGTTTCCTTGCTAGAGTGGCTCTTTCTGGGTATTCTTGGGTCTTCAAGAACTTCACCAGAGGCATGCTCCATCTTGGTGCTATGGTGGAGTAGCATAAATTAGAGTTCTCTTTTGGATTCCGTTCTTGACAAGTTGGGCAGGCTGATACATAATTATGTGTATCCCTTTGCATGGTTGGCCAATATATGCCTAATCTCTTCAATGTTTGCCATGTTCCGTTTGCACAGAGTTTTCCATTGATTTACATGTGCTTTTTGAAGCCACATCTCTTGTTCCTCCTCTTCCACACATCTCATGAGTAATCCACTTGAATCTTGGTGATATAGGCTTCCAACAATGATATGAAGGTCTTTAGTCTTCCATAAATCTTGATTTTGGTTTGGTGAAATCCCATGTTTAGGTCCATATGTGAGTATTGGGATCAACTTTTCTGCCCATTGGGGACATACTTCGAGGTTAAATAGGTACGTGTCAGGTAGATCATCTGGTACTCCTATGGGTGGTTCTCCATGTGTCATTCTTGATAGGTGATATGCTCTAATGTGGGTATTCCCTTTCTTGACAACTACTTCAAAATCAAATTCCATCAATAATAGAAACCATCGTACTAGTCATCCTGTATTACAAGGCTTATTAACTAAGTATAGTAAGGCTTGATGCTCAATGAAGAATTTGAATTTGTTTGCCAATAAGTAGTGTCGAAACTTCTTTACTGCATACACCATTCCTAGACCTTCTCTTTCAGTCGTAGTATAATTGCGTTCTGCTTGATTCAATTGTCTACTGGCATAGGCTATAGGGTGATCCAACTTTCCTGTATCTACTAGTTGAGCTAGGATGCAACCAATGGCAAACTTGGAAGCATCTACGTGAATGTGAAATGGTTTGTTCCAATTAGGCACTTGAAGGATTGGGGCTGAACTTAATCGACTCTTTAATTCGTTAAAGGCCTTTTCACATTCTTCAGTCCAATTAAACTGAGACAATAATGCATAAAGAGGTCTAGCAATTATTGCATACATGTGTATAAATCTTCGGTAGTATCCGCAATGTCCCATAAATGCTTGTACTTCTTTAGCAGTCTTTGGTCTCGGTAAATCCAGAATTACTTTAATTTTGTCTTCATCTGTTGAGATTCCATTCTTAGAATATGTCCTAATATCTTTCCTTGTTGAACCATGAAGACACACTTTTTCGGATTAAGGCATACTCTATATTGTCAACATTTGGCAAAGATCTTTCCTAGTTCAGGGATATGTTCTGATCGCATAGCTGAATAAGTGCATAAATCATCCACATATACCTCCATACTCTTTCTCAGGAACTCCTTGAATACATGGCACATCAATCTTTGGAAAGTGGCGGGGGCATTGGTTAGGCCGAAATGCATAACCCTAAAAGCGTATACTCCCCATTCAGTTGCAAAGGCTATTTTATGTTGATCCTCAGGAGCGATGGCTACCTGATTATACCTTGAAAAGCTGTCCAAAAAACTATAAACTTCCTTCCCTGCCACTCTTTCCAAAAGATGATCCGTGATGGGTAATGGGTAGCTATCTCTTATGGTGGCAACATTTACCTTTTTCAAATTAATGCATACCCTTAGCTTACCATTCTTTTTCGGTACGACCACCAAAAGTGACACCCATTCCGTGTGTTCAATCTCATAAATGAACCTAGCATCTAACAGCTTATCTATTTCTTCTTTGATCTTTGCTGAGTAAACATCATTATATGTGTATGGTCTTTGTTTGGAAGGTTTAGCTTCAGATGTCATAGGGATTCTATGTGCACATATAGAAGGATCTACTCCTTTCAAATCCTTATAGGTCCAAGCAAAGGCATCCCTATATTCTCGAATGAGTCGTATCAGCTCTTGTTCTTCCTCCATTGAGACATCTTGACCTATAAAAGTACATCTTTCTTCTCCTTCCTCCAAGGTTACTACTATTTTCTTGGTTTGCTCTTTATTGTCATATGCTATTCCTAGCTGTGCTTCTCGTTTTGGCATTTGAAGAGCAATTTTCCTCTCTTCTACTTCATATTTTTTGAAGTGGGTAGGCACTTCAAATTGGTCTTGAGGCTTGTTTTCTTCATCATTTTTTGCTCTATCTAATCCAAACCCTTCTTCCTTTGTTGGTTCTTGATTTATTTCATTAGCTATGATACTTACTTCTTGAATTTCATTTCCCGTTTCCATATGTTCATGTTCCATTTCAATGCTCTTGTAATCCTCCTTCCATTCTTTTTCAATTACTTCCTCTTTGTCAGCCTCTTGAAGAACTACCACATATAGACTAACGTCATAGCCTTCCTCGTCAATGCATTCATTCATGGTTATCACTTCTTCGTTTACACACACATCGAGAGTGGCTAAAATCTCCATCCAACCATGAAATTCGAATTCTTCATCTAGGAATATTTGAGGCATGTAAGCTGGATCTTGTACAGATCTAGCAACTCCTTGCCTGTGCTGCCATCCTTTCCTTCTATCCTCTTCCTTTTTTGCAGTTTGGCATATACATAGATGAGTGTCTTCGTTCATCCATGATTGATCACTTGAACCTATACTATGAATCGACTGCTCATCTTCTTCTTTATGAATCTGATTCCATTGCAAGGGGGGAACATCTTGATACTTGTATGTGTGGAGGTTTATTCTTGTTGTGGTTCCTTCATGTTGTAAGTATACTGCATCTTTTCCCCAATCTTGCACTACCTTTAGCTGTCTCATGAAGGGTCTTCCAAGTATCATTTCATAATTTCTAGCCCTTTCAAATTGACATATCGCTAAGGTGTACTCGAATTCAACTCCGCAAGTGGTAAAAATTACCCATTCCAATAATCCCAAGGGTCGTGTTGTGTGTCCGTCTACCATTTGTATCTTCATGCGAGTTGGTCTTAGAGCTGGTTTTCCCCATTTCTCTCAGATTTCTTTAGTTGCAATTCCTACCCCAGCTCCAGAATCCAAGATGGCTTTAGTGGTATAACCCCTATAGGTAATTGGAAGACACGTGTTTCCTTCATCTCCCTCACTAAAATCTCCAACCTTATCGATTGGGATTTTCACTGTGTTTACCTCATCAAGCATCTCCTTCTCTTCTGCCTTGATCTCCAATTGACTAGTTAATTTCTCCCTCAAATGTGGTTTGACCTTCAATAGTTCTTCCAATGTCAGAGTGCAAGGGATTTTTACCTTTTTAAGGTGTTGTATGATGTCCGATGTTTGGATTGATGGGTTCTGTTCTTTTTTTCTTATTGAGGGAATAAGGTATAATTCCAAATTATGTTCGTATTCTCCTGTGTAATTGGGCAAGACCTTTTCATTGTCATTTTCCTTTTCACTTTGATCAAAGGGTAATAATCCTTCTGAATTCAGCTCAGATATTGAAGGTTCTAATTCGCCTTCTACTTCTAACTCTTCAAATGGTGGTTCTATTCCTTCCACTTTCTTCCATCTATCTTCTTGGACCTTTGCCCACAAATCTTTAGGCCATTCTCCATCTACTTCGGGAACAATGGATCCTTCCCTTTTACCCTCACAATGATTTTCATTATGTGTCTCACCTTCTTTGGTTTTCTCAGGGTCATTAAGGATGACACACTCTTGGAATTCTTTTTCGGGAATTCGTGAATTGGGTAATCTACAGATAGGTTTTTCTAAGGTCTGTTGAGCCACTTCGATAATTTTTTGCATATCTCCAACCTTTCTTTCTCTAAGTCACCTCTAGGATATTCTTTCTCATGTTGTTCAATGGTTGGTCCTGCTCTGATTCGTGCCTAGTATGCCTGAATCCACATGGCTAACTCTTCTGGCATGGGATCGGCTAAAACTGATCCTACCTCTTCTTTTTTATACTTTCTTTTTTTATTTTCTTCTTCAAGTTTCTGTTTTTCTTTTTGATCCTGTTCGTTTTTTCCTTCTCCATATGTTTCTTTTCCTTTATCCTATCTCTATGATTCTTCCATCTCTGGGTTCGTTTACTTGTGATACTTTCTCCAGGCTCTTCCGAGTCTTCAACTCTTTGAGGTGTGGGTGGGTTCACCTCTCTGTCACTTTGGTCATTCTCCCCAGTTTTTTCTGGTGTCTCTCTAACTTTAGCTCTTGTTATTGCTTTCAGTGGCACGGTGTACTCCTTATCACTCCCTGACGACTCTATCACTTCTATCACATTAATCTGCACATTCGAGTTAACTTTGTTAGGATTTTTGGGGCAATCTCTGAAAAGATGTTCTTTACCACAATCACTACAGTATCCTTCCCAAACTCGCTGTGGTGGTGGTGGGTTTGGTAGTGTACATTCTCTGATATAATGATCACCTCTGCATCTATAACATGGTCCTCTGGGTACAGGCGGTCTGTTCATAGGTCGGGGAGGTAGGGGTGCTCTGGGAGCTGTGTACATCAATGACACATAATCCTGCTCATATTCGTAAGAATTATCTAGTGCTTCCATGCCATATGCATATGGTCCATACATTTGTCCATATTCTATCATAGAGCTCTCATAATTGGGATAGTTTCCTTGACTATGGTCATAGCACGAGTCATATGGTTCATTACTAGTCAATGGTGTGGCTGGAACTATTGCTCTCTCTAAGTTTTCTTCAGGTTGAGCTATTTTCAGTGGGACAACATTTTGAGGATGGGGCGGTTATTGCCCTAAAACCGGTTGTGGTTGAGTGTAACTTTGATAAGCATAAGGTCGTGGTGCTGGTGCCTGCTGTTGATATGTAGGATATCTAAAGGATTCTCCTCCTTGATCTCTCTGTGGGTATCCATAAGGTCTCATGAGTGGTTGTACCGGTCTTGACTATCTATTGTAAGGACAATTTTTTGCACTGTGATTTGTGTATTTTTGTTCTATGCTGCAATATTGTAGAGGCCCTGGGACGGGTGGTCTAGTGTAAGCATAAGCAGCTAGTGGGACTACTCCCCTAGTGCACACATGAGAGGGATGATCACCTCCACAATGCATACATCTTCTAAGCATGGGTACTCTCATTGGGTTGTTGGGTTAGTTCCTCTATCCTTGAACGGTCAGTTTCTTTGCTACTAAGTCGGCTATTTCCTCTACATTGTTCTTAGGATTTGATGTGCTGCTGACTGAATCTTCACTTTTTACACTACCTTGAGGTATTTTCAGATCTTTTGCAAGGTTTTCCTCTAAATCAATGCATTATTTCATACACTCTTGCAAATTTTGAACTCTTTTCACATATACCAAAGATCTTAATGATCCATTCACTAATCCTTCCAAAAACAATGATACCATCTTGTTCTGAGTGGGTCTCTCTTCCAGTGGACATCTATCCACATATTGCTTGAATCTTCTTGCCGCCAATCTCACTGATTCTGTAGGAGCTTGCTTAAAATTATGGATCAATGAGGAAGAGTTATTTTTAATCCCAGATTTTGTGAATTCCTCAATCATTTCTTGATAGAATTGTTCCATGTTTTGAAAATTATTAGGATCTAATGGCTAGAACCACACTAAAGCTGTGTCTGTCAAAGTTAGACCAAAGGATTCATATTGGATTAAAAAATCTTCCACCTGTTCAGGTCTATATGATTGTAAGGTTCACTAGAGCCATCATAATGGTTTCTCATGCATTTAGCGACTTGGATGTGTCTTAATCTTCTTCCTGCCTCAGGTGGTCTAGGCATCACAGGGAAAACTGGTCTTCCTATTGGTAAACCAGGTCCTCTTACCAGAGGTGGTCTATTTGGGACAGGGATTCTATTCCTTGGGTCAACAGGTGGCTGAGGCCGATAGTTCGGATTAGTTGCAGGCATAGCAAACTGCACATGAGGTCTCACCGGGATTTGTGTTTGTTGTGTTTGTCCTGACTGTTGATATGAATTATCTTGAAAGATTCCTTGAGGGTTCTGAGAAGTAGTAGCTTGATCCCTAGGAGGGAACACCGGAATGTTCTGATACTTCAACTCTGCTCTTTCTAACTCTGTTAGAGGCCAGTATCTCCTATGATTTTTGTCCAAATATGTGACGATGGTGGGGAATTCAGGATCTTGTAACTCATAGACAGTAACTGGGTTAGGGGCTACTTCCCATAATGAAGAGTGGGCTCTAAGGAGATGCTCCATTCCATTGATCAAATACACATCCATCAAGGAGTCATCTTGGGGAACCAGGTCTCCTCTCCAAACCCTAGCAACAGTAGATCTCCCTCTGGGGGTGGTCACTTGTTCTTCATGTCCCTCTGCATTAGGGCTATGAGCATTATCTTCTTCCCCGTGTTCGTTGATACTTTCAGGGTGTTCCGTAACTACATACTGGATGTCTCTCTTGTCCATATAAATTCCTCCTGCATACTTAACTGCTGGCCTAGGCACTATGTACGCATCTGAAGCTTTCTTCAATCTGGCTACGGATCGATTTAGCCCACCTAGGTAGATAGGTATCTCATTTTGGTTGGTGTTCACATATTCCAAAGATGTCCGATATTCTCCCTCAATAATTGACATCATACAAATCATTGGTGCAGTGTTCTGCATGTCCTCGAAAGCCATGGGAATTTCTTCCTCTGACTCACTAGAGGTTTTAGAATAATGTGAGCGGCTACTGGGTTCGGCTACACTTCCCACTAAAGAGATTACACTTCTTCGGCTTCCTAGGGTTCTTCCAGACCTTAGGTTCATTCACTTAAAAGCTCTGATTACCCTTAGCCAACCTCCAGCTCCTAGAGTTCTTTCTCTGAGGGTCTGAATTCTAGAGGAAAATTTGGTTGGAAAAAGACTGACAATGAACCCACATCACACAATACTTGACCCCAAAAAAGTCCACGATACTCGATACTTCACCCAAACAGAGTATGTCACGATACTCGATATTTGAGTAAAACGATACACGATACTTGACCACTTGACTGGACACGATACACGATACTTCAGGAAACACGATATACGATACTTGAAGTCCACGATATACAATACTTGAAGTCCACGATACTCGATACTTCATGAACTCAATACACGATACTCCACCAGAAAATGTCCACGATACTCGACACACAACAAGTATCGCGAGAAAATTCCTGACGATACTCGATATTTGTCAGGTATCGGGAAAGTCGCCTCCACAATACACGATATCAAACAAGTATCGCAATCAAAGACTCACGATACACGATACTCAAGGAGTATCGCGATCTGGTTTTCATGATATACGATACTTGACAAGTATCGTGAAAATTTTTCCAACGATACTCGATATCACACAGGTATTGCGATCGGGATTTCACGATAGACGATATTTGACAAGTATCGCTATCAGACTTCCGAGATACATGATACACGATATTCAACAAAGCCAAGTGTCACGATACTCGACCACAGGAGATCACGATACCCAGGTATCGCGATACTCGACCGCGGGAAAACACGATACTTGACAGTTTTTCACTTTGTGGCAAATGTTTTTGGATTTCGAATGCATACAAAGGTTTTTTAAGCTTATCTACCCTCTCCCCTCAGTCTGTCTCACAGAAATAAACTTTTTTTCACCCCTGGATGACCTTTGCAATACTTACCGCAGATTGTTTTGCTGGAAAACTTGATTTCATTAGAATTTATTAGTAAGAGGTGAGTTTGATTACCTTGAAAGCTACTCTTCACTCCTCTACACCCCTTTCTAACTCTGAGTCGCCTCACAACCTTGCTCACGATCGCGATATTTGCTCTCTAGCTCTCACGATACTCGCTTTGAAAACAAGCGAAGTATAGAAGACAAGTTTTTGGGTTTTTATACTTTTTGAAAAATTCTTCCTAACTAAGAAGACTCACAAGACTAGAGATAATGACTACTCTAACTTCCTAACTACTCCCTTACTCCTCCTACTCTACTCACTTCCCTAGACTAACAACTCATTACACACACTCCAAGAGTGAAAAGTAATAAGTGCGGAAAAATGTGACTTACCAAAGAAGAGAAATTCACAACTCCTCTACTCGCTTCAATGCTAAAAGCTACTTACCATCACACGAATGCCTCGGTTTGATTCGACACTCCATGGCAACGGTGCCAAAAACGTGTGTACCTAAGTTCCAACCTAGGGACTTGTGGAGAAAGAGACTATACCTCAATCCCCCTCAAGTGCATATAGTGGGGATTCACGCTTTATTTATCAATCCACGGAGTATCAAAACCTAGCCGAGTGTATGAGGACATGCATTCAAATGATGATACTGTCAGTCATGGTGTCACGATATATGGAGCCGCATCCAACAGTAAATTGAGCTTTTCTCTCAGCTCCGAACTTCGAATATAGAAATAGCATATGCGTTTCAAAGCCCTCGAGAAGACGCATCCAATGGTGGTATTTTCACTCAATTCTGACACTTGTGCTTCAAGTTATGAGCAAAATACTAAGTCACGGGAATGACCTTCCTACACTTCAACACTTCCTACACCACACACACCTTAACCACAGCAAACAAACACTTTCATGGATAGACAACACTCCCTAACACTCTTTTCAAGCAACACACATGCATACAAGCTCACAAAGAGGATAATACAGAGAGGAGAAGACACAAATTCGAAATTCTGTGCTCTTGATTCTCACAATGGCAAAAATTATTTACAAAGAGTCACAAATTGACTTATATACATGTGCCCTAAAAATGGTCCTTTCACACAAGAGACTAGCACTTTATTCACTAAAAGGCTAATTTCCTACTAATTTACATGGGTAAGCTACTAATCTTATGTGCGGATGCATCTAGAGGACTCCTCTAGTGCTTTTACATCGGAAATTATATTACAAAATGATTATGATACAAAAATAAGATATCCAAATCGGAAAAATTTTGGGGCCCTTCTTTTTTTCTGCCTTGTGCTCTTCTTTGCTCTCCAACAAAGTCCTTCTGGATCATAGAGCTTTTGACACATACAACATCTTGCTCGTGAAGATTAGTCTTAGAGGAACTAAGAGAGTGTGTAGTGCCATGATCTGTGAGCATGCAGTTCTCTAATTCTAATGTAATGCATTGTTCATGTACCCAAACTTGAAGAATTTGACTTCTTAGGTTTAAGTTAACTGCATGGTCATAGATCCAATCTTGACCCAAGACAATGTTGGAGATTCACTCACTAATTATGCATAACGACATGAAGATGAAGGAAAGTAGAAACAAAGTGTTCAGAAAACCAAAGCCTTAGTGAAGGGACAAATTCACGACTGTAATATACAACGTAGAAACTTCCAGAATTAGAGTTTGTTGAAACCGGATCAATTTGTATATAAGAGAGCTGAGATAGATAGATGAGATATGCACATAAGAGCACGCACAAATAGCAGATATAAAGATATAGAAGATGCCAGAGATTGCGTATGTAGAGATGAATAACAAAACCTGAAATGTCGGGTATTCATCTGAGAGGGATGGTAAGGAGAAACTACTCAGTATAGGAGAGTTCTCATGACTATGAGCGAAGTGAGGCTGAGTAATTTTTGTACACATCTTCTCTAATAGAAAACACATGTTCATGTGGAAGAATTTGAGCGCATTCTTCATATGTGAAGAAGTCTGAGAGATTTCATGTTACTGTGAAAAGTTAGTTAACAGTTACAGTTTTCTCAGTAAACATTTTCTGGTACTTCTATGAGTTAGATCTCGAAGTAGAGTGTAAAGTTTTGTATGAGATATCACCGGAAAGAGACGTTCAGAACTAGTGAGGTTTTTTCTTAAACTTCAGATAGAGTTCACTCAGTGAAGGAAGTTCACTTATCACTTCCTTACTTCATGTATACACATTTGAAGTAACTACAAACAAAGTTACAGTTGATTCCGGTAGTATTCCGGTAAGATTCCAGTGACAGTCCGGTGAAGTTCCAGTGGAATTTTGGTAAGTTCAAAACACAGTTTTGACAAAGTTAAGTGACGCAAAGATTATTTAACTGTAAGCAAATACAGTAGTGTAAAGTCTGAAGTAAATCAGTTCAGAATTGAAGCTTGAAGGAAACGTGAAGCTTTCTGTAAAGTGAATTTTTGGTGTTCACTAAATACAGTTATAAGTTTTCAGTTTCAGAGAGTTTGCTAAGCTACTGATGATTATAGAGGTGTTCTAACATCACTTTAGCTTAGTTTCTGTGGTGTAAGCGAATTCCGCAATAAGCGCTACACCAACAGTGGTATCAGAGCAAGTAAGATCCATCAGTGGTATCAAAGCAGGTTAATCAACAGTGATATCAGAGTGGTAAGATCCACAAGTGGTACCAGAATAGAAAAGGTTCTGAAGAGCGTAAAAGGTTTCTCAGAAGAAGAAACGGAAAGAGAATTTGAAGAATTCTCATAAAGGAAGGTGAAAGCTGAGGTGATCAACAACAAACGGCATCAAGAAACGTTCCGAAGTAATTCTCAAGGGTAAAGGTTTGTAAAATGTAAAGCCTTTTAACATTACACTCACCAGAAGTAACAGAAACAAGAAGATCATGGCAGATCATATCTCAATTGATAAATTGGACATAGATAACTATCCCGCATAGGTAATGCGAATGGAAGCCTTACTTATGAGTAAGGACTTAATGATATATGTGACAGGAGAAGAAAAGAAGCCGACTTTCGAAGATGACAGTCAACCGAAGAAAGAAGAATTAGAAGTCTTGAAGCTATGGCAGAAGAAAGCTGCAACGGCAAGAGCATATATCTATAATACTGTTACAGATCATCTACTACCACATATTAGAGGTCTGGAGAAAGCAGAAGATATATGGAGAGCGTTGGAAGATCACTTCCAAAATACTACGAAAGCTAGAAAGGCTAGCTTATGGTCGGAGTTCACAACATTCAAGAAAAAGCAAAGTCAAAGCATTAGTGATTATGTCACTAAGATGAAGGACTTGGCAGACAGTCTTGGATTGATTGGTGAAGATATCGAAGACCACAGGTTAATAGCTCAAGTGCTTACAGGTTTGAGAGGAGATGAAAGGTGGAAACCTTTTGTACTCTCAACTGAACTGTCTTTAAATCATTTTGTACCAGATTTAAATTAGTTGCTTGGACTAATGCTAACGTTTGAGCAAGATCTGAAGACAGATGGAGAAAAAGGACATAGTTTGGCTATGTACGCAAAGAATAAGAAGAGAGGTGATAAAGGTAAAGAAAAAGATGAAGAAGAAGTGACTGCTCAAGCAAACTATGCAAGAGGACGAGGTAATGTCAGAAATAAAAGAGGTAATACAAAAGGTAGAGGTAATCAGAAGAAGGCTTGCTGGATCTGCGGATTAAGCAATCATTTGGCTCATGATTGCTGGTATAATTCACAAGGATCAAACCAGAATCAGAACAATAACAGTAGAGGCAGAAGTGGAAGATATCAAAGAGGAAGACAAAGCCAAAGAGGCGGATATGGTAGAGGTGGAGCAAGAGGTTGGGGACAGAATCAGTCTCACAACACTACCTACTACAACTATACGAATGATATGCAGAATGATGATCATATGATGTTGATGATGAACTCGATAAGTGTGTCAAAGAATGAAGACCTCAAGGTATTCTATATTGACTCTGGTTGTTCAAATCATTTGTCAGGAAATATAGAATTATTATCAGAACTTGAGGGAGGTATTTCAAATCATTCAGTACAGACAGGTGATAACACAAAACATAATGTAAGGTCAATTGGAAAAGTAAAATGTAAGAATGGAGCTGACCTACTAACAAATGTTTTGTATGTTCCAACAATTCCGAAGAATCTGATCAGTGTGGGTCAGATAGTAGAAAAAGGTTTTCAAGTCAGGTTTACAAATGAAGGAGTATTTGTTGAAGATCCAGAGAATGGATACAAACAAATTGTCCATGGTAAAAAGGAAGGTAGACTTTTTACTCTGAAAGTACAAGGGAATGTTGGTCAAGCCTTGATCACACATGGTGATGAGGTATTTACAGAACTAGACCTCTGGCATAAGAGGCTAGGACATTTTAATGAAAAGGGAATCAAAGCTATGGTGGAGAAACAATCCGTGAGAGGATTACCAAATATGAAGAATCAACATATGATTCACAAATGTGAAGCTTGTCAGATGGGAAAAGCCCACAGGTTACCATTTCAGAAAAATGGTTACCCAAACATGATGGTGTGCTAGAGCTCATACATACAGATGTATGGGGACCAACAAAAGAAGGATCTATCAGTGGTTCAAGGTACTATGTTCTTTTCATTGATGATGCAACAAGATGGATAACTCTTTATGTTTTGAAAGAGAAATCAGAGTGTTTGGAGCTTTCAGACATTTTCATGCATATGCTGAAAGACTTACAGGACAGAGACTCAAAAGACTAAGGTCTGATGGAGGAGGAGAATATTTTTCTCGAGAGTTCAATGATTATCTGTGGAATGCAGGTATCAAAAGGGAAATAACTTGCAGGTATACACCACAACAAAATGGAGTAGCAGAAAGGAGAAACCGAACTCTAATTGAGTTTGCAAGAGCAATGCTAAAGGAGAAGAATTGTCCAAACTATCTTTGGGCTGAGACTATAAATACAGCTACATACCTGGTAAACAGATTACCATGTACAGCGTTAAATGGGATGACCCCTTATGAAGCTTGGTGGGGCAAGAAACCAACACTTGATCATTGTAAAGTGTTTGGATCAGTTGCTTATGCTTATGTACCATCACAGTTGAGACATAAGCTTGAACCAAAAGCTGAAAAATATGTGTTCATCGGATATGATGAAAAGCAGATGGGTTACAGGTTATGGAGTCCTCTAACCAAACAGTTTATTGTTTCCAGAGATGTAACATTTAATGAAGGAAAGAGCTGGTATACAGATAAAGAGCATAGTATTGAAACACTTGAAGAAGAGATAAGAAGAAATGAAAAAGGAAAATCACATATGCAGGTGAATGGAGATGAAGATCATATGCAGGCAAGTACGTCCAGGATCGGATCAGGTATGAGAAATGAAGATAATCCGAGATTTGATGAAGATGTGTATTCAGATACACATGAAGAGTTTGAACCGAGAATGTCAAACAGAGTTAAGAAACAACCAACAAGATATTCCTATGACACTTCGTATTTGACTCAGAAAAACTATGCTTACTTAGTAAAGGAGGATGAGGAACCTCTGAATTATAGTGAAGCAAAAGGTAAGGAAAAATGGGAAGAAGCAATGAAGGAGGAGTTCAATGCGCTGGAAGAAAACAAGACCTGGGAACTTGTTCCAAAACCAAATGGTAAGAAAGTGATTGGAAACAAATGGGTTTACAAAGTCAAGAATCTTGCAGATGGAAGGATAGCCAGATACAAAGCTAGACTGGTAGTGAAAGGAACCATCTTACTAAGCGTCCAGTATTGCAAGGTTTATTGACCAAATATAACAAAGCTTGATGATCAGTGAAAAACTTGAACTTGTTGGCCAATAAATAGTGTCTAAACTTCTTCACAGCATATACCATGCTTAAGCCCTCTCGCTCAGTTGTGGCATAGTTTCGTTCAGCTGCGGTTGTCTACTAGCCTATGCTATGGGCAAATCTAAGTTTCCTTCACTTGTGGGTTGTGCTAGCACACATCCTATGGCATGATTGGATGCATCCACATGGACATGGAATGGTTTATTCCAATCAGGAGTGGTTAGTATTGGTGTTGTGCACAAACGTTTCTTCAGTTCATTGAAAGAATTCTCGCATTCTTCGTTCCACTCAAAATTAGACGAAAAGGCATAAAGGGGTCTAGCTATGATCGTGTACATGTGAATAAACCTACGGTAATATCCACAATGGCCCATAAAGGCTTGTACCTCTTTAACATTCGTTGGCCTTGGCAGCTCCGCTATGGCTTGTACCTTATCTTCATCTCTTGAGATTCCATTCTTAGAAACAATATGACCTAATATTTTACCTTGAGGAACCATGAACACACACTTTTCTGGGTTCAGACACACTCAATATTCTCTACACTTGTTGAAGATTTGTCTGAGCTCAGGGATGTGAAATCTTCTTTCTTGGGAATGAGCACATAAATCATCCACATACACTTCTAAACTCTTTCGCAAGAACCCTTTGAAGACATGACACATGAGTCTTTGGAATGTTGCAGGTGCATTGGTGAGCCCAAATGGCATCACGGGAAAAGCAAAGATTCCCCACTCTGTGGCAAAAGTTGTTTTGTGTTGATCTTCTAGGGCAATGGCTACTTGATTGTAACCCAAAAATCCATCAAGGAAGTTATAAACTTCCTTGCCTGCAACACGCTCCAATAGGTGTTCCGTGATTGGAAGTGGATAACTATCTCTGATCATAGCGGCTATGTTCAATCTCATAGATGAATCCAGCTTCAATCAGCCTATCAATTTCTTCTTTTATTTTGGCTGCATATGTATCATTATATGTGTAGGGCTTCTGTTTGGCGGGCTTGGCATCAGCAGTCATGGGGATAGTATGGGAGCAAATTCTTGGATCTACCCCTTTCAAGTCTCTATAGTGCCATGCAAACACATCCCTATATTCCCTTAATAGAGCTACAAGCTCCATTTCTTCTCTTGCACTTAGGTCATCTCCTATATATGTGCATCTCTCTTCGTTCTCTTCAATGGTCACTACAATTTTCTTGGTCTTTTCTTTATTATCATATGATTCTCCTATGATTGCCTCTCTCTTAGGCATTCATACCAAAATTTTGCAATCGTCAACTTCATATTTCTTGAAGTTTTCTAGTACTTCAAACAATGATTCCTCCTCTTCTTGTTTCACTGCTTTTCTTTTCTTTTTCTTTTGACTGCTCTCACTTCCATCCTTTGAATTTACCGTTTTAATACTTGTAAGAGGTTCTTCTTCTTTTTGGGTGAACACTCCTATATCTTCTAGATAGTGCTGCTCTGAGTTAAAGCAACTATCCATTACAATGGACTCTATATCATCGTCATTCTCTTCTTCTTTTATGACATCACTAGGGTCACATTCTTCTAGCAAGGGCTGACACATGAACACTAAAATATCATAACCCTCCTCATCGCAATGAGGTGTCCATTGTTCTTCATTGACAACAATGTCCATGGTGGCTAAGATTTCTGGCCAGCCATGAGGCTCAAATTCCTCATCTCGAAAGATCATCAGTGTGTAGGCTAGGTCTCTAACTGGTCTATCTCCTGGCGAAGTTCCTTCTTCTCTTGCCTTTAAACGTTTTTCCTCTTCCTCTGCGACCTTGCACATCCACAAATGAGTATCTTCATGCAGCCATGATGGATCAGATGAACTTTCAGAATGCATAGAGATGGAATCTTCTTTCACTTTGTGGATAGGATTCCACTGTAGGGGTGGTACATCTCTGAAGGAGTAATCCTTCAAATTGACCTTGGTGGTAACCCCTAAGTGTTGTAAGTACAAGGAGTTGGTTCCCCAATCCTGTACTATTTGCAATTGGCATAGGAAGGGTCTTCCTAGGATCATCTCATAGACATTATTTTTCTCAAAGTCACATATAGCAAATGTGTGTTCAAACTCCACACCGCAAGTGGTTAGAGTTATCCCTTCTAGCAATCCTAGAGGTCTTTCAAAATGACCATCTGCCATTTGAAGCTTCATTCTAGTTGGTCTTAATGTGGGTTTTCCCCATCGCTTCCACAAGGAGGTGGTCGCAATAGCAACACCAGCACCTAAATCTATGATTGCTTTGGTTGTGTAACCTTGGTAGGTGATTGGAAGATAAGTATTACCTTCTTCACCCTCACACATGTCTCCTATTTTGTCTAGAGGTATCTCTGGTACTTTTTGCTTAGAGCCTCCTTTTGGCATATTGGAATCAAGTTCTGGAACCTGATCCTTCACATGATTCCATAGCTCAGGTTTTGCATTGAGCAACTCTTCTACAGTGAGATGACACTGAACCTTAGTGTTCTTCACGACATCGGTGTTCCTTGGAACCACTCAGTCTTCATTTCTTACCAATATTGTGGGAGCTCTGATCTGAAGAGATTCAGATTCCCATGGGCCTGGAAATTGAGGCAGTTCTTCTAAGGTATTAGATTCGAAATCTAACCTTTCGTCTTCTTGTTGCTCGACTTGATCTCCGTAAATGGATGGAATGTCTTGGGGAAATTGATCATGAAGGTCATCAATCTCAGGAATAGGAGGGGAATTACCCTTCTCCTTGGCCCATTTCTCTTCTTGTATTTCCCGCAAGAACTCTTGAGAGTACTGTTGAATTGAAGGAGGTATTCCGGCATCCATGGAATTAGGAACATAAGCTCACATTGGTGGTGAGCTTCCTCTTTCAATAACTGGTTGAGCCTGTGGAGGTAAAGAAACTTGTGGTTTGTTTACCAACTGCTCTAATCTTTCTAGTAAGCCCTGGAAGTGCAAATCCGGTTTGACAGAGTTTGTTTGATTGAACTTTTGACTAGTCTCGAGTATAGCTTGAGCTTGTTCTAACATTTTCATGCACATTCTCATCCGCTCAATCTCTAAATCTGCTCTAGGGTAACTCTTGTCTAGATTTGCAACTGTTGGCCCTTCTTGAAGTCGATCCTGGTAGGCCTTGAACATCATGTCCAAGCCTTCTGGGGTTGGATCTGCCAGAACAGACCCTGGTTACGGTCTATTTACAATGGGTGGTGGGGTGGGATGAGGTGAAGTAGATGGAGTTTGGGCATGCGAGGGGCTTTGAGATGCAATGTCATCTATTTTTGTTTTCACTTCTTTTAGGCTTTCTTCCAATTCTGATAACTTTCTATTCCACTTGCGATTGGCCTTCTCTCTAGTATCCTTCCATGTTCTTGTTTTTCTCTTACTAGGTTCTCCCGATTCACTCGACTCCGATTGGTCTGCTGGTTTATCCTGTTTTAAGGCTTGTGCTCTAGTGATAGCTTGTATAGGAGCCACATTACTGCTACTTGAACTTGAATCCGCCACTAAGCCTACCACATTAATGGGTGTAATCTTGGGTGCACTAGAGGGGTTTCTTGGACAATCTCTAGGGAGATGGTCTTTGCCACAATCAAGACCAAAAGCTTGTATTGTGATAGCCTGTCCTTGACTCGGAGATGGTGGGTGGGAACAACCATGAAGGAAATGGTCGCCCTGACATCTGAAACATGGTCCTCTAGGGGCTTGTGGTCTTACTTGTCTCAATTGGGGCCTAGGGTTAGCATTTGTGTACATGACATTGGAGTATTCAGGCTCCCAATTTTGTTCCATAGGTGGTGCCTCATATTGATACGGGTAAATCTCACTATGTTCAGGTGACTTTGTGTAATAAGCATGTGGACTACCTTCATGGGAGTAGTCTGAACTATGAGCATGAGAGTCATTCTCTGAGATCAGTGGGGTCATTGGCACCAATTCTCTATTAAGGTTTTCGTCTGCCACTGCATACTTAACTAGAATTACATTGGCGGGCGCTGGTGGTTGGTTTCCTAGGACTGGTTGTGGCCTATATGGTATCTGATACTGTTGTTGTGGTCGATAATATGGTTGTTGGTATTGGTTCTGATACCTACCTTGTTGGTAAGGTTGCTGATAATTTTGTCTAATAGCCTGTCTATTGTATGGACAATCCTGAGCCGTATGGTTCGTGTATTTTCTCTCAATAGTGCAATATGGAGCATTCCTTTCTCTCATGTTCTGGTTGTGCAATGGGCATACATTAGCCATGTGATCGCCTCCGCAAGTATAACACCGATTCACTGAGGTGACTCTTGGTATTTGTCTATTTTGAACTCCTAGATTCTTGCCAACTTGCTCTGCTATTTCATCTATCTCAGTGGAGGCTCTAGAGATATGACTAGTAGAACTGTCAGAGTCTTTATAGAGTTTGGATAGTCCTAACTTCTCACCCAAGTTGTCTTCTATGTCAATGCAGGTCTGCACACACTCTTCTATGCTTCTAGGATCTTTCAAGTACACATATGATCTTAACTTGGTGCTTAATAAGCCATCTAAGAACAAGGCCACTTGTTTGGCAAGGGTGGGCAACTCTAGAACAGGGCATCTTTCTAAGTACTATCTGAACCTTCTACCTGCTAGTCGCACTATTTCTTGGGGTGTCTGCTTGAAGCTATGTATCAAAGATGATGTGTTATGCCTGATACCACTCTTGGAAAATTCTACAATGAATTCGTCTAGCAGTTGACCTATATCGTGATAGTTATGACTACTCAGTGGTTGAAACCAAGCTAAGGGAGTGCCCTTAAGAGTCAAACCAAATGCCTCGTACTGGTGAATAAATCCTCAACCTATTCAGCTCTTGACACTTGTTTGAACTCGGCCACATGATCATAAGGATCTCCTATCCCGTCAAAATAATTCTTCATTTCCTTGATCACTTGAGTGGGTCTAAGGGTTCTTGGGTGCTCTCGGGGTCTAGGCAATGGAAAATCCTATTCATCTCTTTTTTGCCTATGTACTTGATGTCTCTCTCTTTCAGGTCTTTCATTTTCAAATCCTGATCTATTCCTGCCCACAGTGTGTGCAAAACTTACCTCAGGTCTCTCTCTGGTTCTTTCTCTCTGGGCTTCATGAGCTTTGGATGATCCTACTCCTTGGAGGCCATGGGATACATTGGATCATGGTGGAGAAACGATCAATTCACCCTACCAAGTATATGCGTGCCTATCATGCTCTGATACCAAGAACATTTTCTCTGATGTGTTATCCACGTAGACAACTTTGCCTGGTATCTCTGGATCCTTGAACTCGTAGATGATGACTATGCCCAATTGGCTAGGTTGATCTGGCTTGAATCTCCAAAAGGCTTCCTCTGTTTCTCTATTCAAGAATAGTTCTATACTTTTGTTGTCTCGAGGGATCCAATCTGGAGTGATCACTCTGGTCAAAACTGACTTAACTCTAGGAGTCTGGGGTCCTTGTCCTACATTTCCTTGTTCTAGGTCTCCTATCTCATTCTCAGGAATGACATTTCCAAACTCATCAGTCCTATCTGGTAGGTTGGTGACCACATACATGGTTCATTCCCTATCAATGTATGAACCCTCTTCGAACTTGACTACTGGGTGTTCAAGTCCAAAGGGTTGATCTGGATTTTTGAGTTGGACCACTGATCGCCTTAGGCCATCCTCATAGATGCGAGCACCTAATCGGCTGGTCCGAATATATTCCAACTATTTCTTATAGGGGCCTTCTGGTGTTTGTAAATAGGTAGTGCCTGAGTTACCTGCAAGTTTCCCCATGCTAAAAGACATTTCTGAGTCACTTGTGTCAGAGTTTAGCACGTAAGGACAACCACTTAGTTGTTGTGCCCAAGACTTAGTTGTATGGTTGACACTAGACTGAGAAGATCTAATGTTTTGTTTATCCTTGCCTAGGTGTCTACCAGATCTTACGTTCATAAGCTTTGGTTAAGAGTCCAAAATTTCCCCTTGGTATGGTTCAAATTCCTTTGGAGTCCCCTTGGTTCCCTGGTCCCACTTGAGGGTCAACTTCAAATTAGTCTATCTGAAAATCAACGAGCTTTCCAACGAGCTATAGAGCTCAAAAAATGGACTTTGGATGAAAAAGTTATGTCAAATCAGGCTCCTGGGGGTCAAAACAGGCAAACATGACCTTTTGGAAAAAATCGCGATTTTGTGTGAAAATCGCGATTTTTTGAAATCAATAAAATCGCGATGCTGTGAAATCAAGAGAATCACGATGCTATGAAATCCAGAGAATGGCGATGCTGTGAAATCCAAAGAATCGCGATGCTGTGAATTCAAGAGGATCGCGTTTCTATGAAATCAAGAGAATCGCGATGTTGTGAAATCAAGAGGATCTCGATGCTATGAAATCAAGAGAATCGTGATGCTGTGAAATCAACAGAATCGTGATGCTCTGAAATCAAGAAAATCGTAATGCTATGAAATCACGAGAATCGCGATTCTGAGCAATCCCCAAGAAATGTGATTTTGAGCAGAGAATCGTGTTTTTGAAAATCACGATTTTGAGGCCACAAAGAAGCGTGTTTTCAAAAAATCGTGTTTTTTGGCTGAAAATCGTGATTTGTGAAAATCGCGATTTTGAGCCCACTGAAAATCGTGTTTTCTCAGAATCGTGTTTATGAAATCGTGTTTTTTGAAAATCATATTTTGAAAATCGCGATTTTGTACCTTGGATGAAAATTGTGTTTTTGAAAATCACGATTGCCAACAGAGAATCGTGTTTGATCACAATCGTGTTTTTGGCTAAAAATCGTGATTTGTGAGAATTGCGATTTTGAGCACAACCACAGAATCGCGATTCTGAGAATGATCCCAGAATCGTGTTCTTGCTCAGAATCGTATTTTTTTGAGAAACATAAAAAAAAAATCACGCTTCTGAGGGTGACCAAAGAATTGTGCTTTTGAAAAACTTAGAGAATCGCGATTCTGAGCACAACTAGAGAATCACGATTCTGAGAATGACCTCAAAATCGTGTTTTCTTCAGAGAGCTTTTAGGCAGGAAATAGAAAATCGTGATTTTCAAAAAGATTTGAATTTTTCACAGAATCACGATTTTCATCACAGAATCATGTTTTTTGGCAGGAAATTCAAATTTTTGAGCGCGGAGCAATGGTGAGCTCTGTATGTGCAGAAAATCATGAAAAAACACAAGTGCTTGCTCTCTCTTGCACTTGCTAGCTCCTCCTCGCACAATAATGCATGAAAGACGGTATGAAAATGGTGAAAATGCACCAAAAAACAAGAAATTTGTTGATATATTTAGGTAGTGATGTGTGTGAACACACTAGGACCACCGGGGCACTTTTTTCCCTCTTTAGGAGGTTTTTTCCCCCCGGCTTGTATATACGCCTATTGCCCTAATGGGCTACTTATCTTTGTACATTCTCTAGTAATACATTCAGTATTGTGTGTTTGTGCTCCAAGCTTCTTCTTCTTCCTTGTGTTGTTCGCGTGCTTCCGCAGACATCTATCTCCAACAATTGGTATCAGAGTAGGTCGTCGCTTCATCTAGGGTGCCGTCGACACTCCTGCGTTTGCAGTATCAGATTCACACGAAATTTGGTGAGCATGCTCAAGGTGTTTCAGAGATCAAAACAGCTTTGCTGTGTGGTGCCGAAATCACGATCTGAGCTCGTTTCGGCCTCCGAATGCACTATCACAGTGCTTGTGCAGGCTATTTTGTCTTTTTGTGACAAAGGTATATACCAGTTTCTGTTCGTCAGTATAAGCGTCTTGAAATCTGCTACAGGCCTAGTAGAATTCGTTGGGGCAATTTTGTTCAGCTTTTTGAGATACAGTCAATTTTCTGCATCAAGGTATTTTAGTCACCGGCCATGGCTAAAAGCAGTGATGTATTCCGTATGTTGGTTGTTGAGGATAAGTTGGATGGTACCAACTACCCATTATGGGATTATATGATGCGACATGTATTGGTTGCAAAAGGATTGTGGAACATTGTGTAGGGTGTACTCGGCTACTTGGTTTGTTTTATCCCAAGGGGGGATCACTACCGCCAGATTTGCATGCTTTTTCTGACTCAGATTGGGCTGGTTGCTATGACACTCGTGTGTCCACCAGTGGTCTTTGCTTCATGCTTGGTAGCTCATGTATATCTTGGTTGAGCAAGAAGTAGCCTACTGCGGCCACTTCCAGTTGTGAGGCTGAGTATAGGGCAACTTTCACAGCGACTGTTGAGTGTGTGTGGCTCAGACGCCTTATGGCTCATTTGGGTGTTGGCCAGTCTTCTGCCACCACCACCTTCACTGATAGTCAGAGCGCATTGGTAGTTGCGAGGAACCCTGTGTTCCATGCTCGCACTAAGCACATTGAGGTGCATTATCACTATGTCAGGGAGAGGTTCTCTGCTGGGGAGATCAGCTTGGCATACGTGCCCACGCAGGAGAACATTATAGACCTTTTCACGAAGGCTCTGCCTAGGGAGAAGTTTGAAACTTTCCGCAAAGCTTTGGGCTTACTTGCTTTTGTGGAGGGATTTCCACATAGCTTGGCACTTCCTTATACATGAGTGCCAGCTCCTTGTTCATCGCATCACTCCCAGGGGGGATTTGTTGATATATTTAGGTAGTGATGTGTGTGAACACACTAGGACCATCGGGGCACTTTTTTCCCTCTTTAGGAGGTTTTTTTCCCCCGGCTTGTATATACGCCTATTGCCCTAATGGGCTACTTATCTTTGTACATTCTCTAGTAATACATTCAGTATTGTGTGTTTGTGCTCCAAGCTTCTTCTTCTTCCTTGTGATGTTCGCGTGCTTCCGCAAACATCTATCTCCAGCAAAATTTCTATGAAGAAGAAGATGGAAGAAGATGGAGATGATGACGATGATGAAGATGAAGAAGAAAAATCAGAATATGAACAAAAATGACAGTCTTTTTACCTTCCTACGTCGCAAATCTATGATCTTACCATCACAATGCTCGTCTTGGAAGCTCTCTCCCCGGCAACGGCGCCAAAATTTGGTGTAGCTCAAGCGTAAGCACCACCTCCTTTACTTGTCAATCCACGGAGACGTGAGGACTGGTATGAAGACCACAAGCAAGTGAAGGCACAAGTGTGTGAGTGAAAGCACACAAACATGCACACACATACACACACACACGCACAAGGTAAGATCAAAGAGAGGAACAATGGAAAGCTTTGATTGCAAAAGAGTTCTCTTACAAAAGCTCTATTCTCTCACAAGCTCACCTAAAAAATGAGCTCTCTAGCTCTTTTTATAGTTTTTGGACTAATTTTGGCCCTGTCCAGACCTAGTGTCTGGCCTAGTTAAAAATTAGGTTCTAGGGCTTATTTGAGGGCTCAAACAAAGTCTAAAAATTATGAAAATTGGTAGGATGATAGTTCTAATACTCCTCAAGCTTAAGGACCTCTCGGCTTGAACAAAATGGAGTTACAAAAATAGAAAATGGTACTTACAATGGTTTTTAGTGATGAAAATCACTATTTTTGTAGGGGATTCTTCTGAAAATTTGACATACACTTTTTGGAGCTCCCTACTTGCTCTCTCTTCTTCTACGTACACTTCTTTGATGTGCTTCCATGTTTTATGCTTGACGTTGAGTTCCAACACCATCTATAAGACACAAGAAGAGACAGAATCAGTACACTCATTAGAATCAAACTCCTCATGGTTGCATGAGGATACTCATTTATGGATGTGTAAGGTAGCAAAACAAGAGGAAGGACGGTTAGAAGCCAGGACCTTAGGTGCAGAACAACATCCATGAACCCTTCAAGACCCAGCTACGCACCTGTAGTATTTCCAGATGAGGAGTTTGAACCTCATGGTTGGGCAGAAATATTAGCAACAATGGATGTAGCCATCAATGAAGAACAATGGACACCCCACTGTGACGAGGATGCCTATGACATTTCAGTTTTCACGATAGAGCCAATCATGTGTGATTGGATTATTGAAGAATGTGAACCTAGCGCTGATGCATTCGAGGATGCGAGTGATTTCGATTTAGAGTGAATTATTATGGACCCACCCTTTGCATCAAACGAAGAATATTTCTACAAAGTAGAAACTCACCATCCAAGACACGAAGAAATTAGGGACGAGGTAAGATTAGCTACACAAGTAACGGCCAAAAGTGAAGGAAAGAAAAGAAAGAAGAAAGAAACCACGTCAGAAGAGGAAGAATCTTTATTTGAAGTACCAGAAAACTTCAAGAAATATGAAATAGAAGATAGACAAATAATGGTACGAATGCCTAACAGAAAAGCTGATGTTGGAGAAGTATATGATAACCGAGAGAAAACCAAAAAAATCATAGTCTCCATAGAAGGAGAAGAAAAGAAATGTACCTACATAGGGCATGATTTGACGAATGAAGAAGAAGAAGAGTTAGTTGCCCTATTGCGCGAATATAGAGATGTGTTTGCTTGGAGTTACAAAGACTTGAAAGGAGTAGACCCGGATATATGTTCCCATAGAATCCCTATGACTCCAGATGCAAAACCCACGAAACAGAAACCATACATGTACAATGATAACTACGCTGCGAAGATTAAACAAGAAATAGATCGATTGATAGAAGCAGGATTCATTTACGAAATTGAGCATAACGAATGGGTATCCCCCATTGTGGTTGTGCCCAAGAAGAATGGAAAATTGTGTGTGTGTATTAACCTTAAAAAAGTTAATGTCGCCACAATTAGAGACAGTTATCCTCTTCCTATCACATAACATTTATTGGTAAGAGTTGTGGGCAAGGAAGTTTATAGCTTTCTCGATGGATTCTCAGGCTATAATCAAGTATCCATTGCTCTAGAAGATCAACACAAGACGGCTTTTGCCACAGAATGGGGCATATTTTCATTTAGTGTGATGCCATTTGGGCTCACAAATGCACCCGCCACTTTCGAGCGACTCATGTGTCATGTTTTTAAGGAATTCTTATGCAAGAATTTGGAAGTTTATGTCGATGACCTATGTGCTCATTCGAATATGAGGCAGACACATATTCTAGAATTAAGGCAAGTATTTGACAAATGTCGAGAATATCAAGTCTGCTCGAACCCAGAAAAATGTGTTTTCATGGTCAGACAAGGCAAAATTCTAGGACACATTGTGTCAAAGAATGGAATCTCTACAGACAAAGAAAAAGTGAAAGTAATTTCCGATCTGCCTAGACCAAATAACGTAAAAGAAGTACATGCATTTATGGGCCATTGTGGTTATTACAGATGATTCATACACATGTATGCAATCATAGCCAAGCCTCTATACTCTCTTTTGACCAAGTTTGAATGGACAGATGAGTGTGAGAATTCATTCAATGAACTTAAATGACGTTTGTGTTCAGCACCTATATTGACAACCCCAGATTGGAGCAAGCCATTCCATGTACATGTGGATGCATCCAATTATGCCATAGCATGTGTGTTAGCACAACCCACGAATGAAGGTAATATAGATCTCCCCATAGCTTATGTGAGCAGACAGTTGAACGCAGCAAAAAGAAATTACACCACTACGGAACGAGAAGGATTAGGAATGATCTATACGGTAAAGAAATTCAGACATTATTTGTTGGCAAATAAGTTCAAATTCTTTACAGATCATCAAGCATTACTGTACTTATTCAATAAGCCATGTAATACGGGACGATTAATACGTTGGTTTCTATTACTCATGGAGTATGATTTTGAAGTAGTAGTCAGGAAAGGAAAGACACACCTCAGAGCTGACCACCTCTCACGATTAACCACAGGAGAAGCTCCTCAAGGAATAGTAGATGAATTACGAGATGCATATTTGTTTAACCTTGAGATAGCACCAGAATGGGCTAAGCCTATAGTCCCTATTCTCACATATGGACCCAATAATCCTAGGATAAGGATCAAAGAAGGAGAGGTCACCAAGTCTCAAAGATATCAAATAATAGCAGGATGTATATATAAACAGGATAATCAAAAGATTCTTGCTTGTTGTGTAGATGTGTTAAACGCGCGTTTTCCGTCAGAGACGAGTTTAAGCTCTTTTTGGGTTCTTGGGAGTGGAAGGGGTCTGAATAATCAGAGGCCCTATACTTGATTTCCCAATTAACTCATTCACAAAAAATAGTACACAAGTGTTCAAAGAACTCTGTCAACACTAATTAATCTCCAGACTCTAGTTCGCTTTCTCACAGTTTCACTATCTGTACTCAGACTATTACTAACTCTTCCACAACCTTACCAATTCGCTCTGATTGTTACGTTCTCAACACATAGCACTGAAACTATTCATTACCGTAATACAGACTCACAATTCGTACTTAATGGAACAACGTTAACACAAGTGAAGGTAATCAGCAAAAGCAAAATAATACGGTACTACTCAGAATTCTCAAAACACAACACAACGGAACTACACAGACATATCGCCCAGACAGAAAGTCTGGCGATCCTTTTGGTTGTTACCGAAGCATCTTTTCATTGATTTATAAGAGATTATAGTTCTTCGCAACGACCTTTCGATTCGTGCGGAATATGGAAAAGAGACAAGTTTACAATTACCAATTCGATAGCTTACACTGGCATGCACGGTGGACTTGAACCCGCAGGTATACAAATTCTTATGGCTCATCTATTATACCCTGTAGATACATTGTTCTAGCTAATTTAAACGTTCGGGAAATTTTCTTTTTTAACGAATCTAGCATCTGTTTCAGTATCTCTGGTTCTACTAACTGGGCATCAGTTCTAACTGAACTAGTGGCAATTGCCCTGCTCATCAAAATTTCTGCCTGTGTTTGCAGAAAAGCTTCCTGCAGATAAAAGTCATTCGATAGAGCTGCATCATTCTTTACTTTCATATCTGCAATCTGTTGATCTATTCGTGATAAGCGTTTTGCTTGAGCTCCAAGTTGCTTTTCTCTTCTCTCCAATTCTTGATTCTGAAATTGAATGGTTCGGTAATATGCATCTCTTTCTCTTCGAACTGCTAGAATTTCTTTCTAGAGCTGAGCGACCAATGTCATCTGGCTTTTAAGAGCAGCATTTGATTCATATAAATTTTCATTAGCAAGCTGAAGTTCTCTATTTGTTTGTTTGGCTAAATCCGCCATCTCTTTTCCTGTCTGTACTACTTCATCAAGTTGAACTCGTGTTTCGGCCAATAAATTTCCAAGGGCAGCCCGTGCATCTTCCTTATCCTGTACTAACTGTGTTAAGTGGACAATCTCAGCATCGGCAGCACTTAATAAGTCATCTTTAACCTGAATCTCAGCTAATGCAGCATCTCTTTGACTAAGTAATGATTCCTGTTCGACAAGTCTAGATTGGAGATGTTGAATCTGCAGGTGTAGAGCATGATTTTCTGCTTTTACTGCATCGATTTCTTCCTATAATGGAGTAATATCTGCTTCAAGGGTATCAACCTTATGCTGCAAGTCCTGACGAATATTCGCTGTAATCAATCTGAGTTGCACTGGAAGTTGTTGGTAAAACTGGATGAGCATACGGCCCATTGATTCTAATTCGGTAAACATGGGGATTGGAGGAATGTGCTGGGATGAAGAGGCGGATAAAAGGTGATGCGAAGATGGGGGAGAGTAATTCGGTAAAGAGGATGAAGCGGTAGGTTCTTCAATAGGCTTCACAGGTATAATGGGGTCGATCGGAGGTATGGGTGGAGGAGTGGGTTGCAGATTATTGGTTGCTTCGGTAAGTTGTTCCGTAGTCACTTCAGGTTGAGCAACTGTAGATTCTTGTTGGAGCAAGTCTATGACAAGCCTAAGTATTGGCTTGAGTCTTACAAAGTCTTAGAAGAAGCTTTAAAAGAAGACTATGTAAAGTTCACTTGTGAACTACCTCTTGTAACTTTTGAAGAGTTTACTTGATGTAAAAGTAAGAGAATCTTAAGTGGTTGAGTCCACTTGATCAAGAATGGAAAGAGGAGCCACGAATTCGTGATTTGTGGTAGGTAGAGAATCAAATCAATCATTGATTGATTGGAGAGTGATTGAGGGAAGTTAGCCTCCCAAACTCAACTATTAATAGATGGCAGTTTTAGTCGTGGTTAGAGAGACCTATGTGAAGACCTCCAAGAGCTGAGCTTTATGCCATATCAAGGTGTGATTACAAGGCACACATATGTATCAGTAAGTCATTGTATTGTACAAGCAATATACTTTCATTTTCATGATTATTTGGTTTCATCTTTCCATGTTCTTGTGAAGTGTACTACTCACTACCATTACTCTCAGTTTTCTCAGTCAGCTTGCAGAGATGTTTTCTCTGAGCTTGGTGCATAATTTTCAGTGATTTAACTTGGTAAAGTTAGCTCTATAAGTCTACTATATGCTCATAAATTTTCATGTCATTTGGATGTTGCAATCTTCAGTTATGTTCATTTGAAGTCAACAGGGTCTGTTCATCTTCACCTCTCTGTCAGGTACCCGACTTTTTCACTCATCGTGTCAGAGGTGTTTCTCAGTGGTTACTTATCCAAATTCAGTGATTTAAAGCTTGTTGGATTCAGCTTACTGTCTAATATAACCACACAAATTTTCATAATCATTGGATTTCTACATTTTGAGTTATATTGATTTTTCTGCTCACTGGTCTATTTCTGTAGCAGCCCGTGAAAATCGGGATGATGTCATCACTTGTTAAAACTCATTCTCAGTGTGTGGTTCATTATTTTTGATGAGATTACTCTTGAAAGTTAGCTCTTTAAGTTGCCTAGAGTTCCCCAAGAGGAATTGAGCTAATTACTGCTGTGCTCAGATAATTATGTAAAACACTGGACAGGTGTATGAACCAAGAATAGCAAGTTTTCACCTCTGAGCTAACTCCAACTTATCTGTTTTGATCTATCTTTTTGAGAGTGATCTTCCAAGGTACATAGGGTGTCTAATACATCCATTGGCAAGCTAAAAGGGCCCACCATATACTCCTGGAGTTCATTTGGCTGGTGTAGATCAAAGATTTTGCAACACCTCTTCATCTTCAAGAACATACCTATCCATCTCTTCACAGTGGTATCAGAGCAAGGTTGGACAACATGGCAGATGGATTTCCTTCATCAATTGACAAATTGGACAGAGGTAACTACTCACCTTGGTCATTAAGGATGGAAGCTTATCTCCAAGGTAGAAGTTTATATGGTTATGTGGCTGGAGATGAAGTTATGCCAAGTTTCAGGAACAAAAGTCAACCAACACAAGAAGAGCAAGAAAGATTGAGCACATGGTGCTCCAAGGATGCACTTGCAAGGTCTTATCTCCTCAACTCTATCTCAGATTTTTTGTTGCCTCACATTAGAAGTTCTAAGACATCTCAGGAAGTGTGGGATGCACTTGAAGCTTTCTTTTCTTCAAGTACCAAAGCTAGGAAGCATCAACTATGGCTGGATTTCACAACCCTCAAGAAGGCTCCCAAACAAAATGTGACTGATTTTGTCACAAAGCTCAAGGACATAGCGGATCAGTTGGGAAGCATTGGAGAGGTAATAGATGAAGAGCAAATTGTAAGGCAGGTCATCAATGGCTTGAAGGCAGATGATAAGTGGGAAGCATTCACCACAGCTATGGATTTGTACATGGACATGCATGTACCTGATTTCAACACACTCATTGGACAACTACTTACTCAAGAGGCAAATCTTATCAAAAATGGAGAAAGCTCTAAAGGTAATCAATCTTCAGCTCTATACACGGATAAAAGCAAGTCTAAAGATAACAAAGGAAAGGCAAAGAAAGTGGATGATGAAGTAGGTACATATCAAGCTAACTATGCAGGTAGAGGAAGACATGGCAGAGGTAGAGGAAGAGGAGGTAGACAAGGCACGGGGAGATCCCAAGACTCCAACTCATGTTCTATTTGTGGATTAACTAATCATACAACTGAAAATTGCTTTAGGAATTCCAGGAATCAAAGAGGCAGAGGATACAATAGTGGAAGTTATGGCTACTCAAGAGGAAGGTTCAACAACTACCATGGCAACTACAACAACTACAATCATTCAAACTATCAAGGAGGCTACAAAGGAAGGAGAGACTACAATAACTACACAGAAGACTCAAACAAAGAGGATTCATTATTGATCATGAACATGGCTATGCCACAAGGTAAATCTGATGAGCATGTTTTCTACATAGATTCAGGTTGTTCAAATCATGTGGCAGGAAATGTGGCACTCCTGTCAGATTTAGAAGATCCAAGGAATAAGCATGAGGTACAAACAGGAGATGATACAAAACATCCTGTGGAGAAAATAGGCAATGTCAAAGCACCTGATGGAAACATCAACCTACTCAGTAAGGTACTCTATGTCCCTACCATTACAAAGAATTTGATAAGTGTTGGGCGGATAGTAGAGAAAGGGTTGCAAGTCAGGTTTACAAAAGCAGGAGCATTTGTTGAAGATCCAAGTCAAGGATTCAGAAGAATTGCAAAAGGTGAAAAGACAGGTAGATTGTTCACATTTGAATTAGAGGACACTAGAAACATTGCTCTCTTTAATTATGGTAGTCAGACACTCACAGAATTGGAAGTATGGCACAAAAGGTTAGCACATATTGATGAAAGGTCATTAAAGCAAATCTGCAGGGACCAAAGTGTACTTGGACTTCCTAATTTGTCAAAACAACATATGATTTATAAGTGTAGTGCATGTCAATTTGGAAAGTCTCACACGTTACCATTTATGAAGAAAGGTTATATGCATGGAGATCTCTTGGAGTTGGTTCATACAGATGTATGGGGACCTAGCAAGGAAGCTTCAATATCTGGATCAAGGTTTTATGTTTCCTTTATTGATGATTGCAGCAGATGGACTATCCTATTCTTTATGAAACACAAAGATGAAGTTTTTTCATGTTTCAAAAGATATTTGGCTCTTGTGGAGAATCAAACAGGTAAATCACTAAAAAGGCTAAGGTCAGATGGAGGGGGAGAATACTTCTCCCATGATTTTGATTCTTTTCTTCAAGAAAGAGGAATCAAAAGAGAGGTAACTACAAGGTACACTCCTGAGCAAAATGGAGTGGCAGAAAGGAGGAATAGGACAATTGTTGAAGCTGCAAGGTCTATGTTAAATGAAAAGCATTTACCTAATTACTTATGGGCTGAGGCTGTATCTACAGCCACTTACTTGATTAACAGGTTGCCTTCAAAATCCCTTGATGGGATGACTCCATACGAGGCTTGGAATGGAAGAAGACCAAGCTTAGATCATTGTAAAATTTTTGGATGTATTGCTTTTGCTCATGTTCCTTCACAGGTTAGAGGCAAGATGGATCCAAAGGTAGAAAGGTGTGTATTTATTGGATATGACAACAATCAAAAGGGCTACAGGTTATACAACCCTACCAACAAAGGATTCTTGGTAAGCAGAGATGTAGTTTTTGATGAGAACAATTCATGGTATGAAGATTCATGGAGGAAGATCAATTTACCATATGATCTTGAAGAAGATTTTCCAAAGCTTGGTAGAGAACAATCAAAGATTGAAGAACAAGACACCTCAGAGGATGATGAAGAATCTCACATGGAAAATATCAAAGCATGGAAGTCTAAAGGTAAAGCAAAATTGCAGGAACTTGGACATGAGGCAGAATCATCACATCATGGCCTAAGAAGATCTATGAGGGAAAAGAAAAAACCAGAAAGGTATGGGTTTGACACCTCATTAGTAACTAAACATTCTATCTACATAGCACAGGACATAAACCAAGAGGAGCCATCATCATTTGAAGAGGCCAAAGCAAAAACAGAATGGAAGCATGCAATGAAGGAAGAGATTGAAGCACTTCAGGAAAACAACACTTGGGATTTGGTGCCCAAGACTTCATCCATGAAGGTAATAGGCTCAAGATGGGTCTATAAACTCAAGAAGAATTCTGATGGTTCCATTAACAGGTATAAGGCAAGGCTTGTGGCAAAAGGCTTTGCACAAACTCAGGGAATTGATTATGAGGAGACTTTCTCTCCTATGGCAAAGATGCCTACTATTAGGGTTTTGCTTAGTATTGCCTCTTCCAAGAATTGGAAGATACTTCAACTAGATGTAAAGAATGCATTCTTGAATGGTTGGATAACAGAAGAGGTATATATGGCACAACCACCTGGTTTTGAGAATCAAGTTTATCCTGATTATGTGTGTAAACTTAACAAAGCATTGTATGGTCTCAAGCAAGCTCCAAGAGCTTGGAATTTCAGGCTTGTTTCATTCTTGCAGGACAAAGGCTTTCAACCAAGCAAGGCAGATCCTTCACTCTTTATTAAAAAGAGTAATTCTAAGGTCATCTACCTATGTGTATATGTAGATGATATTATATTGACAGGAAATGATGAAGATGGTATGAAGAAGATCAAAGATCAGATGAGAGAAGAGTTCAAGATAAGTGATTTGGGTTCACTTACCTACTTCCTAGGTTTGGAAGTTGTCTACAAAGATCATGGTTTGTTCCTCACTCAAAGAAAGTACATTAAGGACATGTTGGCAAAATTCAAGATGCAAGATTGTAAGATTGCAGGTACTCCAATGGAGGTCAATCACAAATTGAGCTCACATGAAGGTGAACTCATAGAGGACATCACATCATATCAAAGTCTAGTGGGTAGTCTCAACTATGCCACATTGACAAGAGTAGATATATGTTACAGTGTGAGTGTGCTAAGTCAATTTATGCACACACCAAGGAAACCACATATGGATGCTGCCAAAAGGATTCTCAAGTATCTCAAAGGAACCATAAATGAAGGACTTTATTATCCTTATGTATCTGATTTAGGTTTGAAGCTATTTTCTGATGCAGATTGGGCTGGCTCCAAGGAAGATAGAAGGAGCACTTCAGGTTATCTTACCTTTGCAGGTTCAAAGCTTATTTCATGGTCATCCAAGAAGCAACCCACAGTTGCTCTCTCTTCTACTGAAGCTGAATATAGAGGTCTTGCCATAGCTACACAAGAAGCTATGTGGATGAAGACATTATTCAAAGATCTTGGATTGGAGCTTGGAACTCCAACTATTTTTGGTGACAATATGAGTTCTATTCACTTGGCTGCTAATCCTATTTTTCATGCAAGGACTAAACATATTGAAGTTCATTATCACTATGTACGAGAGAAGGTTCTAAGCAAAGAGATTCAAATATCATATGTGTCCACTTATCAACAATGTGCAGATATTCTAACCAAAGCATTGGATGGTACAAAGCTTTGCAAATTCAAGGCTATGATTGGTTTGCAGGTAATCTTGGAAGATTGAAGACCTCAAGCATACTTGTCTTGAGGGGGAGCTGTTGGAGCAAGTCTATGACAAGCCTAAGTATTGGCTTGAGTCTCACAAAGTCTTAGAAGAAGCTTTAAAAGAAGACTATGTAAAGTTCACTTGTGAACTACCTCTTGTAACTTTTGAAGAGTTTACTTAATGTAAAAGTAAGAGAATCTTAAGTGGTTGAGTCCACTTGATCAAGAATGGAAAGAGGAGCCACGAATTCGTGATTTGTGGTAGGTAGAGAATCAAATCAATCATTGATTGATTGGAGAGTGATTGAGGGAAGTTAGCCTCCCAAACTCAACTATAAATAGATGGCAGTTTTAGTGGTGGTTAGAGAGACCTATGTGAAGACCTCCAAGAGCTGAGCTTTATGCCATATCAAGGTGTGATTACAAGGCACACATATGTATCAGTAAGTCATTGTATTGTACAAGCAATATACTTTCATTTTCATGATTATTTGGTTTCATCTTTCCATGTTCTTGTGAAGTGTACTACTCACTACCATTACTCTCAATTTTCTCAGTCAGCTTGCAGAGATGTTTTCTCTGAGCTTGGTGCATAATTTTCAATGATTTAACTTGGTAAAGTTAGCTCTATAAGTGTACTATATGCTCGTAAATTTTCATGTCATTTAGATGTTGCAATCTTCAGTTATGCTCATTTGAAGTCAACAGGGTCTGTTCATCTTCACCTCTCTGTCAGGTACCCGACTTTTTCACTCATCTTGTGAGAGGTGTTTCTCAGTGGTTACTTATCCAAATTCAGTGATTTAAAGCTTGTTGGATTCCGCTTACTGTGTAGTATAACCATACAAATTATCATAATCATTCGATTTCTATATTTGGAGGTATGTTGATTTTTCTGCTCACTGGTCTATTTCTGTAGCAGCCCGTGAAAATCGGGATGATGTCATCACTTGTTGAAACTCATTCTCAGTGTGTGGTTCACTATTTTTGATGAGATTACTCTTGAAAGTTAGCTCTTTAAGTTTCCTAGACTTCCCCAAGAGGAATTGAGCTAATTACTGCTGTGCTTAGAGAATTATGTAAAACACTGGACAGGTGTATGAATCAAGAATAGCAAGTTTTCACCTCTGAGCTAACTCCAACTTATCTGTTTTGATCTATCTTTTTGAGAGTGATCTTCCAAGGTACATAGGGTGTCTAATAAATCCATTGGCAAGCTAAAAGGGCCCACCATATACTCCTGGAGTTCATTTGGCTGGTGTAGATCAAAGATTTTGCAACACCTCTTCATCTTCAAGCACATACCTATCCATCTCTTCACAGTGGTATCAGAGCAAGGTTGGACAACATGGCAGATGGATTTCCTTCATCAATTGACAAATTGGATAGAGGTAACTACTCACCTTGGTCATTAAGGATGGAAGCTTATCTCCAAGGTAGAAGTTTATATGGTTATGTGGCTGGAGATGAAGTTATGCCAAGTTTCAGGAACAAAAGTCAACCAACACAAGAAGAGCAAGAAAGATTGAGCACATGGTGCTCCAAGGATGCACTTGCAAGGTCTTATCTCCTCAACTCTATCTCAGATTTTTTGTTGCCTCACATTAGAAGTTGTAAGACATCTCAGGAAGTGTGGGATGCACTTGAAGCTTTCTTTTCTTCAAGTACCAAAGCTAGGAAGCATCAACTATGGCTGGATTTCACAACCCTCAAGAAGGCTCCCAAACAAAATGTGACTGATTTTGTCACAAAGCTCAAGGACATAGCGGATCAGTTGGGAAGCATTGGAGAGGTAATAGATGAAGAGCAAATTGTAAGGCAGGTCATCAATGGCTTGAAGGCAGATGATAAGTGGGAAGCATTCACCACAGCTATGGATTTGTACATGGACATGCATGTACCTGATTTCAACACACTCATTGGACAACTACTTACTCAAGAGGCAAAGCTTATCGAAAATGGAGAAAGCTCTAAAGGTAATCAATCTTCAGCTCTATACACAGATAAAAGCAAGTCTAAAGATAACAAAGGAAAGGCAAAGAAAGTGGATGATTGTTGGAAGCAGCCAGAGGCATAGACGACACGGAAGCATGTAACGACAGAGCAGGGAGCCAGTCGAATCGTTTTTCAAAGAATTATGTTTTCAAATACTTTCCAAAAAACCTCCAACAGTGATTTTTATCACTATTGTAACATATGTAACATAGAAAACCCCATTTTGTAATCCATAGCTCCATTTTGTGCAAGCCGAGGAGTCCTCGAGCTTGAGGAGCTTAGGTAGAACAGGCGTATCAATTTTCGTTATTTTTAGACACCGTTTACCTTTCCAAATAGCATCTAGGACCTAATTTTTAACTATGCCGGTCACTAGATGTGAAACCGGTCAAAACTAGTCTAGAAACTATAAAAAGAGCTAGAGAGCTCATTTTTGAGGTTGGTTAGTGTTGGCTAGTGTGAGCTTAGAGCTATTTTGAGCTTGTAATAGTGTTCTTGAGTAATAGAGCTAATTTCCCACCTTCCATTGTGTCTTGCTTGTCTCTTCGTAGTGTGTGTGCATGCGTGTGTGCATTTCTATGCTTCTCACCTTCACTCTCACTTCATCTCACATTCACGATCTTCATATCACTCCTATCTCTTCCGCGGATTGACATTAAGGAGGTGGAGCTTCTTAACGTGGTTCTCACCATTGTGCTAGAGCAACACCAAATTTGGCGCCGTTGCCGGGGATCGAGTCTAGGACGAATGTGTGATGGTAAGAGTATAGCAAGAAGTGGCGTTGGAAGGTAAAAATTTCAGTTTTTGTTGTTTTTACTTAGTTTTTGTTGTTTTTCACCTCCCCCACACTCCGTCTTCATCACCGCATCATCATCTTCATCTCCAAAAAAATCAGGAAATTCACCATATCCACCCATTCTCCTCATTTCCCCTCATTTGTGCATGCGAGAGAGTGAGAGAGAGCTTTTGTGCTTGTGTGTACTTTTGCTTTCTTGAGTTTTCTTGCAGGAACAATACTCCAGTGCATCAGGAAGGTTGCAAAAAGGTAAGAAAATCATCTTCTGTCAGAAATTTCCGAGTGTGTCAGACCATCGCGATGGTCTGCAACCTTCGGCATTTTTGGTAAGCGACCACACCAGCGTGTAGGCGACACCAGCGCCTCTACGAATCCACAGCTGCATTGCAAAAATTCATAGTTTGGTGGACCATCGCGACGGTCTCTGACCATCGCGATTGTGTCACACCATCGCGATTGGCTCACGCCATCGCGACGGCTTGGCCGGACCATCGCGACGGTCTCAGACCATCGCGATTGTGTCACGCCATCGCGATTGGCTCACGCCATCGCGCCGACGGTGCCACGTGGCAATTCAGACCATCGCGACGGTGCATTTCAGACCATCGCGACGACACCCTCACACCATCGCGACACTTCAAAAATTCAGACCATCGCGATTGGCTCACGCCATCGCACCCAGACCATCACGATTGGCTCACGCCATCGCGCCCAGACCATCGCGATTGTCCACGTTGACGGTTGACTGACGCCATCACGACGGTTCACTTTAGACCATCGCGATTGTGCAAATCCAGACCATCGCGATTGTGCAATTTCACGCCATCGCGACGGTGCACCCTCACGCCATCGCGACGGTCCCAGACCATCGCGATTATCTCAAACCATCGTGATTGTGCACCCCCATCGCAAATTTTAGGGTTTCATTTTTTGGCCAATTTTGGGGCTATTTTTGGGAATTTTTTGGGTGATTAGACTCATAGGAGACCCCTTAGCTCATATTTGGAGAAAAACCTGTTTGTCAGTTTTTACCCCCCAAGGCCTGAACGGTCATAACTTTTTCATCCGAAGTCGGTTTTTTGAGCTATTTTGAGGTTGACCTAGTTTGGGACTAGAAAGCCAGGGGGCAAGCATTGAAAAGTTGGGCAAAAGGGAAGGGACTTAAAAGGTGTATATACTCAAGTGTTTGATCATCCAACTGTGAATTGGTCTAATATTGGATTTTTCCAGGTCTAGCAAGGGCAATCAAGGGCAACCAAGGCAAGGCAGTGAAGGGCATAAAGCTTGGGAAGCGCGGCTTCTTGGGCATCAGAGCAACCAGAAAAGCTGACTCGAGGTTGGAAGATTACTCAACCCCCTCAGTCAATTCTTAGCTTAGGCTAAACGGTAGTGTTGTGGATTAACAACGATAGGAACGCCTCAAGTTCAAGAGAGTTAAATTTATCAAGTTCAAGACTAAAGTAAAGGTGTGTGACACGAAAACCTAAAGGAAAGAACATAAGTCTGACGGAACGAGAACTCAAAATTATAACGGAAAGTCGAATTCCTGACGCATACATTAAGACAAGAATCTAAAGAAATCTAAAAAGAATCAAGACAGTAATAACAAAGAATCTGTGACGATCTGAGCGTGTACCGAGTGTGCAAGGAAGAAAATTAATGAACCTTAGATCGGGCAAACATATAGGTAAGTCAGACCGACGAAGCCTTAGATCATCAGAGGCAAGTGTAAGAACTACTGCACGATCGTGGGCTCAACAATTGAATAGTAATTATCCCTACGAGAGCTCAGATACTAGTGATTCAGAAATGGCATTTAGCACAGAAAGACCAGAAGGAGGGTCGAATGTAGCCTATTTAGAAAAGCCAGAAGGACCCTATAGGACACAACTAGAGTTTCTCCGAACCAACCGATTAGGTGCTCGCATCTATGAGGATGGTTTGCGAAGGCAAGTGGTGCAAATGCACAACCCTGATCAACCCATTGGATTGGAACATCCAGTGGTGAAATTCGAGAGAGACGCGTACATAGACAAGGAAGGAACGATGTACATCTTACGTACGCAGCCAAACAATACCAACGAGTTTGGCGTGATTCAACCAGAAACGAAAGCAAAATCTCAAGGAAAAGAACCCTTAGAAGAGCCTAGAACACCTAGAGGGAAATCTGTACTGACACGAGTACTAATCCCGGAATGGATCCCTCAGGATAATAGAAGCATAGAGTTGTTCGTAAATAAAGAAACGGATGAAGCCTTTTGGAGATACAAGACCGAAATACTTAGTGAGGTAGGTATTATCACTATATACGAGTTCAAGGACCCGGATACACCTGGAAAGGTTGTATACCTGGATGAGACTTCAGAAAGAGTCTTTGTGGTGCCTGACCGCGCTAAAAACACATACACATGGAGAGGTGAATTGGTATTCCCTCCATCTAGAATGAACATGAATACAAGTCAACAAGGGGCAGGAACATCCTCAGCCCATGGAAATCAAAGAGAGGGAAATAAAGAGAGACCGGAAGTAAGCTTCACTCATCCCATAGGGAGAGATAGAACAACCACGAACACTAACAGAGCGGATAGACAAAGAGATCAGGGAATACTAGGTGGTAGAGATGATTTTCCTCTACCTAGACCACGCGAACACGCAAGAATATTGAGACCCAGTCAATTAGTGAAATCCATGAAAAATTATTTTGATGGGACAGGAGATCCCTATGCCATGTCGCAGAATTCAAGCAAGTACTAAGAGCCGAACAAGTTGAAGACATGTTCACGCAATACAACGCATTTGGACTAACGTTAAAGAACACCGCTTTAACTTGGTTCCAACCTCTGCAACAAAGGCAATTTAGAGACATCCATCACTTTTTAGAGTCATTCATCACCGAATTCTCTAAAAGTGGGATTAGACATGACACGTCTTCGTTGATTCATAGCTTTAAACAGACCCCTCAAGAAACAGTTAGACTGGCAGGACGTAGGTTTAGACAATATGTTGAACGATGTCCAATGCAAGAGCTACCCTCACAAGCTAAGCAAGTGTCATTGTTTCTAGATGGGTTGTTGAGCTCTAAACTACGCTCCTATGTGAACCTAAAAGAACCCAGAACGCTAGAGCAATGTGTAAGAATTTGTATAGACATTGAGGACAACTTAGGAGACGAGTTGGAACTCTCAAAGGTCTATAAGGACTCAGACTGTTCATCTCTAGCATCCACAAAATTGTCTAGCTCGATAGAGGACCTAGCAGAAAAAGTGGCTCAGAAACTAGGAGTTTCTAGCAAACCTAGGGTACTAATGAACAAGCGTTGCTACACCTGTGGTGGTGACCATATGGCAAATGTGTGCCCCAATGCACCACAACCTCAAGCCAACCCTAGTGGCCAATACTGCACAATTGAGAGAAGATACACGAATCATACGGCTCAGGACTGCCCATACAACAAACAGACAGTGAGACAGAACTACCCGCAAGCATACCCGCAACCAGGTAGGTATCAAGGCCAATACAATGCTCATCCATATTACTATAGGCCTCCTCAGAACTACCCATACCAGGCTCAACAGAGACCTCAACCTGTCTTAGCTCAGTAGCCACCCCCACCAGCGAATGTCATCTCAGTCAAATACGCTGCTGCAGAAGAGAACTTAAGTAGGGCCTTAGTGCCTTCTTCACCTTTGATCACAGAGGGTGACCCACACTCAAACAGTTTTGACTCTATGCATGTAGATAGTCCACCCGCATATTACACAGAGTCACCAGAACATGTGGAGACATATCATTATGATAGTCCACCAGTGGAACCTAGTTGGGAGCCCGACTATGCTAATGTGATGTACACAAACCCAAATCCACGGCCCCAATTGAGACAAAAAAGACCACAGGGCCCTAGAGGACCATGCTTTAGGTGCCAAGGAGATCATTTCATAAAGGATTGTCCACATCCCCCGATAGCAGGACAATCACAGTATTATAACATCCAAGGCTTTTGTGCTGATTGTGGCAAAGAGCACATAATCAAAGACTGTCCTAAGAACCCTGTTAACGCTTCGAACGTGACACCGATCAACGTGATAGGTATTGTGAACAACGCAGATGGATCCAACCCTACATACGTGCCTATTCAAGCTATCATAAGAGCCCAGACGCTCTTACAGAACCAACAGCTTAATCAAGAGAAAGCAGCTGGAAGTAGTGAAGTTGCAAAATCTAGCAGTAAAAAGACAAAATCTTGGAAAGATTCTAGAGAAAGAATTAAGAGAAAATGGAGTAAAAAGATAACAGAATTGGAAGGAAGTTTGAAGGAATCTAGAACCAAAATCCAAGAATTGACTTCACAGGAATTGAATCAAGAGAATCCAGCTCAGAAATCAGGATCAGTTTTAGCGGAACCCATACCAGAAAATCTAGACATGATGTTTCGTGCATATCAGGCTAGATTAAAAGAGGGACCCCAGGTAGCTGAAATGAGCAAAAACTACCCTCGAGCTGATCTAGAAATTGAGAGCACTAAACTTTGCATGAAAATGGTAGAACTAGCACAAGCTTTGTTCGAAGCCTCTAGATATCTTAATTGGAATAACATGGCAAAACCGGAATTACACTTTCAAGGACTAATGGAGAGGCTAGAATATTTGATAGAGAGCAAAGAGAAAAAGGATCAGCATAGGAACCCTATTGTCCCAGAGACACAGGAAAGGAATGCACCATCCCTGTCTCAAGTACCCAACTCAGAAAGTCAAGACAATTTGTCTTCCATACATAGGTACTCACATGAATTTTTGAGAGAGATCCAAGAAGAGAAATGGAGAAAGGAACAAGGAACCCATCCTCCTATTCAAGAAATAGATGACTTGCAGGAACAATTTCCCCAAGACATTCCCTCTATTTACGATGATGTAGAGGAAGAACAACTGAGTGAACACACAGGATTTGAATCTAATTCTTTACAAGAATTACCTCAGTTCACAGGACCTTGGGAAGCAAAGTCTATCAGTATGAGAGCACCCACGATAATAGTGAGGAATGAAGAATCAGTAATCCCTAGAAACACGGAAGTGATCAAGAATACCAAAGTACAATGTAACCTTACTCTGGAGGAATTATTAAAGGTAAAACTAGAATTGTGGAAACATGTAGCAAATCAATTCCCCGAGCTTGCTACTACTCCCTCACAAATAGGATCAGGAAATAAGGTACTAGAAATATCCGTAGAAAAGATTGGAGATGTAAGCGAAGGAGAGGAAGGTAACACTTATCTTCCGATAACCCATCAGGGCTACACCACGAAAGCCATCCTAGATTCAGGAGCCGGAGTAGCCATAGCTACCACCGCTTTATGGAAACGATGGGGTAAGCCAGCATTGAGACCCACCAGGATGAAGCTACAAATGGCTGATGGACACATAGAAAAACCATTAGGCTTACTAGAAGGCATATCTCTCACCACTTGTGGTGTGGAATTTGAGCATACCTTTGCCATTTGTGACTTTGCAAAAAACCATGCTTATGAGATGATATTGGGACGACCATTCATGCGTCAGTTGCAAATTGTACAAGATTGGGGAACTAATTCTTTGTACTTGCAACATTTAGGAGTGACTACCCAAGTCAATCTTAAAGACTATTCACATCGAGATGTACCCCCAATACAATGGAATACCATCCATAAGACACCAGTAGAGACGGAATCCGTGCACTCATTAGAATCAGACCCTTCTTGGTTGCATGAGGATACTCATTTATGGATGTGTAAAGTAGCAAAACAAGAGGAAGAAAGGTTAGAAGCCAGGACCTTAGGTGCAGAACAACATCCACGAACCCTTCAGGATCCAGCCTACGCACCTGTAGTATTCCTTGACGAAGAGTTTGAACCCCATGGTTGGGCAGAAATCCTAGCAACCATGGATGTAGCCATCAATGAAGAACAATGGACACCCCACTGTGACGAGGATGGCTATGACATTTCAGTTTTCACGATAGAGCCAATCATGTGCGATGCAATTTTAGAAGAATGTGAACCTAACACTGATGCATTTGAGGATGCAAGCGATTTTGATTTAGAATCTATTATCATGGACCCACCCTTTGCATCAGAGGAAGAATATTTCTACGAAGTAGAGACTCACCCTCAGAGACACGAGGAAATTACGAATGAGGTAAGGTTAGCCACTCAAGTGACTACTAAAAGTGATGGCAAGAAAAGAAAGAAGAAAGAAACCATGTCAGAAAAAGAAGAATCTTTATTTGAAGTACCCGAGAACTTCAAGAAATATGAAATCAAAGATAGAAGAATCATGGTACGAATGCCTAATAGAAAAGCGAATGACGGACAAGTATATGATAACCGAGAGAAAACTAAGAAAGTAATAGTTGCTATCGAAGGAGAAGAAGAGAAATGTACATACATAGGGCATGATTTGACAACTGAAGAAGAAGAAGAGCTAGTTGCCCTATTGCGCGAATATAGAGATGTTTTTGCTTGGAGTTACAAAGATTTGAAAGGATTAGATCCAGATATATGTTCTCATAGAATCCCTATGACTCCAGATGCAAAACCTACGAAACAGAAACCGTACACGTACAATGATAACTACGCTGCGAAGATTAAAGAGGAGATAGATCGCTTGATAGAAGCAGGATTCATTTACGAAATTGAGCATACCGAATGGGTATCCCCCATTGTGGTTGTGCCCAAGAAGAATGGAAAATTGCGTGTGTGTATTAACCTTAAATAAGTTAATGCCGCAACGATTAGAGACAGTTATCCTCTTCCTATCACAGAACATCTATTGGAAAGAGTTGCGGGCAAGGAAGTTTACAGCTTCCTTGATGGTTTCTCAGGCTATAATCAAGTAGCCATTGCTCCAGAGGACCAACACAAGACGGCATTTGCCACTGAATGGGGCATATTTGCATTTCGGGTAATGCCATTTGGCTTAACAAATGCACCCGCCACCTTCCAGCGACTCATGTGTCATGTTTTTAAGGAATTCTTACGCAAGAGTTTGGAAGTTTATGTCGATGACTTATGTGCACATTCAAATGTAAGACAGACGCATATCCCAGAGTTAAGGCAAATATTTGACAAATGTCGAGAATATCAGGTTTGTTTGAACCCAGAAAAGTGCGTTTTCATGGTCAGACAAGGCAAAATTCTAGGACACATTGTGTCAAAAAATGGAATCTCTACGGATGAAGAAAAGGTGAAGGTAATTGCAGATTTACCTAGACCAACTAATGTGAAAGAGGTACAGGCATTTATGGGCCATTGCGGTTATTATAGGAGATTCATACACATGTATGCAATCATAGCCAAGCCTTTGTACTCTCTTTTAACAAACTTTGAATGGACAGATGAATGTGAAAATTCATTCAATGAACTCAAACGACGCTTGTGCTCAGCACCTATATTGACTACACCAGATTGGAGTAAGCCATTCCATGTACATGTGGATGCATCCAATTATGCCATAGGATGTGTGTTAGCACAACCCACGAATGAAGGTAACATAGATCTCCCCATAGCTTACGCGAGCAGACAATTGAACGCAGCAGAAAGAAATTACACCACGACGGAACGAGAAGGATTAGGGATGATCTACGCAGTAAAGAAGTTTAGGCACTCCTTGTTGGCCAACAAATTCAAGTTCTTTACAGATCATCAAGCCCTATTGTACTTAGTCAACAAACCATGTAACACAGGACGACTGATACGTTGGTTTCTATTACTCATGGAGTATGATTTTGAAGTAGTAGTCAGGAAAGGAAAGACACATCTTAGAGCTGACCACCTTTCAAGATTAACCTCAGGAGAAGCTCCTCAAGGAGTAGTGGACGAGTTACCAGATGCATACTTGTTTAATCTTGAGATAGCACCAGAATGGGCTAAACCTATAGTCCCTATTCTCACATATGGACCCAAGAATCCTAGGATAAAGATCAAAGAGGGAGAGATTACCAAGTCTCAGAGATACCAAATAATGGCAGGAAGCATATATAAACAGGATAATCAAAAGATTCTTGCTTGTTGTGTAGATGAATCAGAACATGCGAATTGGTTGCAATTAGCACACATAGGTGCATTAAAGCAACATCATTCAAAACATCGAACATTACAGACTCTGCATAGACTAGGAGTATATTGGCCTTCGATGGAAGCGGATGTCTACAAGTTGTGTAAGGAATGCAATGTTTGTTGTGAAAGACCACCAGTAGAGCATGCTACATTATATCACGTGTCTCTCACACCAGACTGGAGTGAATCGTTAGTGACATACTTGAGGACAAACACATTCCCTCAAGGAATGACTTTAGCACGACAACGCAGTCTAGAGCAGGAAGCTCAAGATTATTCACTTATTGGCGATAACCTATACAATAGAGGACGAGATGGATATCTAAGACAATGTGTTCATGAGAGCGATTATCTGAGCATACTAGAGACTGCACACCAAGGCGTTGCAGGAGGTCATTTTGGACCCGATAGGATAATCAAAGCCATCCTCTTTGCAGGATTATGGTGGCCCACTCTTCACATGGATGCTCATACCTATGTCAAGAGATGTGATGTGTGCCAAAGAACTCAGTTTCCTACTCGCAGAGATGAAATGCCATTGAAACCCATGATGGGCGGACGTGCATTTTCTAAGTGGGGTATAGACTTTGTAGGACCCATTAACCCCCCTGCAAAAGGTACACATGCGGAATACATTATTGTTGCCACAGATTATCTGACGAAATGGGTAGAGGCAAAAGCCACAAAAAAGAATGATGCACACACAACTGCAAAATTCTTATTTGAAAATGTCTTTACAAGATATGGACTGCCTATAGAGTTAGTGAGCGATCGAGGCACTCACTTTCTAAACCAAGTCATTGAATATTTGTTACAGGATTTTATGGTGATTCACAAGAAATCCGCACCATATCATCCTCAAGCCAATGGTCAGGCTGAAAGCACTAATAAAATCCTTTGTAACGTACTGAGGAAACTCGTGAACAACAAACGTTCAGATTGGGACAAACAGTTACATCACGCTGTTTGGGCATATCGAGTGGCCTACAAGACCGTACTCAATGCAACTCCCTTTCAGATGGTTTTTGGTCAGAATGCTGTGCTTCCTTTGGACTTCTTGATACCGACCCTTAAGGTTGCACAAGAACATCAGTGGACCGGCCATGAATTATCAGCAAGAATAATGGACTTGGAACGATTAGGAGAAACCAGGCTAAAGGCAGCAGCAAGAATATATGCAGCGAAGAAGCGACAGAAAGCATATTTTGATGCACATGTGAAGGATAAAGGCCTAAAAGAAGGAGATTTAGTTCTAGTATATACGCTAAAGTAACACGCACGTAAGTTAGAAAAGCGAGGTTATGGACCTATGATCATTAACAGACTCTCAACAAGTGGAGCAGTACAATTAGCCACGTTAGAAGGAGATATAATGCCTAATTATATTAGTGGCTGTAGAGTCAGGCTATATCAGGAACCTCTTACTGAGGATATGCTTAGACGACTCACGTTGGCAAAGAAGCGTAAGGAGGAAGAAAATAGAATACGAGCGGAAGCTCAGGCAGAAGCAATAGAACGCATTAAACGCATGAAGTTAAGAAGACAAGGACTAGGGAGAGAACATTATAACCATCTGGAAACTACACCCAGATATCCCATGGCCATGTGTCAAGTAAAGTCAACCACTCATCCTAGTATAGTGGACAGGAGACCATTCATTACAGTCAGGTTAGAGCACGGCAACCCTTGCCAAGAGCTCAGGGCTTTAATTGACTCAGGTGCTACGACTAGTGCGATTAGATGGTCCCACTATAAGGATTCAGGAATAGAAATGCGGCCAATTGAGGCATACCTCATAGGCCTAGGAGGCATGGAAACCCCTTGCATGGGTGAGGTGGACCTTCCTATCCTCATTAAGGATGTGACCATGAAAGCGAAGCTACTAGTGTGCCATGATGACGACGTGATAGAACCCTTAATCCTTGGCCAAGATTGGCTATACGATCACTCAGTGGACCTAAATCTTAGACAAGGCTCCTTACAGATTGGAACCTTAGAACAGAAGCGAGTGATACCGCTTGACTTCCCTAACGGCATTCCGATTGAGGTTTGTAACTCTAGACCCTATGAAACGCACGCGACGGAAGACCGGAAGATCTTGGGTCACCAGTCACGTTACGTCTACACCAACCCACTCGGGCTTGGCTAGGGACAATTGTCAATCAGAAGGACGACAGGAGATCTTCCCTGGGACTTCCTGCAAACTAGAAGGGGCAGCTACCCAACCGCTAGGGCAGTTGAACACAATCAGCGGTCAGATGGGTTGCATCAGCGGCCAAATGAGTACAACACCCTGCGGTGCTCATCCTTCCAAACTTGCTGCGACTGGCCTAGATTAAAGATAAAGAACGAATCACTTCCGAATGGGCAGGTCACGCAAGTGTTGGATCTCCCTTCTTTTCCAAAGCAGAGCGTCCAATGGACCTCTCAAATCCAACCACGAATGAGTCAACCACAACAGAGGAACCCAGACCGACGACACCACCAGATAAGGCAAGGAAAGCAGCAGTACCAACATCACAGAACAAGTGGCACGAAACAAATATGGGTGCGAAAAGGACAGCAACCACAGGCTATTGACAACACTGCAGACGAGAACAGGATAAAGTTGCAACAGAAGCAGAGTTCGCATCCAAAGTCCCCTCGATCTTCTTCTACACGTACCAGTACTCGACAGATTTAGATCACCAAGAAATATCTTATCCATAGACCCACACCCATGCAGATTTGGGTACCCAAACAATGTATTATAGCCCAACCCTCAAGCCATGTAATATATACCCCTCAGAAACCTTTTCATCCTTCAATACCACCAAACCCGATACCACTTTTTGTACCTCAGCAGAAACATACCACCCACTCAAAGACTCTTAGGAAATGGATACCGAAACGTATCCAGACGTCTTCTTGTAACCCATTATCTAACAATTTTCCCACCCCGTTTAAACTCCACCCTTGTACTAATTCACCCTCAACCAAACCTTGTATAAATTCATACACCCAAACCCCACATCATGCATAATAAAAGCTCATCAAGAATTGCAGGCATAATCTGACCATGTAGGTGTCTAGAGACCTGCATTAGTTTTGCAAATAATCATTGCATTAATCACTTCACGACACTTGGCTACACGGGTTACACATCGGTTATGGAAAGGGATTGCGGTCTCACCTTAATGGGATCATAATTAATTTCCATACTAATGTGTTAATCTTTTGTAGCAGATCTTTTCCATTAGCTCATCAGTCATCATGCAAACCGAAGCAGGACCATCGGAAGCAGGCCCCAGCGTGGCTGCGGTGCCCCTCAATGTTTTACACGCAGAATCCCACCCGACCGCTCCACCGCCAGAGTTCCAAGGATTTCCGGGACCCATGCCAATCGATAACCCACCTATGGGATACACAGAGAAGATACACTGTAACTCTCACTGGTTCCAAGGCTTAGCAGGACCATTAGCTCATGCTGACTTCATTTTTGAAGCAAATATGACATTTGATGACCGCACATGGGGCAAGTATCAATTCTTCTCAAGAGAATTCGAAGGCCTACAGAACACCCAGGACTTAACTCATGTTTTGGCTAGAGCCGGCTTCACGGAGTATTTCAGTGATCCTCTGCCCAAACCTGACTTTTATAGGTGTTATTACTTAATCACCACTTTGTTGGCCTCAAAGAATAAGGACATCCTAGGGACCTTTATTTTGCCTTCTTTAGTGGATGATCCACCTTACAAAAGATTTTATCTTTCGAAGGATTTAATCAGAGCGGCCATCAAGATTCATGGAACACACACTCCAACGGAGAAAGAACGGCTAGTCCCAGAGTAGATGAAGCGTGGTGACGTAACTAAGTGGGAGGATATTTCTGCTATAACACCTGAGCTCTCTAAGCCATTACGGATATGCATGCAGCATTTTGCTTTCCCTATGGAAATAGTTTGGGCACGCAAGAAGCTGACAGAGGAAGAGAGCCAAAAAATAATAGAACAAGAACTTGTCACAGGCGGATTCGAAGACGCATATATCAAAGGATTCAAAGAATTAGTCCAATCAATAGGCTCCAACGAGGCACTTAGGTACTTGCAACGAAAGCCACTGCCACAGTTTGACCCCCGCAGAGTACGACTACTTTCAAAGCCCGGCGAATACATTTGTGTACCAACCGGAGCACAATCTTCAGAACAAGCCAGGGAGGCACGCCTCGTCCCCGAACGTTCATTGGCCGTAGAAACCATCATTGTAGATTCCCCACCCCGCGCTACAACTGTACCTACCTCAGTAGTCACTGAAGTACCGACCACCCCAACCGCTCCTCTCTCACCACCCGTCCATCCAGCCTCCCCTCTTCACCCGCCTTCCCCCAGACCCACATCTTCATTCGCCGGTGGTGTTGCAGAAACCATCTTTACGACCACTCACCCCACAATTCCCGTGCCCATTAGCCCTAATCTACCCCTTCCCACACCCACCTTTCTATCCAACCCATTCCTTCATCAATCTTTTCCATCTTTCCCCACAACTCCAAGACCCCTTTTCCCATTCCCCCCGCCATTAACCTTCTCCCCCGTCTTGCCTCCCCGACCCACTGTAACCCCTCTTTCCCCTTTCCACCAAGCTGCTCCAGCCAGCCCCCCTGTAAATTACCCCTCAACCTTTGTAAATCCCGTATTTACACCAGCACGAGCACCCACGATCACACCCATATTCACGATCACCGCACTAGATACGTCCACTGACATGGACATCTCACCACCCACTGCACCATCACTACCTTCACTCCCGGCACAAACATTTTTAGGCACATCACAATTTTCAACAATCACTACATCATCCACCTTCCCATCCCCATTCCCCATTCCCGTTGCATCTACACCAACTGCATCTTCATTTAGCACCCCGTTAATACTATCACCCACTGTAGATAATGCATTCCGACAGATGTTCATGTGTATGACGCAAGTAAGAGATGAGTTCACATCTCTTGGTGATAATTATCAGCAGCTGCAGAGGACAACCAATGACTTACAGTCGCAGCTTAATTTATTGTCCATTGAGAATGCCTCTCTGAACACCCGCTACCAAGAATTACGCGAGGCTTATCACAAATTGGAACTAGAAAGTGAAGAAAAGACCAAGGAAGCCACTGCTGACCTGGATAATTTATTAAGAGCCCAGACAGTCCGCAATGCAACGCTAACACGAAACATGGGCTTACTACGAAGACACCTAGCAGCCGCCAAGGAAGAAAACCAGCGCTTACAAGATCAGAACCGAGAAAACTTAGAAGCAACGCTCGACCACCCAGAACAACCACTCAGTCCTAGCAGGTTCAAAGCCATTCCTTCAGACTCGATGCGGATGCTGCTAGACGATCATGTGAGATTGCTAGATGAATATGACCGCATGAACGAGGAGTTACAGAAACTCAAAGAAGATCACAAATTACTCTAGTTACGAGAACCGGCATACCACGACATACCAGCACCTGTGGACCCCTCTCCTGACCTCCTAGAGGAACTCAACTCATTACGGGCCCAGGTATCGACCCTTGAATCAAGGGTTGCAGTATACGAAGCGCCACCAAGGCCAGATTCCCCACCTGAGCTTCCAGCTGAGGAAGAAACGGTCACCATCCCGGTGGAGGAAACATTTGAAGAAGCGTACGAGCCACAACCCATCGCAGGCGGACGCGTCACGGCCGAAGGTCAGATGACGTATGAACTTCCGACCCCTGCGTGGATGAAGACTATTGAGGAGATTGGAACAACGCACTCAGCGAGAGTAGAGGCACAATTACACGCCATGGCGATGATAGAAGAACGAATATTACAGTCTCCATTCTTTGCTCATTTGGCCCCTCGACGATACATATCTGGGCATGAGCTATAGTATAAACCATATTTCATGTTAATGGCCGAATACCAGTTAGCCATTGAGAAAGAGACACATAAGAAACCATCGCATGCAACTCAATTCGAGGAGGACGATTTGCCACTAGATGCGCAGCAAGGAGAGATCTATCAACCAGAGTGGCGCAAAGACTTACTACAGAAGTATCCAGAAATGATGAGTACATGGGTAAAGGCACCTTTGCACTTGAAGTATAAGCCGTGTTGGGGACCAGTGCCACGACGCCGCTCCTGGACTGCCTTTGCTATTAAGGTACAAAACAATAAGCAGTTCCAAGACTGGTTGAATTACCCCTATTTTAAGCCACCCATTGAGTTACCAACTGTTGGCTACATGATGGCTACAATTCGCCACTGGCTCCCTAGATTAAAGCATATGGATGATATAGCGGCGCATATGACTGTCAAAATCTTTGACATGATGCAAATGATTTTTAAAGTCTTCCGACGCGTCAAGGCACCACATGTCAACACCCCGGGCTTCGAGCATGGCAATTTTGACCTGGTATATGATATGAGTACAACGCCATCACTACGGGTGTGTTATGCCTGGCACTGCAGAATAAAGTACCTACCGGCGTGCTACAAGCAGACGTTCGAAGAGATGTTCACAACCGGCTTCTGGGAATACCATTCAGAGGTATTCATAAGCAGGCCTACACATTTATTACACTTATTTGCCTGTGAACGAATGGTCTATTCCACACATTATCAGCTCCCGCCACCGGAAGAACCGCAACCAATCGACTGGGAGAAACTCGAGGCAGATCTGGCCCGAGGCATTCGTATCTCCGAGCACACCCTCGCTCAAGACCTCCTACAGAACTATATCCGGCAGACCTCACAGCAAGGTTCTGTCAGGGACGATAGAAGCGAGAGGGAGGGGGGTGTTGGAAGCAGCCAGAGGCACAGACAACACGGAAGCATGTAACGACAGAGCAGGGAGCCAGTCAAATCGTTTTTCAAAGAATTATGTTTTCAAATACTTTCCAAAAAACCTCCAACAGTGATTTTTATCACTATTGTAACATATGTAACATAGAAAACCCCATTTTGTAATCCATAGCTCCATTTTGTGCAAGCCGAGGAGTCCTCGAGCTTGAGGAGCTTAGGTAGAACAAGCGTATCAATTTTCGTTATTTTTAGACACCGTTTACCTTTCCAAATAGCATCTAGGACATAATTTTTAACTATGCCGGTCACTAGATGTGAAACCGGTCAAAACTAGTCTAGAAACTATAAAAAGAGCTAGAGAGCTCATTTTTGAGGTTGGTTAGTGTTGGCTAGTGTGAGCGTAGAGCTATTTTGAGCTTGAAATAGTGTTCTTGAGTAATAGAGCTAATTTTCCACCTTCCATTGTGTCTTGCTTGTCTCTTCGTAGTGTGTGTGCATGCGTGTGTGCATTTCTATGCTTCTCACCTTCACTCTCACTTCATCTCACATTCACGATCTTCATATCACTCCTATCTCTTCCGCGGATTGACATTAAGGAGGTGGAGCTTCTTAACGTGGTTCTCACCATTGTGCTAGAGCAACAATGATGAAGCAGGTACATATCAAGCTAACTATGCAGGTAGAGGAAGACATGGCAGAGGTAGAGGAAGAGGAGGTAGACAAGGCAGGGGGAGATCCCAAGACTCCAACTCATGTTCTATTTGTGGATTAACTAATCATACAACTGAAAATTGCTTTAGGAATTCCAGGAATAAAAGAGGCAGAGGATACAATAGAGGAAGTTATGGCTACTCAAGAGGAAGGTTCAACAACTACCATGGCAACTACAACAACTACAATCATTCAAACTATCAAGGAGGCTACAAAGGAAGGAGAGACTACAATAACTACACAGAAGACTCAAACAAAGAGGATTCATTATTGATCATGAACATGGCTATGCCACAAGGTAAATCTGATGAGCATGTTTTCTACATAGATTCAGGTTGTTCAAATCATGTGGCAGGAAATGTGGCACTCCTATCAGATTTAGAAGATCCAAGGAATAAGCATGAGGTACAAACAGGAGATGATACAAAACATCCTGTGGAGAAAATAGGCAATGTCAAAGCACCTGATGGAAACATCAACCTACTCAGTAAGGTACTCTATGTCCCTACCATTACAAAGAATTTGATAAGTGTTGGGCAGATAGTAGAGAAAGGGTTGCAAGTCAGGTTCACAAAAGCAAGAGCATTTGTTGAAGATCCAATTCAAGGATTCAGAAGAATTGCAAAAGGTGAAAAGACAGGTAGATTGTTCACATTTGATTTAGAGGACACTAGAAACATTGCTCTCTTTAATTATGGTAGTCAGACACTCACAGAATTGGAAGTATGGCACAAAAGGTTAGCACATATTGGTGAAAGGTCATTAAAGCAAATCTGCAGGGACCAAAGTGTACTTGGACTTCCTAATTTGTCAAAACAACATATGATTTATAAGTGTAGTGCATGTCAATTTGGAAAGTCTCACAGGTTACCATTCATGAAGAAAGGTTATATGCATGGAGATCTCTTGGAGTTGGTTCATACAGATGTATGGGGACCTAGCAAGGAAGCTTCAATATCTAGATCAAGGTTTTATGTTTCCTTTATTGATGATTGCAGCAGATGGACTATCCTATTCTTTATGAAACACAAAGATGAAGTTTTTTCATGTTTCAAAAGATATTTGGCTCTTGTGGAGAATCAAACAGGTAAATCACTAAAAAGGCTAAGGTCAGATGGAGGGCGAGAATACTTCTCCCATGATTTTGATTCTTTTCTTCAAGAAAGAGGAATCAAAAGAGAGGTAACTACAAGGTACACTCCTGAGCAAAATGGAGTGGCAGAAAGGAGGAATAGGACAATTGTTGAAGCTGCAAGGTCTATGTTAAATGAAAAGCATTTACCTAATTACTTATGGGCTGAGGCTGTATCTACAGCCACTTACTTGATTAACAGGTTGCCTTCAAAATCCCTTGATGGGATGACTCCATACGAGGCTTGGAATGGAAGAAGACCAAGCTTAGATCATTGTAAAATTTTTGGATGTATTGCTTTTGCTCATGTTCCTTCACAGGTTAGAGGCAAGATGGATCCAAAGGCAGAAAGGTGTGTATTTATTGGATATGACAACAATCAAAAGGGCTACAGGTTATACAACCCTACCAACAAAGGATTCTTGGTAAGCAGAGATGTAGTTTTTGATGAGAACAATTCATGGTATGAAGATTCATGGAGGAAGATCAATTTACCATATGATCTTGAAGAAGATTTTCCAAAGCTTGGTAGAGAACAATCAAAGATTGAAGAACAAGACACCTCAGAGGATGATGAAGAATCTCACATGGAAAAGATCAAAGCATGGAAGTCTAAAGGTAAAGCAAAATTGCAGGAACTTGGACATGAGGCAGAATCATCACATCATGGCCTAAGAAGATCTATGAGGGAAAAGAAAAAACCAGAAAGGTATGGGTTTGACACCTCATTAGTAACTAAACATTCTATCTACATAGCACAGGACATAAACCAAGAGGAGCCATCATCATTTGAAGAGGCCAAAGCAAAAACAGAATGGAAGCATGCAATGAAGGAAGAGATTGAAGCACTTCAGGAAAACAACACTTGGGATTTGGTGCCCAAGACTTCATCCATGAAGGTAATAGGCTCAAGATGGGTCTATAAACTCAAGAAGAATTCTGATGGTTCCATTAACAGGTATAAGGCAAGGCTTGTGGCAAAAGGCTTTGCACAAACTCAAGGAATTGATTATGAGGAGACTTTCTCTCCTGTGGCAAAGATGCCTACTATTAGGGTTTTGCTTAGTATTGCCTCTTCCAAGAATTGGAAGATACTTCAACTAGATGTAAAGAATGCATTCTTGAATGGTTGGATAACAGAAGAGGTATATATGGCACAACCACTTGGTTTTGAGAATCAAGTTTATCCTGATTATGTGTGTAAACTTAACAAAGCATTGTATGGTCTCAAGCAAGCTCCAAGAGCTTGGAATTTCAGGCTTGTTTCATTCTTGCACGACAAAGGCTTTCAACCAAGCAAGGCAGATCCTTCACTCTTTATTAAAAAGAGTAATTCTGAGGTCATCTACCTATGTGTATATGTAGATGATATTATATTGACAGGAAATGATGAAGATGGTATGAAGAAGATCAAAGATCAGATGAGAGAAGAGTTCAAGATAAGTGATTTGGGTTCACTTACCTACTTCCTAGGTTTGGAAGTTTTCTACAAAGATCATGGTTTGTTCCTCACTCAAAGAAAGTACATTAAGGACATGTTGGCAAAATTCAAGATGCAAGATTGTAAGATTGCAGGTACTCCAATGGAGGTCAATCACAAATTGAGCTCACATGAAGGTGAACTCATAGAGGACATCACATCATATCAAAGTCTAGTGGGTAGTCTCAACTATGCCACATTGACAAGAGTAGATATATGTTACAGTGTGAGTGTGCTAAGTCAATTTATGCACACACCAAGGAAACCACATATGGATGCTGCCAAAAGGATTCTCAAGTATCTCAAAGGAACCATAAATGAAGGACTTTATTATCCTTATGTATCTGATTTAGGTTTGAAGCTATTTTCTGATGCAGATTGGGCTGGCTCCAAGGAAGATAGAAGGAGCACTTCAGGTTATCTTACCTTTGCAGGTTCAAAGCTTATTTCATGGTCATCCAAGAAGCAACCCACAGTTGCTCTCTCTTCTACTGAAGCTGAATATAGAGGTCTTGCCATAGCTACACAAGAAGCTATGTGGATGAAGACATTATTCAAAGATCTTGGATTGGAGTTTGGAACTCCAACTATTTTTGGTGACAATATGAGTTCTATTCACTTGGCTGCTAATGCTATTTTTCATGCAAGGACTAAACATATTGAAGTTCATTATCACTATGTACGAGAGAAGGTGCTAAGCAAAGAGATTCAAATATCATATGTGTCCACTTATCAACAATGTGCAGATATTCTAACCAAAGCATTGGATGGTACAAAGCTTTGCAAATTCAAGGCTATGATTGGTTTGCAAGTAATCTTGGAAGATTGAAGACCTCAAGCATACTTGTCTTGAGGGGGAGCTGTTGGAGCAAGTCTATGACAAGCCTAAGTATTGGCTTGAGTCTCACAAAGTCTTAGAAGAAGCTTTAAAAGAAGACTATGTAACGTTCACTTGTGAACTACCTCTTGTAACTTTTGAAGAGTTTACTTAATGTAAAAGTAAGAGAATCTTAAGTGATTGAGTCCACTTGATCAAGAATGGAAAGAGGAGCCACGAATTTGTGATTTGTGGTAGGTAGAGAATCAAATCAATCATGGATTAATTGGAGAGTGATTGAGGGAAGTTAGCCTCCCAAACCCAACTATAAATAGATGGCAGTTTTAGTCGTGGTTAGAGAGACCTATGTGAAGACCTCCAAGAGCTGAGCTTTATGCCATATCAAGGTGTGATTACAAGGCACACATATGTATCAGTAAGTCATTGTATTGTACAAGCAATATACTTTCATTTTCATGATTATTTGGTTTCATCTTTCCATGTTCTTGTGAAGTGTACTACTCACTACCATTACTCTCAGTTTTCTCAGTCAGCTTGCAGAGATGTTTTCTCTAAGCTTGGTGCATAAATTTCAGTGATTTAACTTGGTAAAGTTAGCTCTATAAGTATACTATATGCTCATAAATTTTCATGTCATTTGGATGTTGCAATCTTCAGTTATGCTCATTTGAAGTCAACAGGGTCTGTTCATCTTCACCTCTCTGTCAGGTACCCGACTTTTTCACTCATCTTGTCAGAGGTGTTTCTCAGTGGTTACTTATCCAAATTCAGTGATTTAAAGCTGTGTGGATTTAGCTTACTGTCTAGTATAACCATACAAATTTTCATAATCATTGGATTTCTACATTTTGAGATATGTTGATTTTTCTGCTCACTGGTCTATTTCTGTAGCAGCCCGTGAAAATCGGGATGATGTCATCATTTGTTAAAACTCATTCTCAGTGTGTGGTTCATTATTTTTGATGAGATTACTCTTGAAAGTTAGCTCATTAAGTTGCCTAGACTTTCCCAAGAGGAATTGAGCTAATTACTGCTGTGCTCAGAGAATTATGTAAAACACTAGACAGGTGTATGAACCAAGAATAGCAAATTTTCACCTCTGAGCTAACTCCAACTTATCTGTTTTGATCTATCTTTTTGAGAGTGATCTTCCAAGGTACATAGGGTGTCTAATAAATCCATTGGCAAGATAAAAGGGCCCACCATATACTCCTGGAGTTCATTTGGCTGGTGTAGATCAAAGATTTTGCAACACCTCTTCATCTTCAAGCACATACCTATCCATCTCTTCACAGTGGTATCAGAGCAAGGTTGGACAACATGGCAGATGGATTTCCTTCATCAATTGACAAATTGGACAGAGGTAACTACTCAGCTTGGTCATTAAGGATGGAAGCTTATCTCCAAGGTAGAAGTTTATATGGTTATGTGGCTGGAGATGAAGTTATGCCAAGTTTCAGGAACAAAAGTCAACCAACACAAGAAGAGCAAGAAAGATTGAGCACATGGTGCTCCAAGGATGCACTTGCAAGGTCTTATCTCCTCAACTCTATCTCATATTTTTTGTTGCCTCACATTAGAAGTTGTAAGACATCTCAGGAAGTGTGGGATGCACTTGAAGCTTTCTTTTCTTCAAGTACCAAAGCTAGGAAGCATCAACTATGGCTGGATTTCACAACCCTCAAGAAGGCTCCCAAACAAAATGTGACTGATTTTGTCACAAAGCTCAAGGACATAGCGGATCGGTTGGGAAGCATTGGAGAGGTAATAGATGAAGAGCAAATTGTAAGGCAGGTCATCAATGGCTTGAAGGCAGATGATAAGTGGGAAGCATTCACCACAGCTATGGATTTGTACATGGACATGCATGTACCTGATTTCAACACACTCATTGGACAACTACTTACTCAAGAGGCAAAGCTTATCAAAAATGGAGAAAGCTCTAAAGGTAATCAATCTTCAGCTCTATACACGGATAAAAGCAAGTCTAAAGATAACAAAGGAAAGGCAAAGAAAGTGGATGATGAAGCAGGTACATATCAAGCTAACTATGCAGGTAGAGGAAGACATGGCAGAGGTAGAGGAAGAAGAGGTAGACAAGGCAGGGGGAGATCCCAAGGCTCCAACTCATGTTCTATTTGTGGATTAACTAATCAGACAACTGAAAATTTCTTTAGGAATTCCAGGAATAAAAGAGGCAGAGGATACAATAGAGGAAGTTATGGCTACTCAAGAGGAAGGTTCAACAACTACCATGGCAACTACAACAACTACAATCATTCAAACTATCAAGGAGGCTACAAAGGAAGGAGAGACTACAATAACTACACAGAAGACTCAAACAAAGAGGATTCATTATTGATCATGAACATGGCTATGCCACAAGGTAAATCTGATGAGCATGTTTTCTACATAGATTCAGGTTGTTCAAATCATGTGGCAGGAAATGTGGCACTCCTATCAGATTTAGAAGATCCAAGGAATAAGCATGAGGTACAAACAGGAGATGATACAAAACATCCTGTGGAGAAAATAGGCAATGTCAAAGCACCTGATGGAAACATCAACCTACTCAGTAAGGTACTCTATGTCCCTACCATTACAAAGAATTTGATAAGTGTTGGGCAGATAGTAGAGAAAGGGTTGCAAGTCAGGTTCACAAAAGCAGGAGCATTTGTTGAAGATCCAAGTCAAGGATTCAGAAGAATTGCAAAAGGTGAAAAGACAGGTAGATTGTTCACATTTGAATTAGAGGACACTAGAAACATTGCTCTCTTTAATTATGGTAGTCAGACACTCACAGAATTGGAAGTATGGCACAAAAGGTTAGCACATATTGGTGAAAGGTCATTAAAGCAAATCTGCAGGGACCAAAGTGTACTTGGACTTCCTAATTTGTCAAAACAACATATGATTTATAAGTGTAGTGCATGTCAATTTGGAAAGTCTCACAGGTTACCATTCATGAAGAAAGGTTATATGCATGGAGATCTCTTGGAGTTGGTTCATACAGATGTATGGGGACCTAGCAAGGAAGCTTCAATATCTGGATCAAGGTATTATGTTTCCTTTATTGATGATTGCAGCAGATGGACTATCCTATTCTTTATGAAACACAAAAATGAAGTTTTTTCATGTTTCAAAAGATATTTGGCTCTTGTGGAGAATCAAACAGGTAAATCACTAAAAAGGCTAAGGTCAGATGGAGGGGGAGAATACTTCTCCCATGATTTTGATTCTTTTCTTCAAGAAAGAGGAATCAAAAGAGAGGTAACTACAAGGTACACTCCTGAGCAAAATGGAGTGGCAGAAAGGAGGAATAGGACAATTGTTGAAGCTGCAAGGTCTATGTTAAATGAAAAGCATTTACCTAATTACTTATGGGCTGAGGCTGTATCTACAGCCACTTACTTGATTAACAGGTTGCCTTCAAAATCCCTTGATGGGATGACTCCATACGAGGCTTGGAATGGAAGAAGACCAAGCTTAGATCATTGTAAAATTTTTGGATGTATTGCTTTTGCTCATGTTCCTTCACAGGTTAGAGGCAAGATGGATCCAAAGGCAGAAAGGTGTGTATTTATTGGATATGACAACAATCAAAAGGGCTACAGGTTATACAACCCTACCAACAAAGGATTCTTGGTAAGCAGAGATGTAGTTTTTGATGAGAACAATTCATGGTATGAAGATTCATGCAGGAAGATCAATTTACCATATGATCTTGAAGAAGATTTTCCAAATCTTGGTAGAGAACAATCAAAGATTGAAGAACAAGACACCTCAGAGGATGATGAAGAATCTCACATGGAAAAGATCAAAGCATGGAAGTCTAAAGGTAAAGCAAAATTGCAGGAACTTGGACATGAGGCAGAATCATCACATCATGGCCTAAGAAGATCTATGAGGGAAAAGAAAAAACCAGAAAGGTATGGGTTTGACACCTCATTAGTAACTAAACATTCTATCTACATAGCACAGGACATAAACCAAGAGGAGCCATCATCATTTGAAGAGGCCAAAGCAAAAACAGAATGGAAGCATGCAATGAAGGAAGAGATTGAAGCACTTCAGGAAAACAACACTTGGGATTTGGTCCCAAGACTTCATCCATGAAGGTAATAGGCTCAAGATGGGTCTATAAACTCAAGAAGAATTCTGATGGTTCCATTAACAGGTATAAGGCAAGGCTTGTGGCAAAAGGCTTTGCACAAACTCAGGGAATTGATTATGAGGAGACTTTCTCTCCTATGGCAAAGATGCCTACTATTAGGGTTTTGCTTAGTATTGCCTCTTCCAAGAATTGGAAGATACTTCAACTAGATGTAAAGAATGCATTCTTGAATGGTTGGATAACAGAAGAGGTATATATGGCACAACCACCTGGTTTTGAGAATCAAGTTTATCCTGATTATGTGTGTAAACTTAACAAAGCATTGTATGGTCTCAAGCAAGCTCCAAGAGCTTGGAATTTCAGGCTTGTTTCATTCTTGCAGGACAAAGGCTTTCAACCAAGCAAGGCAGATCCTTCACTCTTTATTAAAAAGAGTAATTCTGAGGTCATCTACCTATGTGTATATGTAGATGATATTATATTGACAGGAAATGATGAAGATGGTATGAAGAAGATCAAAGATCAGATGAGAGAAGAGTTCAAGATAAGTGATTTGGGTTCACTTACCTACTTCCTAGGTTTGGAAGTTGTCTACAAAGATCATGGTTTGTTCCTCACTCAAAGAAAGTACATTAAGGACATGTTGGCAAAATTCAAGATGCAAGATTGTAAGATTGCAGGTACTCCAATGGAGATCAATCACAAATTGAGCTCACATGAAGGTGAACTCATAGAGGACATCACATCATATCAAAGTCTAGTGGGTAGTCTCAACTATGCCACATCGACAAGAGTAGATATATGTTACAGTGTGAGTGTGCTAAGTCAACTTATGCACACACCAAGGAAACCACATATGGATGCTGCCAAAAGGATTCTCAAGTATCTCAAAGGAACCATAAATGAAGGACTTTATTATCCTTATGTATCTGATTTAGGTTTGAAGCTATTTTCTGATGCAGATTGGGCAGGCTCCAAGGAAGATAGAAGGAGCACTTCAGGTTATCTTACCTTTGCAGGTTCAAAGCTTATTTCATGGTCATCCAAGAAGCAACCCACAGTTGCTCTCTCTTCTACTGAAGCTGAATATAGAGGTCTTGCCATAGCTACACAAGAAGCTATGTGGATGAAGCCATTATTCAAAGATCTTGGATTGGAGTTTGGAACTCCAACTATTTTTGGTGACAATATGAGTTCTATTCACTTGGCTGCTAATCCTATTTTTCATGCAACGACTAAACATATTGAAGTTCATTATCACTATGTACGAGAGAAGGTTCTAAGCAAAGAGATTCAAATATCATATGTGTCCACTTATCAACAATGTGCAGATATTCTAACCAAAGCATTGGATGGTACAAAGCTTTGCAAATTCAAGGCTATGATTGGTTTGCAGGTAATCTTGGAAGATTGAAGACCTCAAGCATACTTGTCTTGAGGGGGAGCTGTTGGAGCAAGTCTATGACAAGCCTAAGTATTGGCTTGAGTCTCACAAAGTCTTAGAAGAAGCTTTAAAAGAAGACTATGTAAAGTTCACTTGTGAACTACCTCTTGTAACTTTTGAAGAGTTTACTTAATGTAAAAGTAAGAGAATCTTAAGTGGTTGAGTCCACTTGATCAAGAATGGAAAGAGGAGCCACGAATTTGTGATTTGTGGTAGGTAGAGAATCAAATCAATCATTGATTGATTGGAGAGTGATTGAGGGAAGTTAGCCTGCCAAACTCAACTATAAATAGATGGCAGTTTTAGTCGTGGTTAGAGAGACCTATGTGAAGACCTCCAAGAGCTGAGCTTTATGCCATATCAAGGTGTGATTACAAGGCACACATATGTATCAGTAATTCATTGTATTGTACAAGCAATATTCTTTCATTTTCATGATTATTTGGTTTCATCTTTCCATGTTCTTGTGAAGTGTACTACTCACTACCATTACTCTCAGTTTTCTCAGTCAGCTTGCAGAGATGTTTGCTCTGAGCTTGGTGCATAATTTTCAGTGATTTAACTTGGTAAAGTTAGCTCTATAAGTGTACTATATGCTCATAAATTTTCATGTCATTTGGATGTTGCAATCTTCAGTTATGCTCATTTGAAGTCAACAAGGTCTGTTCATCTTCACCTCTCTGTCAGGTACCCGACTTTTTCACTCATCTTGTCAGAGGTGTTTCTCAGTGGTTACTTATTTAAATTCACTGATTTAAAGCTTGTTGGATTTAGCTTACTGTCTAGTATAACCATACAAATTTTCATAATCATTGGATTATTGGATTTCTACATTTTGAGTTATGTTGATTTTTCTGCTCACTGGTCTATTTCTGTAGCAGCCCGTGAAAATCGGGATGATGTCATCACGTGTTAAAACTCATTCTCATTCTGTTAAAACTCATTCTGTTAAAACTCATTCTCAGTGTGTGGTTCATTATTTTTTATGAGATTACTCTTGAAAGTTAGCTCTTTAAGTTGCCTAGACTTCCCCAAGAGGAATTGAGCTAATTATTGTTGTGCTCAGAGAATTATGTAAAACACTGGACAGGTGTATGAACCAAGAATAGCAAGTTTTCACCTCTGAGCTAACTCCAACTTATCTGTTTTGATCTATCTTTTTGAGAGTGATCTTCCAAGGTACATAGGGTGTCTAATACATCCATTGGCAAGCTAAAAGGGCCCGCCATATACTCCTGGAGTTCATTTGGCTGGTGTAGATCAAAGATTTTGCAACACCTCTTCATCTTCAAGCACATACCTATCCATCTCTTCACAATTCTACTACTGTAATCAACTCTGCCAAAACTTCTGCAACAATAATTTTTGTATCTTCTTGCACCTCTTGTTTGGATTGTTGCTGAGATTCTTCCTTATAAGATTTGTCTTGAGAATCAGTAGTAACACTCTAATCCTGTTGCTGGTTTGGAGATGACTGAGCTGATGAATCATGGTGCATGGAGGTGGCTGTATCGTGGAAAGTCTCTTCTTCATTGTTGTCTGCTTTATTTCCAGCGGAAGAACCCTGTACTTGACTATCAGAAGAGCTTATCCGGATTCGTTTTCGGCGGAGGAGTTGGAAGAGTTCTTCATCATCTTCTTCGTCGTCTTCAAGAATTTGAGCAGATTCTTCATGATATAAGACTGGACCTCGTGGAGGCGGTTGCGCTGCTTGGATGGCCAGAAATAAAAAAGTGAGAATGTGTGGCAGACGTGATCATGGAAGTTCTCCTTTGTTAACCTGCTTTATGACCGAAACGCATTCACGGTGAATGCGCCGGAAATAATAGGAAGCAAAATTGATAGGCTCTCGAGCAGCCATATCAATCACTGAGTAGAATGGGCGAGATATCCCATAAGTTCGTTTCTACAAGTTTAAGATGGCTACTAAAAATTGTAACGCTGTTCTTTCAGGCTCAGGGCGACAGAGTATAGCATATTCATTTGAAGAGTACCTAGGGAACAATTGGATCATAGTAGCAATTGGAAGATTAGGTCCGTTCTCTTGTCCTTTCGGAGAGACTCGGAACGCTACAACAAATGATTCTAAAGTGATTACTACCCTAGATGGTAAAGAAGTAATTGGCCCACTTTGCTCCGTAGCAGGTGTGGCAGCGATGGCGGCAATAATCTGGGCGTAAAACAGGTGACATTCCACTGAATGCCATGGCAATTCAACGAAATTGGACAACCCACGAACACACAAGAACTCACCCACATCCGGAGGGAGTCCGTCACGGAACGCAGTGAAGCTGGCTAACGCTTCCATGATGCGTACACAAGAGCACAAGAACACAATTGCACAGGAAACACAGAAATCACAACGCACAGAGGAGACGGATACAATAGCAATTATCAGTGAAAAGAGGAAGATTAAGTAGATACTTGGTAGCTGAAGGCAATCGAAATTGTTAATCATCGCGCGATGTTGAGATGATAACCTTCATAACTACGGTGTGCATGCATGAGCAGAATCAATAACAAAAGGCGGCGATTATTCATGGTTATGTATTTAAACGAGGAGTTTATGATTATGTAGCAAAACGAGGAGTTTATGGTTTTTAAGCAACTAACATGCAAAATTAAAAAGGAAAAGAAAAGAAAATAGAAAAAAAAGAAAAAATACGCGGGCAACCGCAGAACACTTCAGTGTGAATCAGGTGCTTGATGATACGGCCGCAACTTTGAACCATTTATCACTTTAGGAAGAGGAAATCCGGTCAAAGTAGTCAACCAAAAAGTAGTTGGGCCCACTTGTTCACTAATCCGGTAAGGACCAAACCATCGTAATTTGAATTTTCCAGTCACACAATTTGATTTAGCATTATAAAATAACACAAGCTATCCCATCGAAAAAACTGGAGTTTTGAGATACCGATCATGAGTACGAGCTTGCCGCAACTGCACTTCTTGAAGAGTTAGAAAACTTTCCCAGCGATGCTAATCTAATTCTCTGAGTGTGTCCAACCGAAATGACAGAGAGTCTTTAGGTAACAATTTCTGAGAGATGGCCACACATGAGCTTGGTACTACAAGTTCCATTGGTGCAATTGCTTCCAATCCATAAGCAAGCTTGAAAGGAGTCAGTCCGGTTGCTACTTTGTAGGTAGTTCGGTATGCCCATAATACTGCAGGTAGTAACTGATCCCATCGTTCAAGTGATTCCACAATCAATTTTCGAAGCATAGTCAACAATGTTTTGTTTGTACTTTCAGCTAAGCCATTAGCACGAGGATAATACGGGGAACTAAATTTATGCACAATCTGAAAAGTGTGTGTGAGCACTCGCATTAAATTGTTGACAAAGTGCGTTCCTTGATCTGTTAGAAGTTCCAAAGGTAATCCATATCCTGGGAATACATCCTTCATTAGACATTTTGCCACCGAAACAGCTGTGGTGGACCGTAAAGCCCAAGCTTCTGCCCATCTGGTAGCATAATCTGTGCATGTCAGAATGTATCGGTTATTGCTAAGGATTGGTAGAGGTGTGATTGGTCCAATAAAACCCCATTTCTGAAAAGGTTCCAAAGATAAGACAGGCTGCAGAGGAAAGAAATGGTGTTGTAAAGGCTGTCCAGATCTCTGACAAGTGTCACACTGCTGCACAAACTGAGATACATCTTTATACATAGTAGGCCACCAAAGCCCACTTTGCAGAATTTTTCGGTGCGTTAAATCTGCTGCAAAATGTCCACCGGAGGGTATTGAGTGTGCCAGAGTGATTACTGAGTTTACTTCATGTGGAGGAATACAACAAAGTAAAACCCCAGTGTGATCCATATAATACAACTGTCCGGAAATCAACCGGAATCTGCGACTGTAAACTGCAATTTTCCGACGCATTGCAGGAGAAGTTTGAGAAGGAAGACATCCATTAGTAAGAAAGGTTAATAACATAGTAAGTAGGTGTCACAGGAGGTTGTGCAGATTCATCACTAGTCATTTCAGTAACATAAATTGCTGGTGTGGTGTCATCAACACCGACCGGAGCTTCACCAGAATCCAAACGAGAGAGAAAATCTGCTAATGCATGTGTAGTGTCAGGTCGATGAATTACTTCATAATCGAATTCCTCTAATAGTAGAACCCAACGTGCCAAGCGGCCACCTAAATGCTGCTACCGAACTAGATACACCAGCGCAGCATGATCTACATGAAAGATGAATTTTCGGCCTATCAAATAATGCCGGAATTCCTTTACAGAATACACTAAACCAAGACATTCTCTTTCAGTTACTGAATAATTCTTTTCAGTAGGAGCAAGCCATCGACTTGCATAATAGACAGGCCAAAACCACTTATCTGTTTGTTGCATTAAAACACTTCCACTGGCTATATCTGATGCGTCTACAAAAACATGAAATGGGCGTTCCCAATCAGGAGGTTGTAGAATTGGAACCTGCGTTAATAATCCTTTTAGACGATCAAATGCAGTTTGACATTCCGGTGTCCAATCAAACTGTCGAGGAGTACTAGTTATTAGCCGATTTAGGGGAATTTCCAAATGGGCAAGACACCGTAAATGTCGACCATGCCACCTGACTTGACCCATGAAGCGCATTACTTCTTTCGGCGTAGTAGGCACAGGTGCTTCTAACACAGCTGCAACTTTATCTGGATCAACTTGTATGCCCTGTGCAGATACAATATGGCCAAGGAGCTTACCACAAGAAACTGCAAAGACAGATTTGGTGGGGTTCAGGCAGAGTCGGTATTCACGACATTTCTCAAAGCAACACCGTAAATGATACAGGTGTGCTACCATCTTACCGAATAAAGAGAAGTCATCTAGATATACTTGCATAAAAGAAGTGAGATAGGGTGAGAAGATTTCCTGCATACAACGCTGAAAGGTGCTAGGAGCATTTCCTAATCCAAACCACATGACTGTACAAGCAAAAACACCCCAATTCGTCATAAGCGTTGTTTTCGGTATATCTTGCTCAGCCATTCGAACTTGGTTATAACCACTATAACCATCGAGAAATGAATACATTTCATGCCTAGCCACTCTATCTAGAATTGTATCAAGAAATGGAAGAGGAAATGGATCAGGTACGGTGGCTGCATTCAATTTCCGGTAATCGACACATATTCGGAGCTGCTTGTTTTTCTTTGGTACGATTACAATCGGGGAGATCCATTCAGCATGCTCAATGGGTACAATGAATCCTACCTTTAATAGGCGATCAAGTTCTGCTTTGACCTGTGCTGCATAGTTAGGGTTCATACGGTAGCTGGGTTGTATAATTGGTTTTGCTTCTGGTTTGAGCACGACCTGATGCTGATAGATGCGAGGATCCAAACCTTTCATATCACGATAATCCCATGCAAAAACATCAGAGAACTCACGAATAAGCTGGATCAAATCTGCTTGAAATGCTTCAGACAATCCTTCCTTTATCTTGACAGGTCGCAGATTTACTTCATCTCCCAAATTATAGGTGATTAACTGATCTTCGGAACATAGAATTGACGAGGTTTGGATGGATCGTCAGTTGACTGTAAAAGTTGTTGTAGAGCGGCATCATCCATAGCAACAGTATCTTCTGTCTCCACTTCTTCGGTCATAGGCATCATTGTACAGGCTGCCGGACTCCAGTTGTCTACAATAGATTGTAGATCTACAGTACCTAAGGAAATCAGATCTTCATTGTTCTTCAGAAATGCTTCTTCTTCATCGTCAAAGAAGCCATCCAACATGTGGACCGGCTCTGCTACATATGGCCTGACATGAAGTTCACAAGGCTGAATGGCATCCAATTTGACAATATATTTACGATGATTATCTTTAAATGTTAGTTCTTGTGCTGAACAATCATGTATAACCTTAGCCTATTTTAACCAGGGTCATCCGAAAAGGAGATTATAGTCAAGACTAGACTCCGGTAGTTCTAAGACTACAAAAGCCATCTTAAACGTTGTACCTGCAAAGTTATCGGAACATTCCGTACGAGTCCTACTGGATGAACTCTAGATTGGTTGGCCATTCTTACAAAAAACTGGACAGGCTCGATTTGCATCCACCCTAACTTTTTATAAAGTGCTGCAGTGGCAATGTTTACACCAGACCCACCATCAATTAGTACTTGAGTAATTTTGTGATTTTTGTACCATACCGTAATTAAGGGGACCGAATGATCCACTGTAGAATCAGCTTCCGGTTGTACCATTGCGGTCGCTGGATCCAGGACTGAGTTGTTGCTGGATTTGCTACCGAACTCCCGGTACTAGTGCAAGTAACTGTCCAAGAGGGAGAGTAATGGACGCCTTAGATAAAATTTCCCATGCCTGATCTGCTTGAATTGTACTTTTCACCGATTCTGAAGATGATGCGCCTATTACAGAGGTAGAATCTTGTTCCTGCGATCCTTCCTTTGGCAGCGGAACTTGGGTCACCGGAATTGGATCTGGGAACACTATAGGTTCTTTGGTGGTCCATTGACTAGCTTTGTCATACATTCTCTGCTGTTCATGGATACCAGGTTCAAACACTTCTGCTGCTGGTTGTAACTGCTTACCAGATCTTGTTTGAATCACTGCTGCTTGAGTTTCCACTGGTGAAATATAAACCATATTGGTCATAGGGTTCTGACGCTCTTTCTTTTTTTGATCATATTCAGCTGCATCTTTACAGAATCTGTGTATGTGGCCTAACTCACCGCAAAAATGACAGCGAGGGGATGGCAAAGAATTACCTTCATGTGATGTTCTTGTCTGCCAACGATTTGTATTGTAATTTGTATTCCGCTGTCCTCGATAATTTTTTTATCCTTGCTGCTGATTATTTCTCATCTGAGGTGGTACATAATGAGTGGTCGGCTGCCTTGGTTCTTGTATGATAGCATTTACAGTTGCTGGTCCCTGCACTTTGGCGTTATATGCACAGTTCTCGGTGGAATGTCCGGTTGTATTGCAGATAGCACAATACATCTGATTAAGGGCACATGTGGTATTGGTATGCCCTGGATTCTTGCATTTGGTATAGTACATTTGTCTAGCCGGATCCTCTACAATGTTTTTACTGGCTTTCAACCACTCCAGGTCTTTAGTAAAGCCTCCAACCTTATGTTCGAGCTGCAAAGCCATTGCAATAACCGCATCTAGTGTCATAGCTCCCACACAACGGATTATCATAATCTCTCTTAGTTGTGGAGTTAACCCATTAATAAACCACTGAGTGATGACATCATCCGGTAAATTAGCATGTGCTGGAGGTAGTTGTCTTAAATGAGTTCTAAACAGGGTGGCATATTCCTGCACAATCTGATTCAGCTTCTGTCTATTATTATGCAAGTAATAGAAAATTCCGACAGGGTTCTTCTTCAATCGGAATCTCTACAAAAACGCATCCCTTACCACTTCATAGGTGCCGAAATGGTTGATATCATACTCTATAAGCCACCTCGCTTCTTCATTAACTAATGTTGATGGGAATACTATGGCCTTGTATGCCGGATCGAGTGGATGGTTAAGTACTACATAACTTATTTCAAAGGTTTGTACATGAGCATCAGGATCATCACCTGGAAATCCACCGAATTTGGTGTAAGTTACTCCTGTTGGAACTGGTCGAGGTGGAAGTAGCTGTTGTTGCTGCTGTTGTTGTTGTTGTTGTTGTTGTTGTTGTTGTTGTTGTTGTTGTTGTTGTTGTTGCCCACTCATGGTGCTAGTGGCGGTACTGTTACTATTTCCTGAGTTCTGAGGATGCGGTTCCGGTCCTTCAGAGTCTGTATGATTAGACTGCTCACTTTCCGGTTCGAAAATAGCACTCAACCTCTTACGAATTTCTAATTCGAATAGCCTATCCTCTTCTGCGGTATCAAACATAGGCAAACTTGCCCCAAACAGTGGTATCCGGAATGAAGATTCAGCGGGAAGTATAACACTGTCTCCGGAAAATTGTAAATTTTCTACAACCGGGACCGACCTGTCATCGGAATTAGTGGAACTTTCCCCAATCCAGGGTATTCGTTCACCTTCAATGACCTCTCTGGATAACACACCTCTATCCGTAGAGAGGTTTGAATCTTGACCAGACAGTGTCGGATCAACTGCACAATGTATTCCTATAGACTCCCAAGTTACTGTATCTTCTGCAGACTGTGCCGAAATTACACCAAAATCTATCGGAACTGTAGTATGTTCTACCGGAATGCTACCGGAATCACTGCTAATGCGCTTCGTTTCTTCGACGATTGGACTTAACCGATCTGTGCTTCTGCCTCCTAAGGATGTTCCTAATAAATTTGATATCTCCCAAGGCTCTCGGTATTGCCTGTACTTTGGATATGACTCACCGGACCGAGTAACCGGCATATAGCACCTTTGCTACACTTGCGTACTACTCCACCTTACTGTCGATTCACAATCTATGGTTACCTTCCCACAATCACTTTGTAATAATCTGTTGCCACCTTCCGACAATCACTTTGCAACACTCTGTTGCCACTTTCTCACAGACGATGAAAGTGTTAAATGCACGTTTGCCGTCAGAGATGCGTTTAAGATCTTTTCGGGTTCTTGGGAGTGGAAGGGGTCTGAATAATCAGAGGCCCTATACTTGATTTCCCAATTAACTCATTCACAAAAAACAGTACACAAGTGTTCAAAGAACTCTGTCAACACTAATTAATCTCCAGACTCTAGTTCGCTTTCTCATAGTTTCACTATCTGTACTCAGACTATTACTAACTCTTCCACAACCTTACCGATTCGCTCTGATTGTTACGCCCTCAACACATAGCGCTGAAACTATTCATTACCGTAATACAGACACACAATTTGTACTTAATGGAACAGCGTTAACACAAGTGAAGGTAATCAGCAAAAGCAAAATAATACGGTACTACTCAGAATTCTCAAAACATAACACAACGGAACTTCACAGACGTATCGCCCAGACAGACAGTCTGGCGATCCTTCTGGTTGTTACCGAAGTGTCTTTTCATTGATTTATAAGAGATTATAGTTCTTCGCAACGACCTTTCGGTTCGTGCGGAATATGGAAAAGAGACAAGTTTACAATTGCCAATCCGGCGGCTTACAGATGAATCAGAACATGCAAATTGGCTGCAATTAGCACATGTAGGTGCATTAACAGAACATCATTCGAAACATCGTACATTGCAGACTCTGCATAGACTAGGAGTATATTGGCCTTTGATGGAAGCACATGTCTACAAGTTGTGTAAAGAATGCCCTATTTGTTGTGAAAGACCACCAGTAGAACATGCTACATTATATCACGTGTCTCTCACACCATAATGGAGTGAACCTTCAGTGACATACTTGAGGACGAGAACATTCCCTCAAGGAATGACCTTAGCACGACAATGAAGTCTAGAGCAGGAAGCTCAAGACCATTCACTTATTGGTGACAATCTATACAAACGAGAACGAGATGGATACTTAAGACAATGTGTTCACGAAAGTGATTATTTGAGCGTACTAGAGACTGCACACCAGGATGTTGCAGGAGGTCATTTTGGACCTGATAGGATAATCAAAGCCATCCTCTTTGCAAGATTATGATGGCCCACTCTTCACATGGATGCACATACCTATGTTAAAAGATGTGATGTGTGCCAGACAACTCAGTTTCCTACTCGCAGAGATGAAATGCCATTGAAACCCATGATGGGAGGACGTGCATTTTCTAAGTGGGGTATAGACTTTGTAGGACCCATTAACCCCCCTGCAAAAGGTACACATGCTGAATACATTATTGTCGCGACAGATTATCTTACCAAATGGGTAGAGGCAAAGGCCACAAAAAATAATGATGCACACATGACTGCAAAATTCTTATTTGAAAATTTCTTTACAAGATGTGAATTGCCTATAGAGTTAGTGACCGATCAAGGAACTCACTTTCTAAACCAAGTCATTGAATATTTGTTATAAGATTTTATGATGATTCACAAGAAATCCGATGGACCTATGATTATTAACAGACTCTCGACAAGTGGAGCAGTACAATTAGCCACCTTAGAAGGAGACATAATGCCTAATTACATTAGTGGCTATAGAGTCAAGCTTTATCAAGAACCTCTTACTAAGGATATGCTTAGAAGACTCACGTTGGCAAAGAAGCGTAAGGAGGAAGAAAATAGGATATGTGTTGAAGCTCAGGCAGAAGCTATAGAACGCATTAAGTGCATGAAGTTAAGAAGACAAGTAAATTCAACCACTCATCCTAGCATAGTGGATAGGAGACCATTCATTACAGTCAGGCTAGAGCACGGCAACCCTTGCCAAGAGCTCAGGGCTTTAATTGATTCAAGTGCTGCGACTAGTGCGATTAGATGGTCCCACTATAAGGACTCAGGAATAGAAATGCGGCCAATTGAGGCATACCTCATAGGGCTAGGAGGCATGGAAACCCCTTGCATGGGTGAGGTGGACCTTCCTATCCTCATAAACGATGTGACCATGATAGCGAAACTACTAGTGTGCCGACGAGGACCTGATAGAACCCCTAATCCTTGGCCAAGATTGGCTATACGATCACTCAGTGGACCTAAATCTTAGACAAGGCTCCTTGCATATTGGAACCTTAGATCAGAAGCGAGTGATATCACTTGACTTCCCTAACAACCCTCCACCTGAGGTATGTAACCCTGGACCCTATGAAACGCTCACGATGGAGGACCGGAAGATATTTGGCCAAATCCCTCGGCTAAGCACGCTCCTTCCAAAGTCAACCCATGAGAGCTTGGCGATGGATGATTTCCAGATAGAAGATTGTCAGGAGATTTTCCCCTGGTCTTCCAGCAGTAGTCAAATGGGGACAATCAGCGGTCAGGTGGACTGCATAAGTAGCCACATGGGCAATGCTCATTTACAAAATACCAAATACCCAAGAGACTTGTTGCCACTGGCCTCCTCTGCACCAAACCTCCACCTTCTCCAAGCCTGCACTTGTGCACACCTTGCACCAAGCTTCCACTAAGGGGGTGGGATGGACACCTTCTGTCGCCACGCGCACACTTCAATGAGACCTTGGGATCCTTGGGGGACTATCTTAGCACTCCTTTGCACACTTCCTTGGTCACTCTTCATGCACACCTTGCACTTCACTTCTCTGCGCTGCACGCTATGTGTCTATTGCACTTCTCTCTCTCTTGCTTCACTTAGACTATGCTCACTCTTGCTTACACTTAGGATGGTCCAAGAATAGTCCTTGCCTTGATTTGAGTGTGTCGATTCACGTACGCTCCTAACTGAAAGAGTATCTTGGTGCTCACTTTGATGTCCCAAGATTGTCTTTTCAAGTGGGCAGCCAACGACTCCCTGTTTTGCCCTGTAGTGACTTTAGACTAAAACAAAAATTTTAATTGGGGGGCCCTACTTTCACTTCTGCATACGCTGCCGCTTCAGATACCTTCACACTTTCCTTTTAAGTCTTCACTTTTGCACATAAGAAAGGGTTCACCTGAACCTTCCAAAACACTTTAAAAACACTTTGCACCTTAGGGAAATTAGAGAAATACCTCTGCAACCTGCAACCCACTTTCTCCAATTTACCCTTTGTGGACAATTAATTGTGCACTACCTGTGCACTTTGACACCTGCACTTTAGAACTTTGACTTTGCACCTATTGACTTTGACCTTGACTTTGTTGACTTTGACCAGTTTGACTTTGACTACAATTGACTTTGATTGCGGTTGATTTTGACCAATATGACTTTTATCAGCTCAACAGTTGCCCACCACCTAATGTGCTCTCCGTCCCGGAGAGCTACAGCCAAAAACTCGGAGCATATAGTACACCATGATTATGGAGCTGCAAAATGGTGAAGAGGACACCTGAGCAGCAACCAATTCCACCAAAAGCAGGATAGAACAAGCACCAGAGAAGAACCCAAGAGAGGAAATCTTTTTTGCATGGAAAAGCAAAGGAGGGAAATGGAAGGGTAGAAAAGAGGGTAAATGGAGGGTTGAGGGGCTGAGATGGATAGGGCGGGAGGGGTAAGGATGTGGCTGGGCAAATGGGTAAAGGGAGGTTGAGGTAGAAGGATTACGGGGTTAGAGAGGGCCAAAAAGATCGAATGGAAGAGCTACTGTAGCTCAGTGATGAGTAGCACCTCCTTTAATGTCAATCCGGGAAGACATGAGGATGGTATGATGACCTCGAGCAAGTGAAGGCACAAGTGAGTGAGTGAGAAGCACACTAACATGCGCACACATATACACACACACGCGCACACAAGGCAAGACAAAGAGTGAGAAGCAATGGAGTTCTTTAGATTACTTTCAAAATGCTCATACAAGTTCAAATCAATTACAAAATTTTCCCAAAAATGAGCTCTCTAGCTCTATTTATAGTTTTTGACTAGGTTTTGGCCATGTCCAGACCTAGTGTCTGGCCTAGTTAAAAATTAGGTTCTAGGTCCCATTTGAAGGCTCAAATGGAGTCTAAAAATTATGAAAACTGGTAGGTAGCTACTTCTAATGCTCTTCAAGCTCAAGGACTCCTTGGCTTGCACAAAATGGAGCTACAAAAATATGAAATGTTATTTACAATGGCTTTTAGTGATGAAAATCACTATTTTTGTAGGGATTTCCTCTAACGATTTGACATACACATCTTTGAGCTCCCTACTTGCTCCTTCTCCTTATGTTTCCACCTCTTTGATATGCTTTAGCTTCTTGAAAAAATAATGGCCTACTTGCCCGATCTTCTTTGACTACTCTGTCTGCTTGTACCTTCTCTTCACTCTGACTCCCTTCGTAAGCTTCCTTGTCTTGTTAGTCCTTCAGTTCCTTGACTACTGCTAACACCCCCCCTCTCTCGCGTCTGTCCTCTTTGACAGACCCTTGTTGAGTGGGTCGTTGGATGTAGTACTCCACAACGTCTGTGGCTAAATGATGTTCTGCAATTCTCAACCCTTTGGCCAAGTCAGTGAGTAGAGCATCCCAATCTACAGGCCCGGGAACCTCTGGATGTGGTATACATAGCTTTTCTGAATGGAGAGCTTGTTCCACGGCAAATAACTGTAATAAATGAGATGGTCTGGGAATGAATATCTATGAATGATATTCCCAGAACCCCGTGATAAACATTTCTTCAAACGTCTGTTTGAAGCAAGCAGGTAGATACTTTATACGGGCATGACAGGCATAGACGACGTTAATGGAGGGCGTGGTGCTCATGTCATAGACAAGGTCCTGATTCCCTTCATTAAATCCAATAGCCAAAAGATGAGGTTCTTTGATGTTCTTAAATGTCTTGAATGTAATCAGCATGAGCTCAAAAGTTTTTAGGCACATCTGTGCCATAACATCTGGGACTTTCTTGAATCGGACTGCCCAGTGTCGGATGGTTGAAATCATGTAGTTGACTGTGGGTTGGCCATTAGGAGGTGCTAGGTACACATAATTTAACCACTTTTCACATCCTTTAACCGTCAAAACTGTTTTTGTGTACTCTAGCCAAGACCTTCTTCGAAAGGGAACGTATGGGTCTTCAAAGATCTCCTCCACTTGAATTGGCACTAAGTCTTCAGGTTCTGGTTCCACTAGGGGAGAGGGTTGACGCTCGTATTGTAGAACTCTATTTCGTAGTTCTTCTAATTCTGCTCTGAGTTTTGCGACTTCTTCAAATGTGTTGGCTTCAGTTGTGACTTTGCTTGGTGACTCCTGCTGGGTTGCCAATCTCTTTAATAAGTCATCTCTTTCTCTTTCTAATGCTACGTGGGCTTCTAGGAGGTGGGCATGGGTTTCCAAGACGATTTGCATATTGTCAAATGGGATAGCCTTGAATTTCTCTGGGTCGATTTCCTGCGGTGAACCCTCCATTGCTGCTTCCAAGTTTTCTTCGTTCTGTCTCTGTAGTCGCTTACTTTCCTCGAGTGTTGTAGACATGTGTTTCCGTAATAGGGCCAGGTTGCATCGAAGCTTGAGGTTCTCTGTTATCTAGGAGTGTAGCAGCTCATCAAGTTGTTGTTTTTCTTCCGCATCTGACTGGGGTGGATTGGCCACTAGCTGCTCATGTTGTTCCTGTAAAGTGACATACTGTTGTTGTAGTAGCTGCTTTTCCCTCTCTAAGTCAATGAATCGTCCTTGTAATGTTTCATGGCTTCTGAACAAACTTGTATGCTGAGCATCTAGCTGCTGATAATGCTGTTGCAGCTGAGACATACACTGATACATGTTATTAAATACATTATTAATGGGAGTGGATGTGGGAAAGGTGTTGAATGCAGAAGGGAAGGGAAAGGGGAATGGGAGCGTGTATGTTGTGCTCGAAAAGGGTGAAGTTGGTGGTGGGGGAATGGGAGATTGTGGACGTATGGGGGGAGGGAGAGGTGCGGAGGTGGGTGATATGTCCATGAGGTCAAAAGTGGATGCAGTCGTGGGGGTGATTGTGAACATGGGAACTGTGGGTGCGGTGATGGTGGTGAAAGTGTAAAGTGGTGTGTGTAGTTGTGAATATGAACTGCCAGGAAGTGTGATCGGGGGAAGGGGGTTTTCCGTGGCTGCAGTTAGAATTACAGTGTCAGTGGTAGTGTATACAAGTGAGGTGGTGATAGGGTGTGTGGGTTGTGTGGATTGACTGACAGTCTGTGCTTCGGTATGGGCAGTGGACTCTGTGGCGGTGACAGTAGTGGTTACACTGGTGGTGGGAGGTGAAGTTGGTGGAGTTGGAGGTAGGGGTGGTAAAGGGGGTGATGGGGGTGCACTGGTTGTATGGGCTTCCTCAGTTTCCTGAATGATATGAGCTGTGCCTGTGGTTGTGGATGTGGTGCCCTATGGTTCTGATACTAAGATATTCATTTGTTTTCCTGATCGAGGGGGGCATCTGCCATATCGTCACTCCGATCTTCTCGAGTGTGCAAGAGCTGTATGCACCATCTCAGGTACCCCCAACGCATCAGAAATCATATCAAGGGTTTCTCGGTATTGCTCGTCCACACCTTCCTCTTCAAGGATTTGGTTCATGAGGACTTTTCCTGCTGCCAGGGACAGTTTGTGCTGTTCTTGAACTATATTGATGGTATCATACAACTTTTTCAATTCCTTCGTATAAGTCGCGGCACCCTCAAGTTCCTGTAGAACTTCTTGTTCATATTCCTGCTCTTCTTCCTCTGTTTGTCCTCCTTGTTCCTCCTCCTGCTCTTCTTCTTCTTCATCCTCCACTTCAACTACTCTTGGTTGGACTGGATGGGGTTGGTCTGTGACTGTTTGATGGCTGCTTGCCTGTTCTGCCTCGACTTCCGCATTAACCGCCTCGATTATCCTGGCTACCTCCTCATTAGTTAGGTCTTCTAATGTGAATCTGTGAGGAAACTCTAGGTCGGTTGGTACAGGTGGAAACACCAGATTCGGTCCATCAGTGTTGTGTCTTGGTAATCTGATAGTGAAGGGTTGTACATGCCTCGGAAGTCGTGGAGTTGTCTTAGGTGTCAGTGTCGCACCGCGGGCTTGTGCACAGGGCATCTGAACTACGCCTCTCATTTTCTTTGATGGCGGCCCTGCGGTTGATAATCTACGTTGAAATTCCTATACCCTGGTCCAAATTAATGCCCTTTGAACTGGCACATTATAAGCCAAACATCTATACACAATCCTGGTGAGGGCACAACATCCATACAGTACCGACTTTTGCTTTTTATACCATCGTTGATGTGCCAAGTGGATTTGGTCGATAATCCAATGCGGCATGTTGATTGTCAAATTGAAGGCATCTGCCAAATATAGACTGAACCATATCTTCTTGGGTGGCATGGTGAACCGCTCTTGAGCTGGGAACGCGAAATGTTGCATGACCATTCGCAAGTGGATGGCGATTGTGGGTGTCATTGCTACCATGTCTTTGAGCTTAGTCAGGTTCCTGTTTTTCATGTTATCCGGGACCATCGTCTCTTTTTTGGTGGTGATATGCATGCCTTTCATGTCAAGAGCTTCCCTCACCAAGTTGTTCGTCAATTTGAAACACTTTAATTCATTACCTCTGGTCAGTGATGGTAGAACGAAGGTACTATATCCCTTTTTCTCTTTACTAGGGGTCAGAGTGCTAATTAAGTAGGAACACTGTAGAAAATCTAGCTTGGGTAACTGAGCCTTGAAATAGTCGTAGAGTCCATCCTTCTTCCAGATGGGTTTCAGACCTTCATCATTTTGAAGCCTCTCAAATTCCCTGGTGAAAAAATGATATCTGCCCCATCGCCTGTTGAACTCTATCTCAGCCTCCCACATGTAAGTGCCTTCACCCAGAGATCCGGCCACATCACTGAACCAATGTGAGTTTTTGCTGACCGGCATTGTGTGCCCCTGTGGAGGATTCTGAATTGGTATGGCGTGTAATGCCCTCAATGCCATTGGGCGTTCCTTCAATTCCTCTTCAATGGGAAGACTTTCAATGTCCATGATTTGGGGGCTGGTGCCTGCCTGCCTCGGCCATGGTGAAGAGACTGGTCACCGGTTCTGTGAGAATAGACAAATGAATGTTAAAATTGCAAATGGACCCAAGCGTTCATGCGTCCCCATTACAACATTAACATGATTTTAGTGAGAGGTTAGTAGGTCAATAAGTGCTTGGGGATCGTGTGTGTAGTTAGTGAATGGATATTCCTAAGAGCTAAATGGAAAGATGCGGTGTATGAGTGATGTAGTGAGTAAGTGGTTATGAATTTACAAATGAGGGTCGGGGGGTTTATTACACGTTTTGGGCTTCCAAACAAACTGATTTGCTATTGGTCTTGATTTTGTGGAGACTCTGGAGGGCTTTTCAGGAGTGTCTACTTGGAAATGAGCATTTTAAGGACCCATTTACAAGTGATTTTGATTGTGCTCATGGACCAATGTGTGTCCGTGCGTGTTGTATAAGAAAGGGTATCAGATGTTCGAGTGAGTGAACCATGTTGTACAGGGTGTGGCCTCGATGTAACTATTTGAGCCCGCAAGCAAGCCAAATTTGTCGTGATTGTGGGATGGCCTTCATCGACCTCTTGGGTACCCCAATAGACTTTAATTTCGCAGAAGAATTTCTGAAAGACTTCTTATTAGTGTCGTGTTCTTGATTATTAATAAGAAGTTTTGCCCGTGTGGTTGGCTTGATCGCAATAGGGTGCTCGCCTTTCCGCACCCACACTTGTTTCAATGGTTGAGACATTCTGCTTCGCACGTTCTTTTGACCCCCAGCACAGGTATTACTCTGCTCCATCTGTATTTGATCTGCCTTTGGTTGCTGCATCCCTCTGGTCTCTGGAAAAGAAGGGAGTTCCGTTGCGCCCCTGACTTCTTGATTGAAATCATCATTCCTCTGCATCACACAGTTTTGGACAAGAACAACATGGTCATCTTCATGTGTACCCCTGGAAGGACCAGGGGTGTGTGCCTTGTCTAATTTCTTGAGTGCTTCATTTTCTAACTCAATTGCAATGCGATTCTGATTTACCTAGACCTGAAGGAGTCCACTTTGTAGGTTTAGGTTGACTGCATGATCATAGATCAAGCCTTGACCCAAGACAAGAGGCTCCGTGAGGTCCTCATCTTGACACACTAGCACTTTAACTGTCATTACTTCGTCTTGAATGTAGAGGGGAAGTTCCACCTCGCCCATGCAAGGGGTTTCCACACCTCCCAATCCTATGAGATATGCTTCTATAGGATTGACAGTTAATTTCAACTTTTGACAGTAAGAAAATTTAACAGCACTAGTGGCTGCACCTGAGTCAATCAAGGCTCTTACAGTCCTTGCACCCTTTCCTTGTCCTATCTCTAAGGTTACAAAAGGTCGTCTATCAATTATTCTATGAGAACTTATTCCTGAGACTTCACAGATTGCCATATGATAACCTCGATCCGCATAGTCATCTACCCTGGCCGGATCTCTGCCCAGTCTTCGCAACCTCATCCTTCGGATGCGTTCCAATGCTTCCGCCTGTGCCTCTTCTCGAACTCGTTTTTCCTCTTCCTTGCGTTTTTTGGCAGTGTTGAGTCGATTTAGCATCTCCTCTGTCACGGGTTCTTGATATAACTTGACTCTGCATCCGCTTATATAGCTAGGGAGAACATCACCTTCCAGTGTAGCGAGTTGAACTGCTCCACTAGTTGAGATCCTATTTATGATCATAGGTCCATAGCCACGTGTTGGAAGGTGTATTTTTGGAAAAGCATTTTTGATGTAAAAAAATTAGTAAAAAGTCAAAAAACTTGTAAAATATTTATGCAATGGTTGTAAAAATAAGGAAGAGTCTTCCTTATGTGGTTGAGGATCTCATGTAAATTTTGTAGAATTTTTAGAAACTCTTAGATAGCATTTTTTAGAAAATTAGAGAAAAAGACCTAATTTCAAGTGTGAAAAAGGACACTTGAAAATGTATATTAGTCAATTTTCTCTATTTTGGAGAGGTTGGTTAGTCATTTGCTCAAGCTATCAATAGAGAAGAAAGAGTTTCTGCAAAATCGTGTTTTCTCCTGTTGAGTGTATTTCCTTTGATGTGTGAGCTTGTCTCTTGCTTAATCATGGAGATTTGTGAGTCACATTTGTGTATTACTGAGTAAGTTGCATGAAGAGAGAGACCTATTGCTGTAATAAGTGGAAAAGGACTGAAGGAAGTTCCAAAATTGTGAAAATCGTCTGTTGGTACAGAATCGCGATTGTCTCGTCTTTGTGATACAGGTGATATTTTTCAATTTTGAGTTCATATTTGTATTCTGCTAATGAAATGGCATGGTTTTGACATAAAGAACATGGAAAATGATGGAGATTTGCCTTAGTTATGGTAAACTCAAGATTTTCTCTTCATCTTCAATTTCTCTCAGCAATCCAGCCATCAATCTCTTATTTCCTTGAATCTATTATCTTGAAGGGGCTGTGGTCTTATGGATATTCCTAGGATTGACAAAATAAAGATGATTTGTTGATTCTTTGTTACTTCATGATTGGAGAGGACAACTTGGAGTCCAAAACAAAACATTTTTTGGCGCCGTTGCCGGGGATCATTCCAAGAACTTCTTTGAAGTTGGACCTTTGCTGGATCTTCAGTTGATGATGGTGAACAAGGTAAAGCTCATCAATTAGGAAAAGTGCACATGAATAGGTAGATATCATTGTTTTGTCTTTAGGGGAGAAGAAAGCAATGGATGTCTTGTAGAAGTGGAAGTGCTGAAATCTTTGTAAATTGATAGTTGCTCATCATTTTGGTGAAGTAAAAGTGCAGGTGTGTGGAGGATTTGAGCCAAGAAGCTAAAGATGGAGGTAACTTGAATCTATTCTTGCATTTCTAGATTTCTTTTTGCCCAAGTACTAGACACCATGGGTGATCTTGGGAAGATAACATGGTGATATTAAGGAAAGGACAGTTAAAGTAGCTAGATGTAAGAATGAGGGATTCAGTTGTTAACCAAGTCTGAGCATTAAATCTTGAGTTGTGCTGCATTTTGAAAAAAAATCATATGATTGAGTTTATCTTTACAAAATTTGATTGCCTTTCATAACACTTTTTCATTGGAGAACCTTTCTTTGGTACTTTAGTGATAGCTAAGGACATAGAAACTCATAACCAATCAAGAACCATAGGATCAGTTGATTTCCAAAACCAGAAACCCTAAGTAAAGTGTTCACCTTTATTTTTAGGGCAAAAATACCAAACAAATTCACAAAACTCATAAAAAAAAATCAAACAAATTTCTTTTCTTGATAAGAAGTTGAAGTGAGGTGTTGTGGTTGGGAGTGATTGTGGAAAACTGGAAAAGAAAACAAAAAATGATCAAAAAAATCAGAAAATTAAAAAACACGATTCTCTGCACAGAATCGCGACTTTCTGAAAAAAGTGATTGATTTTGAAATAACATTTTAAGTGAAAGTTGAATTGAAGTTGTGGAAGGGTTTTGAAGGTAATCAAGAAGAAAAAAACTACTCAAAGTGGCATAAAATCAAAAATAGAGAAAAACACGATTTTCTGCACAAAGTCGCGACTCTCTGAGGAAGATTGTGATTTTCGTGCAAAAATTCAGGAGCAGAGTTAATTACAAAGAAAAGAAGGAATTGAAGCAAAACAAAGAGAAAGAAAGCTTAAAAAATAAAAAAATTATCAAAAAACCCAGAAAATTAGAAAACACGATTCTCTGAACAGAATCGCGATTTTCTGTAAAAAGTGTTGTTTTGAAATAACTTTTCAGGTGACTCATGTATTGAAGTTGTGAAGGATATTGAGAGAAGGCAAGGACATAGAATACTCAAAATTTGCACAAGAAAAGATCTACAGAAAAAACACGATTCTCTACACAAAATCGTGATTTTCTGTAAAGAAAGTTTTTTGGAATATGTGGTAAATTTGGGTACTTGACATAAGAAAGTGTAGAGGGAGTCATTAAGATTGAGTAAGTGAAGTTGAACAAGTGAAAGAGTGAGGAAAAATAGAAATCATACAAAATCGCGATTTTCTGAACACTATAAAAATCTGAAATTCAAAGAAAAATTCATTTGAGTGAGAGTGAGGGAGAGAGAGAGTGTGCAGAGTCGAATAAAATCGCGATTTTCTGCTACAAGCAAGCTTTGGAGATATTTTCAACTTGGCAAGCAAGGTAAAAAGTCTAGCAGTATTTTGAGTACATATTTTTTGCATTAAAGTGATAAAATAACACAAAAAAGTAGGAAAATAGTAAAATCACGAAATCGCGATTTCCTGTTTTTTGTTGGTTTTCAGTAAGAAAAAATGTTTTTCAAGAAATTTCTTCATTGCATGTTAAAATTTTGATAAGGCGATTCTATAGGTGAAAAAATATTGAAAAAGGCAATAAGTTGAAAATCTGCCAAATTTTGGACAAAATCGCGATTCTGTGAAAAGTGCCATCAACTTCGCGATTCCCAGAACGCGATTTTCATAAGAAAATCGTGTTTTTTACAATCTGTGAGCAATCACGATTGTCTGGGAACAAAATCGTGGAAAAACACGATTTTGTGAACAAAATCGTGGAAAACACGATTTTGTGAACAAAATCGCAAAAAACACGATTTTGTGAACAAAATCGCAAAAAACACGATTTTGACACAAAATCGTAAAAAACACGATTTTGACACAAAATAGTGAAAAACACGATTTTGACACAAAATCGTGAAAAACACGATTTTGAACACAAAATCGTGAAAAACACGATTTTCAACAGAAAATCGTGAAAAACTCACAAGTAAGAAGAAAATCGTGAAAAACACGATTTTCAACACAAAATCGTGAAAAACACGATTTTCAACAGAAAATCGTGAAAAACTCACAAGTAAGAAGAAAATCGTGAAAAACACGATTTTCAACACAAAATCGTGAAAAACACGATTTTCAACAGAAAATCGTGAAAAACTCACAAGTAAGAAGAAAATCGTGAAAAACACGATTTTCAACACAAAATCGTGAAAACACGATTTTCAACAGAAAATCGTGAAAAACTCACAAGTAAGAAGAAAATCGTGAAAAACACGATTTTCAACACAAAATCGTGAAAAACACGATTTTCAACAGAAAATCGTGAAAAACTCACAAGTAAGTAGAAAATCGTGAAAAACACGATTTTCAACAGAAAATCGTGAAAAACTCACAGGTCAACACAAAATCGTGAAAAACACGATTTTCAACAGAAAATCGTGAAAAACTCACAAGTAAGTAGAAAATCGTGAAAAACACGATTTTCAACAGAAAATCGTGAAAAACTCACAGGTCAACACAAAATCGTGAAAAACACGATTTTGAACACAAAATCGTGAAAAACACGATTTTCAACACAAAATCGTGAAAAACACGATTTTCAACAGAAAATCGTGAAAAACTCACAAAGTAAGTAGAAAATCGTGAAAAACACGATTTTCAACAGAAAATCGTGAAAAACTCACAGGTAGGCACAAAATCGTGAAAAACATTAAGTTCATCAGAAAATCGTGAAAAAGTCTAATTGCATCATAAAATCGTGAAAAACACGATTTTCATCTGAAATTTGTGAAAAAAACACTACTGGCAGTAGAAAATCGTGAAAAAACCCTAAATTCATTAAGAAGTTGTGAAAAGCACAAAACATAGGAAGAAAATTAAAACACACACAATTTTGGACAGAAAATTGTGGAAAACCAATATATTGGTTAGAAAACTGTGACAAACACTCTTTTGAGTATTAGAAATTTGTCAAAAATAGTTGAATGATACTAAGGTCTGGAAATAAAATAAATTCAATTCCTAAACAAGACCTAACAAGGAAGGAAAAAGAGCCAGGAAGTAATAAAAGATCAGAAAGAAGTTTAGGCCAAGAAAATAACATGGAAAACCTAAATGAAACAAATGAGTCAATAGAAACTGGGGATTTTAGAAAGATCCTTAAATACATGTATACAAATAGGTTTGGAACCTATATATACCAGGATGGAATGCATAAATTCCTCATTAGACTGAGAAATTTAGAAGTTCCCCTGAATATAACTCCAGTAGCCCAATTCAAAGATGGAAGATATGAAGACAGGCAAGGATGTGTATACATCTTCTCTCAAGACCCAGAAAATTCAAATGATCTAGGGCAATGTGCTGACAAAGGACCTTGGGAACATAACATGGAACAACCAGATATACCTAGACCAAATGAAAACTACACTAATAATGAGCAACATCATGGGAGAAGGACACATGCTTCACCAAATCCCTTTGACAAAGAACCAGAAGGATACAATGACTTCCCACTCAGAAGAAGACCTCATTGGCAACCTCAGGGTAGGATGCTTAGACCATACCAAGTAGCCAAATGCATGAAGAACCAATATGAAGGGTATTCAGATCCTCATGCTCATGCTGCAGAATTTAGACAACTGATTAGAGCAGAGGAAGTAGAAGATTACAAGGTACAATTTGAGGCATTTGGTCTAACCCTAACAGGGCCAGCCTTATCATGGTTCATTCCTTTGAGAAAAGAAATGTACCTAGACATTGAATCTTTCTTAGAAGCTTTCATTGGTGAATTCTCTAAGACTGGAATTAAACATAGTACAGCCACATTGATACACAGCTTCAAACAACAAAAGGAGGAAAATGTTAGAGAAGCAGCCAGAAGGTTTAAACAGTACATTGATAGATGCCCAAGAGAAGAAGTACCTTCCATGGCAAAACAAGTATCCTTATTCATTGAGGGATTGAGAAGTGCCCAATTAAGGACCCTAGTGTACTATAGGAGATGTCCTGATTTAGCAGCCTGTGTTAAGGAAGCAATAGATTTGGAGGACAACAGAGGTCAAGATTTGTTAGCATTTGATCAACCCAGATCTTATGAAGACAAAATTCCTCCAGCAGAAGAGTTGGCTCAGGCTATTGCTAAAGCCCTAGAGGTAAGCACTAAAACTAATCTGATAAACTCTAGGATAAACACAAACAAGAAATGTTATATTTGTGGAGAAAATCATCTGGCACAACAATGCCCTTATCAGAAACCACAACACTTACAAGATAGGAAGACACTCAAGTATTGTACACTAGAGAGAAAATGGACAAACCATACCAGGGAGGAATGCTTCTATAACAAACAACCTGTCAAGGAAAGAGACTATATGGCTCAGAGGGAATCAGGTTATACTGAGCAACCAAGACCAGTATTGGGACAACAACCTCCCATTCCAACCAATGTGGTACCAGTCAAATATACACCCATTGACGAAGGAAATTCAAGATTCAGATCACCTTATAAGGAAGAGTATCAATGGAGTGAGGGACATCAGGAAGAATGGGAAGATTATGAAATAAGGGAACCTGAGCTTAAAGCCCTAGATTTGGGAAATGGAAAAATTGAAATGGACACAGCAACATTCATGTACATTACCAACAACTACATGTCCAATCAAAAACCTCAATTCAAAGGGGGACCAAAGATAACATGTTATAGGTGTGGGGGAGAGCATTTCATTAGAGATTGTCCACAACCTCCAACATTCAGGATAGAGGGAGCATACTGTAAGGATTGTGGTAGAGAACATCTGATCAAGGACTGTCCAAAAAATCCCCAAAAACAACAGAACACACCTAATAACATACCTTTAAAAACAGTCAAAATTATGGAACAAGAGGAATTGAGTGACAATGATCAAATTGAACTTAATGTTATAACAAGGGCACAAGCCAAACAACAAGGAACAATTAAAGAACAAAATGAGGGTTCCACATCAAAAGGGAAGAAAAATAGACAAAAAGGGAAATGGGAAAAGAAAAGGAAAGTGGGCAAAAGTCTGGAAGAAGACAATCAGGAACAAACAATTCAAAACATAATGCTCCTCAAAAGACCCAGAATCTGTCTGAATTAGGAAATTCTCAGAGTCTAGACACCCTAATCAAAGCCTATAAAGGAAGGATTCAAGAGGGACCAAGCCCTGCAGATCATGCAATGGCTTATCCCATACCGGATTTAGAGCATGAAAGGATGCTAAAATGCAAACAAATTATCCAGGAAACACAACTCAGATTAGGGGAAGAAGACAGCTCTCGGAGAACATTTGATCAGGATGAAAAAACGAAAACCAAGGAAGATGATAAAGAAGGAAATCCACAAATAACATTCCAAATGATCTTAGATGAACATTGTAGTATTACATGTCATACAACATGGGAAAATTTGTTGAAACAAAATCCTCACCTACAAAACAAGATGAACAAAGAAGAAACAATATCTGGAAACCTTCATTCACCAACACAAGAATTAGAGGAACTATGGTATATTCCTATTGACAAAATAGGAGGATATTGTGAAGGAGAAGAAGGGAATTCAACCTTAAAATTACAATATGGAAAACATTCAGCAAAAGCCATTTTGGATAGTGGATCAGGAGTGGCTATAATGACTAAACAAACCTGGGAGAAATGGGGAAGAAATGAATTACTACCCACTAAAATGAGATTACAACTTGCAGATGGACATATAGAAAAGCCCCTAGGAATTTGGGAAAAAGTGATTGTGGACATATGTGGCATAGAAATAGAGCATACCTTTGCTATAGTAGAATTTCCACAATCCACATCTTATGAAATTATCTTAGGAAGACCCTTCATGAGACAAATGCAAATTGTACAAGATTGGGGTAATGATTGTTTGTATCTTCAGAACCAGGGGAGAATAACAAGAGTAAACTTAAGAAATGGCCACTATTGTGACATATCTCCTAGAGAATGGTATAAAATACATCAAAATCAACAAGAAAGTGAAGAATCAGAGAAGGAGGAACAGGAAGAGGGTGAATCAGCAGTTTGGAAGTGTAACATATTAAGAAATATCACAAATAGGAAAAGGAAGTTAAGAAGAGAAGATTGTGTGGAAGAAAGAGAAATACAAGATGAAAATTATGTGCCTCAACAATTCAAAGATGAAGAGTTTGAGCCTTATGGATGGAATCAAATCTTAGCTACCATGGATTTGGCCAGTGAGGAATATGTGGGAGTGGAATTCCAAAATGAGGAAGGATTTGACATTTTCCACATTGGCATACACATGATAGGAGTATCAAAAACAGAAGAGGATCAAAATCAAGAAATGATATTAAAAGAAGGAAAATCACAATATTTGGAAACAGTAAAAGCTGAGGATGCAATCAAAGACAAAATCTCAGGCAAATACAAGGAACATAAACACAAAGAAATAGAAAGAGACCAGGAGAAAGAAAAGAAAGAGAAAAAGATAAACAGAGATCAATACTTTGATGTACCAGCAAACTTTAAAACTTATGAAGTAGAAGACAGACTACTTCTGAAAATGAAACCAAAAAGAGAGAAGAAGAAAGGGGAAGCATATGATAATGAAGAACAAACAAAGAAAATTGTAATTACACAGGAAGAAGGAGAAGAGAGACAAATAGTAATAGCTGATGACATGACATCACAAGAAGAAGAAGCATTAAGGAACCTGGCAAAGAACTATAGGGATGTATTTGCTTACAGTTATAAAGATTTGAAAGGAATTGATCCAAAAATTTGTGAGCATAAGATTCCTATGACACCGGATGCAAAACCAAGCAAACAGAGACATTATACATTTAATGATAAGTATTCTGCCAAAATAAAGGAAGAAATTGACAAGTTATTGGCTGCTAATTTCATTTATGAAATAGAGTACACTGAATGGATATCACCTATAGTTGTGGTGCCAAAAAAGAACGGGAAACTTAGGGTATGCATTAACTTGAAGAAAGTGAATGCAACAACTATAAGGGATAATTATCCACTGCCAATAACAGATCATCTTCTTGAGAGAGTTGCAGGGAAGGAAGTCTATAGTTTTCTAGATGGCTTCTCAGGATACAATCAAGTACCTATAGCTTTAGAGGACCAACATAAGACTGCCTTTTCTACAGAATGGGGGGTTTATGCTTTTAGGGTTATGCCCTTTGGATTGACTAATGCCCCAGCAACTTTTCAAAGGTTGATGTGTCATATTTTCAAAGAATTCCTGAGAAATGTGATGGAAATCTATGTAGATGATTTATGCACTTTTTCTTTAAAAAGACAAGATCATTTACAAGATTTGGAAAGAATATTCAGGAAGTGCAGGACATATAGAGTATGCTTAAACCCAGAAAAGTGTGTATTCTATGTCAGACAAGGAAGAATGTTGGGTCACATAGTGTCAAAAAATGGAATTTCTACTGATGAGAAGAAAATAAAAGCCATAATAGAGCTTGCTAGACCTACAAATGTGAAGGAACTCCAAACTTTTATGGGACATTGTGGGTACTACAGAAAATTTGTATACAAATTTGCTGATATAGCCAAGCCCTTATATGCCCTCATCACAAAGTTTGAGTGGACTGAAGAATGTGACCAAGCATTTGAAACATTAAAAACTTGTTTGGTGACAGCACCAATTTTAAAAACACCTCAGTGGGATAAAATCTTTCATGTACATGTCGATGCTTCAAATTATGCTCTGGGATGTGTGTTAGCACAACCTATAGAAGGAAGCAAATTAGATTTCCCAGTAGCATATGCAAGTAGACAATTAAACATTGCAGAAAAAAATTACACAACCACTGAGAGAGAAGGATTGGGAATGATCTTTGCTGTCAAAAAATACAGACATTATCTATTGGCCAACAAGTTTAAATTCTTTGTGGATCACCAAGCTCTACTCTATTTAGTAAATAAACCATGTCATACAGGAAGAATAGTAAGATGGTTTCTTTTACTAATGGAATTTGAATTTGAGGTGGTGGTTAGACAAGGAAAAACACACTTGAGAGCAGATCATTTATCAAGAATCCAGTCAAAAGAACCTAGTTCACCTATAGATGATGATTTGCCAGATACATACTTATTCAAGGTGGAAAGTGTTCCTGAATGGTCGATGTCATTAATTCCCTTGCTAACCATGGGACCTTGTAGGTCATTAGCAAATAACACACATCTGGTGCTACAAAGCAGGAATTTCATGTTGTTAGCTGGACATTTGTATCACCTCAATCAGTCAGGTATACTGGAATATTGTACTCCAGAAGAGGAGCAACATGAATATGTAAGAAAAGCTCATTGCTGGAATCCATGTACTCATGCTTCTACAATTGTCACTCTAAGTAACCTTAATAGGATGGGAGTACATTGGCAAAATAAGATTCAAGATGTGGAGAGATATATTGATAATTGTCAAAAATGTCAAACATGGCAGAAATCAGAATTAATAACTCTATATTGGTTTCAGAAAAACCCTGAATGGAGTGAAAATATTGTTGAGAAGTTGAAGAGAAAGGAGAAAGGGAAACAAGTAATAGCTGGTGCTGATTCAAGAAATCTACAAGTGATCTCAGAGGAATATCAACTCATAGGAGAACAATTATACAAGAAAGGAATGGATGGATATCTGAGAATTTGTGTTCCAGAAGAAAGGTATTTAGAGATGTTGGAAATGGCACACTCAGGAGTAGCTGGAGGACATTTCTCAAGTGATAGAACAGCCAAACTCATCTTATATTCTGGCTTTTGGTGGCCAACCCTATTTCCCGATGCTAAAACTTATGTAAAAAGATGTGATGTCTGTCAAAAGGTAAGTCAACCAAACAAAAGAGATAACATGCCATTAATTCCTTTAATTTCAGCCAGAGCTTTTAGTAAATGGGGATTGGACTTTATTGGACCAATACATCCTCCAGCCAGACAATCTCATGCAGAATACATACTAGTAGCTACAGATTATTTGACAAAATGGGCTGAGGCCAAAGCTACTAAAAGAAATGATGCTCACACCACTGCTAGATTTTTGTATGAAAACATTATCACTAGATTTGGACTACCAATTGAATTGGTAAGTGATAGGGGGACTCATTTTTTGAATCAGATCATAGAAAACATGACCAATTATTTCATGATTAGTCACAATAAGTCAGCCCCATATCACCCACAAGCCAATGGGTTAGCAGAAAGTACTAATAAAGTACTTTGCAATGTATTGTCCAAATTAGTCAACACAAACAGAAATGACTGGGATTATCAACTGAATCATGTTCTTTGGGCTTATAGAGTGGCATACAAAACGGCTTTAGGGACTACACCATTTAATTTGGTGTATGGCCAGAATGCGGTTTTACCCATGGAATTTCTTATTCCAACATTGAAGGTGGGTAGCCAATACAATTGGACAGGACATGAATTATCTGAGAGAGTCATAGATTTAGAAAAACTGGGAGCATCGAGACTCCAAGCAGTGATGAGTATATACACAAACAAGAAAAGACAAAAAGCTTATCATGATGTTCACATAAAAGACAAAGATCTACAAGAAGGAGACCTGGTCTTAGCTTACACAATTAAGCAACATCAGAAAAAGTTTCAGAAAAAAGGTCATGGGCCATATATCATACATCAGATAAGCAAAAGTGGAGCTATTCAATTAGCCAACATTGATGGGGAAATCATGCCAAATTTCATAAGTGGATGTAGAGTGAAGAGGTTTGAGTGCCCATTGACTACTGAGGAATGGAGAAGATTGCAAAAGGCCCAAAACAGGAAAAAAGAAGAAGAAACTATTAGAAAGGAGGCTCAACTAGAAGCCAAAGAGAGAATTAGAAAATTGAAACAAGTGTGCTTATGTGAAAACACTCTAAAGCAAAAAGATCATTTGCCTTTGATTATGATGAATTATCAGAATGAAAACATAAGGGTTTTGATAGATTCAGGAGCTCAAGTGAATCTAATTAGCTCAGCCTTGATCAATAAGTTTAACCTTAAGAGAGCTGAAAGTAGAATTTTGATCAAAACCCTGGGAGGGAAAAGAATTCAGAGCATATCTTCACTTTCTATTAAAGTTAAATTTAATAATGAATATATGGAGATAGATTGTGAAGAGTGGCCAAACCATTTAATGGCTGAAAAGCTGATTTTAGGGCAACCATGGCTCAAACAAGGTAAAGTCATCTTAAATTTTGAAAAAATGAAGCTTAATTTGACCATCAAGGACAAAAAGTTTTTAATGTTCTTTCTGAGTAATGAAGAGCAGGTAGTTCATATGGATGTTCATGACCCAGATCTCGAAGGATTTACTTTCTCAATGGAGGACAGGAACATTTTGACAATACAAAGTGATCAAGCTTCATACACTCAAGACCAGCAAAAGACTGAAGAGGTAAAGGTGGATGAGGAGACAAAACAAAGAAGACTATTATTGCCAAAGTTGCAATATCAACAAAACAGAACAAAAGGAATTTGGAAACAGGTCATGCACAGTTATTGCTCACCAAAACAGGAAATTAGAACAAGAGGAATATGGAAACAGGTCAGGCACAGTTATTGCTCACCAAAACAGGAAATAAGAACAAAATGGATATGGAAGCCAAAAAGTGTCACAAAATGTTCATCCACAGAGCATGGATATTTCCATAAGAGAAGGACAAATGGAGTAAAACATTACTGGGTGAAAAAATCAGAATTGGGTCAATTAAAGAGGGATAATCCACAGTGGACCTATTTTTGGAATTTTGAAAATGACAAAAAAATATTTCCTTCTTTCCCCTTAGAAGAAAATTAGGAGGGGAAGGAAAGGAGACAAAAAAAAAAAAAAAAAAAAAAAAAAAAAAACCCTCAGAAAAATATATTTTATTTTCTTGATTTTCTTTCTAAAATTAAAAAACACAAAGCAAGATATAGGGAGGGCAAAGAGTAACTTATTATGGAAAAAAGTTGTTTTGTCTTATTGTTGTTTAAATTTTTTGTGATCATTTTTTTGACCACTACTTTTTCAAGTTTCTTCATTAATCATCTTTTCTAGCATCATCTTTCTATGCAGGAATTTGTTTTCTGAGCAAGGAAGTGACAATTGGAGAGAGCACATTAGATGTCTTGCTACACCTGTGTTGCTCACTTAAAATTGAGTCTCTTGGAAAAAAGCAAAAATTGCTTGGAACTTGTCTTTCTTATTTTTTTATATATGTCAGTAACATTCCAGAATAATATAGTATTTTTTTGTGAAATCTTGTGACTCATGTGGGTGGAGTATTTTCCTTTCTGTTATATATAAATACAGGATGGTGAATGCAAAGGAGTTGACAATCCATGACTTCAAAGCTGATTCAGTGACTTTGTCCAGAGGACATTGGTTTTTGGATAGTGATGCAGCTGAAGAACAAGTGGACTTAGAATCAGATGAAGACCAAGAAATCCCAGAAGCTGAAAAAATAGCAAAAGAACTTAAAGAAATTCTGGGAGTGATAGGACAGCATATCTTCACAGTAGCAGTGGGAGGATATAAGTACACTATGCTGTGCCAGGAATTTTACAGGTTTCAGAAAACTTCTGTCAACCTCAAGAGATGGAAAGCTGTGGGATTGCACAAGCTCTTGGAAGAACCTATTTTTTTTATTGACTTTGAAAGAGTAGCACAAGTGATGGGAAGTTTGGAGGAAGTGGGAAAAGGTAATGATGCCTACTTCAGATGCAAAGTGAAGAACAAGGACAATCAGGAGGTACGGATAACTATCAAAGCAGAACATATCAGAGCCGCCTTACAGTTCTATCCAATGGGCACCAAACTGGACCAAAGTTTTGTCAAGAAGAATAAGGAGACTTACACTGGATATGTAAAGTTCACTGACTTCAAGGGAAGAGAAAATGAAGAATATGCTATAAGAATGTTTTTGCAGTTCTTTTGTTTTCCAAAATTACCAAGGTACACCATGCCTCATAAGTCAGTAACTCTATTGATGTTCAATAACAAAGATAGAACCAAGCCATTTGGGGTGATGGATGTCTCACCATACATCCATGAACAGCTGAAGGAAGCAGCAAAACACTGGGAGCAGAAGAAATTCATGAATGGAGCCCAGTTTTTGACAAAAATCATTTATCATGTTCTAGGAATGGAAGAACAGTTAAAGTTAGCTCCTGAAGCACAGTACTTCAGAAATTTGATGTCAGGAATCAAAAGTCCCCCAAGAAAAGCACTTGGAAGAGAATCAGAAGGACAAACTCGCATGAGGGGAACAGGAATGAAGAGAAAAGCAATATCTGAGGAAGTGATTCCAGTAAAGAAAAGAAAGTTGGACCCCAGAAAAGTAGAATTAGAACAGGCAGAAGAAACAAGAGAGGAACAGGTGGCAGCACAGAAAAAGGTACAATCCTCCAGTGAACCTCATCCTCCGCAGACAAGTAAAGAACAGCTTTATACTTATCTCACTCAAGGAAACAGCAAAAGAGCCATATATGAGGCACAATATCAAAAAATGTTGGAAGATTTTTCATGCAAAGCTACCGATTGGATCCAAGAAGAGGTGGAGCACTATGAAGCATTACATGAAGAAATGATGGCAGCCGAAACTGAAGAGATATTTGTGAAGAAGGAGGTAGAATTGCTGGCATACTTCAAGGAGTTGCAAGGACCTCCAGAGGCCAGGACTACTGTGATAGTGAAAAAGAAGATGCCAAGGAAACCTGTTCAAAAGAAGAAGATGATAAAGAAAGGGAAAGGAAAAATGGCAGATGAACCTGTGATGAAAGAAATGAAACAAGTAATTACAAAAGAAACACAGAAGCTAACCTCAGTGATGGAAGTATCAAAGCCTACAGAACAAGAAGTGGGAGGATCTTCACGATTCTCATCTGATTCAGATAGCGACATTGAGAGTTTTCTGTTAAAAAGTTTAAACTTGTCAATACCCAACACTCCCAATGTAGCTGTACAGGCTGTGGAAAAAGTGAAGACACCTGAGGATTCAAGTAAGAAATCTCAAGAGAAGCAGACACAGGAGGAAATAGTTCCACAGATGAGTGCTGAAGAAAAAAGAAGGCTGTTAAAAGGAAAGGCAAGAATGACAGAAGAGGAAAACCAGAAGAGAGATGAAGATAGCTCTGGAATAATGAATGTTGATGAAAATTCAATATGGACCAACCCTTCACAGACACAATTCCAATTAAATGCAAGGTTGACTGCAAGTTTGGAGGAACTAGCAAAGAAGGTATTTGGCAGTTCAAATAATCAGCAGAAGGATGCATCCGAAGAACAGGAAAGCAAGAAGTTAGAACCAGAAAAGAATGCTCAAGAGGTCTTGGGACAAGTAATAGAGGAAGGAATTGTTCAAAGTATAAAGGATGTGCTGCAGGATATAACCAGCAGTGAGGAATTTACATCTAAAAATGATCAAGAACAAGAGGTAGAAGCAGATTTTATGGACATTGAGGAGCAAGATCAAGAATACACAAATGAGAAAAGTAATGACCAGGTTGCTTGTACAAAAGAAATTGAATCAGTTGAAGTTCAAGAAAAGCAGGAACAGGAAGAGCAACTCAGGAAAGTTCAACAAACTCTTGTTGGAAAGGACTCAAACAGAAGTCAGGAAACCCTAACACAAGAGAAGGAGATACTAATTAAGGGAGACCAGCTCTTTACAGAGAAGCAACAAGTATTGGAAGAAAAGAAGTCATTAGAAAAGAAGAGGGCTTCAGATTTTTCAGAGCAGAAGAGTGCAGATGACAGAGCACTAGTTTATGAAGAGGATGATACCAATCAGGATACAAAGAACGATGATCACAGTTATGAAGAACAAGAGATGCAGGACATAGAAGATGAAACAGCAGCAGAAGAAGACGATGTGGATAAAGAAGATAAGCAAATTGAAGTTAGACAGACAGAAATAGAAGTAGGGTTGGAAAGAATACCCAAAAATCTTTAATTATCAAAGAACACAGGAGGGAAAAAGATCAGATGACGGAGCAATTAAGGGTGATGAAGGAAAGGAATGAAGAATATATCAATAGAATCATTGCTTTGGAAGAAGCTGAGGTTCAGAAGCAGAACAAGATCCAATATTTGGAAGAAAAGAGTGTAAAGTTATCAGAGCAGAATGCCAAAATGGAAATGAACTAAAAGCCATAGGAGGAAGATACAGAACTTTACAAACATCCTATCAAATTCTGACTAGAGCACATGAAGAGATTAATAAAGTGTTGTTAGAAGAAGGTCAACTACAAGGTGGAGGTAAACCTGTTCAATTGACAGAGGAAGAAAAGGAAGAGCTGCATAAAGAAATTCAAAGACTTCAAATAGAATTAAAAGAGGCCAAAGAAATGGAGAAACAGGCAAACACTCATGCTGCCACATCAATGAGAGGGTATCATCAATTACATATGGAGGTAGAGAAGGAAAGAAGTGAATGGCAAGCAAAGATGGAGAAAGAAAGAAATGAGTGGAGGAAGGAAAAGGAGTTATGGGCAGCTCAGAACAAAAGTTCAATGATGACTATAGAAGAATTACAGAAACAGTTGGAGAAATCGAAAGTTCCAGAAGAAATTCAAGATCAAGTACAGGCAGAAGATACAGATAAAAGGGAATATGAAACAGGGGATTTTGACAGGGAACAAGAGAACAAGGAACCAGCAGCCAAAGAAACAGAGGAAGAGTATTCTGAAGATTTTGTACAGAAATTATTGACCAATAGAGAGTCAAGAATGGAATTTATCAGAAAAATGCATGATGAGTATGAAGATCAAATAGTTACCTTTGCTCTGAATAAAGGCATTAATCCAGATCAGCATCATTGGGCTGCAGATGGATTGGGAATACCTTTCTGTATGATTTTGGAGAGTATAAAGAATTATCAATTGGCCAGAGTAGGGCTATCTCCAAACAAATACCTTGAGTATGAAGAAGATATTAATGTCACGAAGGAGTTATTTGAAAGAGCAAATCCTAAATGGAGAAATAGGTGGTTGGATGCCAATAAGGAATGTAGGAAAATCTGGAAAGAGGCACCTTTGCATTTAAAGATCAACCCAACTTATTGTCCAGTTGCCAGAAGAAGAGAATGGACTGTTTTTTGGGAAAGGAGAAAAACAGGGCAGATTCCAGCAAAATGGCTGAACTTTCCAAAAATAGCAGGTCCAAAGGCAGGAACTTGGCCTACAAAAAGTTACATGGTGAACACTGTTGAGTTAGTTTTAACAACATATAAAGATGTTAATGATCCGGCTTGTATATTACTGGTCAGAATAATGAGGTTGATTCTAGCCTGTATAGAGACCTACACTGATACAGATGTCAGAATTTTGAACTACATAGGGTTTAATTCGCCAACAGATGCTCTTTTGTTTGATTTGAGTGAGACACCAGACAGGATTTGTTTGATGGCCTACTACAGTAGAATAATATTTTTGGGCAGTCATTTTTTGCAAATATTTGAAGATGCTTTTGATTATGGATTCTTTGAAAGGGAGTCAGAAATTTTTGGAAACTTATCTGTGGTTACAAAAGCAAGACTTACTGCCTATGAAGTTGCTTACACAGAATACTTGAAGAAGGATGTCATAGATAAGCCTGAAGCTGCAGTACAATGGAGGAAAGCCTTATTTGAAATGGTCAATAACTTGAATGACAGGGAACAAGAGAACAAGGAACCAGCAGCCAAAGAAACAGAGGAAGAGTATTCTGAAGATTTTGTACAGAAATTATTGACCAATAGAGAGTCAAGAATGGAATTTATCAGAAAAATGCATGATGAGTATGAAGATCAAATAGTTACCTTTGCTCTGAATAAAGGCATTAATCCAGATCAGCATCATTGGGCTGCAGATGGATTGGGAATACCTTTCTGTATGATTTTGGAGAGGTTGGTTAGTCATTTGCTCAAGCTATCAATAGAGAAGAAAGAGTTTCTGCAAAATCGTGTTTTCTCCTGTTGAGTGTATTTCCTTTGATGTGTGAGCTTGTCTCTTGCTTAATCATGGAGATTTGTGAGTCACATTTGTGTATTACTGAGTAAGTTGCATGAAGAGAGAGACCTATTGCTGTAATAAGTGGAAAAGGACAGAAGGAAGCTCCAAAATTGTGAAAATCGTCTGTTGGTACAGAATCGCGATTGTCTCGTCTTTGTGATACAGGTGATATTTTTCAATTTTGAGTTCATATTTGTATTCTGCTAATGAAATGGCATGGTTTTGACATAAAGAACATGGAAAATGATGGAGATTTGCCTTAGTTATGGTAAACTCAAGATTTTCTCTTCATCTTCAATTTCTCTCAGCAATCCAGCCATCAATCTCTTATTTCCTTGAATCTATTATCTTGAAGGGGCTGTGGTCTTATGGATATTCCTAGGATTGACAAAATAAAGATGATTTGTTGATTCTTTGTTACTTCATGATTGGAGAGGACAACTTGGAGTCCAAAACAAAACACCACGTTTCTCTAATTTTCTTGCATGTTGCTTCAAGGTGTAGACTAAAACTAAATCTCCTGCCTTCAAGCCTTTATCCTTAACGTGGGAAGTATGCCTTCTGTCTTTTCTTAGCTGCATATATTCCCGCTGCCGCTCTTAGTCTGGTTTCACCTAGTCGTTCCAAATCAAGAATCCTCAAAGAGAGTTCATGACCCATCCATTCATGCTCATGTGCTACTTTCAGTGTAGGTATCAAGAAGTCCAATGGTAGCACTGCATTTTGACCGAATACCATCTGAAAGGGAGTGGCTTGGAGTACCATTTTATAGGCAACTCTATATGCCCAAACAGCATGGTGTAGCTATTTGTCCCAATCAGAGCGTTTATTATTCACTAATTTGGTCAGCACATTGCATAGAATCTTATTTGTGCTTTGAGCTTGCCCAATAGCTTGTGGGTGATAGGGGGCAGACTTCTTGTGTACCACCAAGAACTCTTGGAGCAGATTTTCAATAACTTCGTTCAAGAAGTGAGTGCCTCTATCACTTACTAGCTCTGTGGGTAGCCCGTATCTAGTGAACACATTCTCAAATAAGAACTTAGCGATCGTCTGAGCATCATTCTTTGTCGTAGCTTTTACTTCTACCCACTTGGTTAGATAGTCTGTGGCCACAATGATATACTCAGCATGGGAACCCTTAGCTGGGGGATTAATCGGACCAACAAAGTCTATTCCCCACTTAGAGAATGCACGTCCACCCATCATAGGTTTCAGTGGCATCTCATCCTTGCGTATAGGATACTGAGTTCTCTGACAAACATCACACCATTTCACATAGGTATATGCATCCATGTGAAGGGTCGGCCACCAGAAGCCTGCAAATAGTATGGCCTTGATCACCCGATCTGGTCCAAAATGTCCTCCTGCTACACCTTGGTGAGCCGCTTCCAAGATCTTGAGATATCCGCTCTCATGGACACATAGTCTCAAGTAACCATCTTTACCACGCTTGTATAGACTATCACCAATGAGTAAGTAGTCTAGGGCTTCTTGTTCTAAACTTCTTTGTCTAGCTATTGTCATATCTTGAGGGAATGTTTTCGTCCTCACGAAGGCTACTAGTGGTTCACTCCAATCTGGCACTATGGACGATAGAGAGTGGCATGTTCCACAGGTGGTTTAGTGCAACAGATAGGGCATTCCTTGCACAACTTATGGACATCAGCCTCCATAGTCGGCCAATGCATTCCTAGTCTCCTTAGAGTCTCTAAGGTTCGTTGCCTTGAGTAGTGTTGCTCTAATGCACCTACATGTGCTAATTGCAACCATTTTGCGTACTCATCCTCTTCCACACAACAGGATAATATACCTTGATCTGTTTGTTTGTACATGCTTCCTGCCATGATGTGGTACTTCTGGGATTTTACTACCTCTCTACCTTGAGTGTTTATGACTGGGTGATTAGGCCCGTATGTCAATACTGGCACTAATGGCTTAGCCCACTGAGGCACAACTTCTAAGTTAAACAAGTAAGCGTCAGGGAGGTCATCTGATACTCCCTGTGGGGCTTCTCCAGATGTGAGCCTAGAGAGCTGGTCTGCTCTCAAGTGAGTCTTGCCTTTCCTCACCACAACCTCAAAGTCATATTCCATTAGTAAGAGGAACCATCTTACCAATCTACCTGTATTGCATGGCTTGTTCACGAGATATAACAATGCTTGATGGTCAGTAAAAAATTTAAACTTATTTGCAAGCAAATAGTGTCTAAACTTTTTAACTGCATATACCATGCCTAATCCTTCTCGTTCGGTGGTGGTATAGTTCCGTTCAGCTGCATTCAACTGTCGACTAGCATAGGCAATTGAAAGATCCATATTACCTTCGCCCGTAGGTTGTGCGAGTACACACCCAATAGCATAATTGGATGCATCTACATGAACATGAAAAGGCTTATTCCAATCTGGTGTGGTCAAGATTGGTGCTAAACATAATCACCGTTTAAGCTCATTGAAGGAATTCTCACATTCATCAGTCCACTCAAAGTTGGTCAAAAGTCCGTACAGAGGCTTTGCTATGATGGCATACATGTGTATAAACCGTCGGTAATAACCACAATGCCCCATGAAAGCTTGTACTTCCTTGATATTCTTTGGCTTAGGTAGCTCGGCGATGGCTCTTACTTTCTCTTCATCGGTGGATATGCCATTTTTTGACACTGTGTCCTAGAATCTTGCCTTGTCTAACCATGAAAATACACTTTTTTGGGTTCAAGCAGACTTGATACTCTCGACATTTGTCAAAGATTTGTCTGAGTTCAGGGATATGGGTTTGTCTAATGTTGGAATGAGCACAAAGGTCATCAACATAGACCTCTAAATTCTTCCTCAAGAACTCTTTGAACACATGACACATCAATCTTTGGAAGGTTGCAGGAGCATTGGTAAGCCCAAATGGCATTACCCTAAAGGCAAATATGCCCCATTCTGTGGAAAAAGCAGTCTTATGCTGGTCCTCGGGAGCAATGGCTACCTGATTGTAGCCCGAAAATCCATCAAGGAAGCTGTAGACTTCCTTGCCTGCTACCCTTTCTAATAGATGCTCGATAATTGGAAGCGGATAGTTGTCTCGAATAGTGGCTGCATTAACCTTCTTCAAGTTAATGCACACACGTAACTTTCCATTCTTCTTGGGCACCACTACGATGGGGGATACCCACTCACTGTGCTCAATTTCATAGATAAATCCAGCTTCGACCAGACGATCTATCTCCTCTTTGATCTTGGCAGCATAATTATCATTGTATGTGTATGGCTTTTGCTTAGAAGGTTTAGCATCTGAGGTCATGGGGATGGTGTGTGAGCATATGTCAGGGTCCACACCTTTCAAATCCTTATAACTCCAAGCGAATACATCTATGTATTCTCTTAGCAAGGCTATCAATTCGTGCTCTTCGTCTTTCGTCAGGTCATGCCCTATGTAAGTGCATCGCTCTTCTCCTTCTTCCATGGCTACAACTATTTTCTTGGTGGTTTCTTTGTTATCATAGGCCTCTCCTGATTGAGCCTCATGTTTTGGCATCCTTACCATGACTCTCCTATCGTCCATCTCATAGTTTTTAAAGTTTTCAGGGACCTCAAACAAAGATTCTTCCTCTTCTGGTGTGACTTCTCTCTTCTTTCTTTTCTTTCCTTCATCCTTAGGGATCACTTGTGTGGCTAACCTTACATCATTTGTAAACTCTCCGTGTCTCTGGGGTTGAAATTCTACTTCATAGAAGTATTCTTCATCTGATGCAAAGGGTGGGTCCATAATGATTGACTCTAGATCGGAGCCACTTGCATCCTCAAATGCATCAGGGCTAGGTTCGCACTCTTCTAAAATTGCATCTCCCATGATTGGCTCTATGGAGAAAACTGATATGTCATAACCATCCTCATCACAGTGTGGTGTCCATTGTTCTTCATTGATGGCTACATCCATGGTTGCTAGGATTTCTGCCCAGCCATGAGGTTGAAATTCTTCATCAGGAAATACTACAGGTGCATAGGCTGGGTCTTGAATGGATCTATTGGTTTCTTTTGCACCTATCTCTCTCGTCTTTTCTCTCCTCTCTTCTTCTACTGCTACTTTACACATCCATAAGTGAGTGTCTTCATGCATCCATGAGGATCCTGATCCTATGGAGTGCACGGACTCCGTGTCATCCTTGGCTCTATGGATGGGATTCCACTGAATAGGCGGTACATCTCTATGAGAGTAATCCTTGAGATTGACTTTGGTCGTAACACCTAAGTGTTGCAAATACAAGGAATTGGTTCCCCAATCCTGGACCACTTGCAACTGTCGCATAAATGGTCTTCCCAAAATCATCTCATAGGCATGATTTTTGCTAAAGTCACATATAGCAAATGTGTGCTCAAACTCTACACCACAAGTAGTGAGAGTTATTCCTTCTAGCAAGCCTAAGGGTCTTTCTATGTGACCATCAGCCATCTGGAATTTCATCCTCGTGGGCTTGAGTGCTAGCTTGCCCCAACGCTTCCATAGGGAAGTGGTAGCGATTGCAACTCCTGCACCGGAGTCCAGAATTGCCTTGGTTGTGTATCCTTGATGGGTGATGGGAAGATAAGTGTTTCCTTCTTCCCCTTCACTCATGTCTCTTATCTTGTCCAAAGGTATCTCTGGCACTGTGCGATGAGATCCAACCTGGGAACGAGGTTTTGCTATCTCTGGTACTTGTTTGGCTACATTTTTCCATAGCTCTGGCCTTACTTTGAGTAGCTCTTCTAAAGTGAGATTACACTGTACTTTAGTGTTTTTCACTACCTCCGTATTCCTAGGTATTATCGAGTCTTCGTTTCTGACCATGACTGTGGGTGCTCTCATACAAGTGGACTTAGCTTCCCATGGGCTTGTGAAGTGGGGTAATTCATGTAAAGAATTAGACTCAAAGTCTAATCTCTCTTGGGACTGGGTGCTCTCCTGCTCTCCATAAATGGAGGGAATATCTTGTGGGAATTGATCATGTCCATCATCCACAAGTTCAATGGGAGGAGGGACTTCACTTTCTTTAGCCCATTTGTCTTCTTGAATCTCTCGTAGGAATTCTGGTGTGAACCGATTCATAGAAGAAGAGGTGTCTGGATCCGTAGAGTTAGGCACATAGGCTTCTTGGGCAGATAGGCTTTCTCTTTCGCTTGTCTTGCCCTTATTTGGCGGGGTGGGTTCCTTTTCTGATTGTGCAATCAATCTTTCCAATCTTTCTAGCAGTCCATCAAAGTGCAATTGCGTCTTAGCTGAACTAGAGATGTTGAAGAGGCGACTGGCTTCAAACATGGTTTGAGCCAATTCCATCATTTTAGCACAAATCTTGGTTCGTTCAAGCTCTAGTTCTGCTCTAGGGTAACACTTTTCATGATCAGTTACGTTTGGCCCTTCTTGGATTCTGGCCTGATATGCTTTGAGCATCATATTTAGGTCCTCAGGAGTGGGATCTGCTAGGACTGATCCTACTCTAGGGGGTGGTGGAATGGTGTGAGGTAGGTTGGAAGGTGTTGGATCGGATGGAGATGGGAATGGTGGAGCTGGGGTAGTGTGAGAGGGAGTTTGAGATGTGAGTTCGGTTATCCTAGCTCTCGTTTCTCTTAGGCTTTCCTCAAATTCATTCATCTTCTTTGCCCATTGTCTTTTCATTCTTTCTTGGCTATCTCTCCAAGCTCTAGTCCTCTTCTTGGTTATGCTCTCAGTTTCACTAACATCTGAGCTCTTTTCCTGGCCTACCCCTTGGTTTTGCTGCAATGCCTAAGCTCTAGTGACTACGTGTACTGGTGCAGTGGACGTCACACTTCCTGTAGAGTCCACAACTAACCCAATAACATTGATAGGAGTAATTTTTGGCATATTATTGGGGTTCTTTGGGCAATCTCGTAAGAGATGCTCCTTTCCACAATCTTGGCAAAAACCTTGGATTGTCACTGACTGGGGTTGTGTAGGTGGAGGTAAGGGGCAATCACGAATGAGATGATCTCCCTGACATCTGTAGCATGGTCCTCTAGGAAATGGAGGTCTTACTTGTCTAGGTTGAGGTCTAGGGTTGGGATTTGTATACATAACGTTTGCATAATCTGACTCCCAACTAGGTTCACTCGGCTCTTCACTAAAGTAGGACTCACCATGTTCAGGAGACTGCATGTAGTAGGCCTGGGGGCTATCAATATGCATCGAATCAAAGCTATGGTCAATCGGGTCACTTTTAGAAAGCAATGGTGTTACAGGGACTATAGCTCTATTCAGGTTCTCTTCTGCAGCTGCATATTTTACTGGGATCACATTGGCTAGAGTTGGGGGTTGTTGGGCTAACACAGGCTGAGGTCTTTGCTGATTTTGGTAGGGTTGTTGATAGGGTTGTTGTGGTCTGCCATATTGTTGTGGTGGGTATTGGTTCTGATACCTTACTTGTTGTGGATAGGGCTGAGGGTAGGTTTTTCTAACCGCTTGCTTATTATATGGGAAGTCTTGTGCTGTGTGATTTGTGTATCTTCGTTCTATGGTGCAATACTGGCTACTAGGATTTACTTGGGGTTGAGCCATAATGGGACATACATTCGCCATATGGTCACCTCCACAAGTATAGCATCTTTTCACAAGGGCAAATCTTGGGATCTGTTTGCTAGAGACACCTAATTTCTGAGCTACTTTCTCTGCTAATTCCTCGATAGATGTGGATTGTGTGGAAGAGAGGCTAGACGCACTATCTGAATCTTTGTAGATTTTGGAGAGCTCTAACTCTTCTCCTAGGTTATCCTTCATGTCGATGCACATGCGTACACACTCTTCTATAGTCCTAGGGTCCTTCAAGTACACATATGACCTCAATTTGGTACTTAGCAATCCATCCAAGAATAAAGCCACTTGTTTGGCTGGTGTTGGTAACTCAGGAACATGGCATCTCTCAAGATATTGCCTAAATCTTCTTCCTGCAAGTCTCACGGTCTCTTGAGGGGTCTGCTTGAAGCTATGTATCAATGAGGAAGTATTATGCCTTATGCCACTTTTAGAGAATTCAATGATGAAAGCCTCTAAGAGTTGCTCTATGCTCTTGAACTGTCTCTCATTCAATGGTTGAAACCACGTAAGGGCTGTGTTCCTAAGGGTTAGACCAAAGGCATTATATTGCGTGAATAGGTCCTCAACTTGTTCAGCTCTCAAGACTTGCCTAAACTTAGCCACATGATCATATGGGTCTCCTGTGCCATCGAAGTAGTTCTTCATGGACTTAACCAACTGTGTAGGTCTCAATGTTCTGGTGGGTTCCCTAGGCCTTGGTAGAGGGAAATCATCAACATTCCTTTGGTTCCTTGGGGCTCTAAGTCCCTCAGGTTCCACTCTATTTGCTTCCGTTCTCGTCCTTTCTCTTCCCACTGGGTTGGCAAAGCTTACCTCCGGTCTATCTCTATGTCTGTCTCTTTGAGCTCTGTGAGCTTGGGATGTTCCAGCTCATGGGTGACCAAAGGACACATTTGATCTTGGTTGGGGGAAAATAAATTCACCTTTCCAAGTATAAGCATGCCTATCATTTTCTGTAACCACAAAGATCCTCTCTGAGGCGTGATCTAAGTAGGTCACTCTGCCTGGGCTATCAGGATCTTTGAACTCATATATCATGATTGTTCCTACCTCATTTGGCTGATCGGATCGATACCTCCAAAAGGCTTCATCAGTCTCTCGGTTCAGGAGTAGATCTATGCTCTTATTGTCCTGGGGAACCCACTCGGGATGGAGGATTCTAGTAAGAACAGATTTTCCTCGAGGGGTCCTAGGCTCTCCTCCTATGTTCCCTTGCTCTAGGTCACCTATGTCTGCCTCAGGGATCACATTCCCGAATTAATCGGTCCTGTCTAGGTGACTAGTGACTACATATATAGTCCCTTCTTTGTCCAAGTATGCTCCGTTTTCAAACTTGACTGCTGGATGCTCTAGTCCAATGGATTGGTCAGGGTTTTTGATTTGGACCACAGATCTTCCTAGGCCGTCCTCATAGATGCTAGCACCTAATCGGTTGGTCTTAAGGTATTCCAGCTGCGTCTTGTACGGGCCTTCCACTCTATGCAAATATGGCACTCCTGAACTTCCTGTAGGTCTTTCCATACCGTGGGACATCTCTGACTCACTAGTTTCAGAGCTAGGGTAGTGCGAATAATGGCTCAACTGCTCAGCCCAAGACCTAGTAGTGTGATTAACACTAGCCTTTGAAGACCTAAGACTTTGTCTATCCCTCCCTAGATATCGTCCTGATCTAAGGTTCATATGCTTTATTGAGCAATCCCCAATTTTACCCAAGTACCACCTCGTTGTTAAGTTCTTTTGTATCAGTTACTTGATTCTTTTTAGTCGATTATTGTGGTTATGATCTTGTCTGATACCACGTCGTCAGGAATACTTGAGTTAATTTCCGCACTTGAAGTTGATCGTTCCACGTTAAGTCTCTTCCTTTAAAGTTATCGACCGTACAAAGATTATGTTGTTAGCTTGAACTTGAGTATTTAGGTAGTCTTCAACTTGATAAATGCCTATCATCGCCCTGACTTACTTCTAGCACTATTCGTACTTAGCCTAAGCTAGGAATTGACAGAGGGAGTTGAGAGTATTCCAACCTCGCTTGCTGATCCCTTGCCCTTTGGTGCTCAAGAACCCGGTTCTCAAGCTTGCAAATCACCCTTGCTTTGGATGCCCTCAAGTGCTCTCAGTGGACCTGTAAAAGTCCCAAAGTTAGTTCAAGACTTCAATTCAAATGACAGATAGGTCACTTTCATGCATGTAATTCACAGACCAAATTTCCCTTTGCCTTTATGGAAAACAATCCCAAGGATCCTTCAGCTTTCCAACAAGACAAGAATCACAGCAAACAGATTTCGTATGAGGAAGTTATGATAGTTCAAGGTTTTCGGGTTAAAACAGGGCTCAAACAGGCTGACAAATCCCAGGACTTTTCTCAAAACACACTTGTAGGGACCTCACAAATCACTAATTGGTTGATAAGTATGCCAAAAATTACCCCAAAACTTGGTATTAAAAACCCTAGAAATTTGGCCGAAAATGTCTGTCAATCGCGATCGACAGGTTTGTCAATCGTGATTGACAGAGGTGT
>CM035430.1:3432982-3455482 GCA_020310875.1 Ceratopteris richardii | reverse complement strand
ACGTTTCTGACTGATTTCTTTGAACCAATCGAGGTCCACTCACCTGGCGGTTCCCACCTTCTTCTTTCTCTTTCAAGGGCTCTTCTCTGAGCGCGTTCCTCTCTTTGAGTTTGTGTTGCTCCTGACGATGAGCTCCCCTCGCTCATGTACTAGATCGCGGGGTCCGCAAGCTCCGCCGACCTGTTGCGCTAGGCGAACCTATGGCACTCTCTTATAGAGACGTACCAAGCTATTCCCGGCAAACGCACCAAATGAACAGGTCTTACGGCCACGGAAAAAGTGATTGTGAAAGCCTTTATTTTGCTCAAACCCCTCGCAATCGGTCTACTTGGATTACCTAGAGCCCACAATTACCTCTCGAGGAGTTCTTGCTATGTCTATGCACTAGCCCGTATGGTTCCCGGCAAACGCACCAAATGAACAGGCTCTAACGGCCACGGAAAAAGTGATTGTGAAAGCCTTTATTTTGCGCAAACCCCTCGCAAATGGTCTATTTGGATCACCTCAAGCCCACAATTACCTCGGAATGGATTTTTCCTATGGCTATGCACTAGCGCATATGCTTCCCGGCAGACGCACTTAATGAAAGGGGATCTTGAGCCCAAGGAAAAGATGATTATGAAAGCCTTTATTTTGTTTGACCCTTCGCAATTGGTCTAATTGGATTACTTAGAACCACATTATTGCTTTGGTTGAAAGATAAGGGCTCATAGAAGTGAGCTCCTTGAGTTCAGAACATTGAAGGATACTTAAAGAATTACTAAAAGCAAAAAAACTTCAAACCACAGCTAGTGTGTGGTAGCAATGCAAAACAATCTTCTGGAAACAGATAATCAGATAACTTTAGAAGTATGTTTTAACAAAGAGTATGCTAGGAACCACAACTATTACTGTAACAGTTAGACAGAGGAGCACTTAGAGTTTTTCCTTGTTCATATAAGCTCGTAACCTTTAAGCTTAGTGAAATTCTGCAACGAGTGCGCATGAAGAGAAGAACTGTGCATATGTAATAGAGAGTCGACTGCTCATTTTCCCAATTTTGCTTATATTCGAACACATGGGGAATAAAGAGAACAACGGAAAGAAAGAAGCGGCCCTTCACATATGACAACCTATTACACTTAATAATCCATCTTTAATGAAGTGGTGCTATTTTATAGACATGCAGATATTATCTCCAGGTGATGGGTGACAGAGCAGTTATGGCTTGGGTAATCCATCCGAAAACCATGCCCTTCCTTGATCAAAATTGACAGCGTAACATTCCTACACTTTCTACCCCTTATTCCACAGGTGCTATCCCAATCAAATTTCTTCCTCCTTTCGGAAGTGAGCTATCGCATAAGATTTGGAGTAAACATACAACCAAATGAATGAGGTAATCCGGTTGGTATTAGTACTACGTTTATGGACATACACAGTTGAAAATGTAAACACACATGTCACGTTTTTTATCAGAGCAGAAAAAAAAACTCTATAGTTTACCGCTGCAATTTAAAGAGATTTATAGGAGAGATTCATAGTTTACCGCAAACTATGATTGGGGTGTAGACATACTCGTCGCTGCGTGCGTGTTCCCCCCCCCGTTTTTCCGTTCTTAGCTTTGAACAATGATGGATTACGTGTGAGATGATGAAGATGGGAGAGAGACTTCGATTTGCTGTGAGACTCATGAGTCATGAAGTACATTGGCTAGCAGAGTACACTCCTCCACACCTACGATGGAACATGCTTTGGCCATGATTGCAAAGATGCTTGCGATGCAGCTCTCAAGGGCTTGAAGAGTGCACAAGCGCATAACATAGACCGATCCAGTGCAATATTATGAATGCACGCCTTTCCTTCGCCTTCAAGGCTCGTACATGCAGGTTTTCAATTTAGAGCAAAATGGAGCAATACTTCGCAGACTGAACTCCGGAAAGACAAAAGGATTTGTGTGAAACTTCAGTGAACCAATTTGGTTTAGGAGGTCATAACAGTACCATACATGCATGACTTGAAAATTGTTTAGCAAAATGTCGCCTTGATAGTTGCGCTTGCGGCTTCGAGGTGCGAAAATACACGAGTTCGATTGCCTACCTTACAGGACATGAGATTGGATTGATTGAAGTGCAAGACAGTAGATTACGCCAGTGGCTGGGGAACTGAATGCGCCGTTTTGATCTCCTTCAAAGGTCGGACTTTAAGAAGTTGCATATCAACCATCAACAAGGGTTTCAACTGTTGAGACAACAATCTCCTGCTCCCCTTCCTCCTTTAGCCACCACGAGCAACAACAAAACTCCGATGGAACAAGTTTCTCCTCCCCTTTTTAGCCCAGAATAAAGGGAGAAATCAACTGTCCTTACTCATGGTGTGCAGCATAAAGTATTCATTGTGTCTCTGTTTCCCTAAAAACTCCAGCAGACCAGCCATATGTAGAATCGTTGCCTTCCACACTATGCGCCTTCCTCGTATGTTGAGCATAGATCTCAAAATCATACACCTGATAGAAATTGGACGATCAGGTTCTTCTTGCTTCGATCAAGGCCTGAGGAACTCCTTCAAGCCACAGATTCATACGACCAAACTCTGCTCTTCTAACTGCCCGAGCTGCTGAGAACAAGCATGTAGCCCCTCAAAACCAATGCCTTCTTCCCCCTGGAGCCTTCCTTGTAGTTCTTGATCAGCATTCCCGGAAAAAACCACCCTCTCCCCCGCAGTTGTTGGCCCGTGCGTCCCTCAAAAAACGAGCAGACCTCCTTTTTCAGTGGGGCGGTTATGTCCTCTCTAATCCCGCTCAACCCTCACTTTCAATGATGAGAGAAAAGCCAAAAAAAACCACTCCTCTGCGCTCGTCAGGTCTGCGACACCAACGGACCTGCCAGCCCCTTTTTCCGAACCGACGTGCAACGGCCTCAATAGTTGATATTTCTCCCCCAGAGTGCTGACGGATCCTTCTGACTTAATCAATAGCTCAGTACCGACTTCTTATCTGCTTCCGCTCCTCTCATTCATATCTGCACTAAAAAACACGAAGAAGAGAGAGAGCTCCCATCTTTAACACAATCATGCAAATCTCCGGTGTAAGTAGTGCCATAGACATTGTTATTCCATATTTCACTGCCATATTATACATGGTAATATTCATTGACAACACACCCAAGTAGAGCAATTATGAAGCGCAAATTTAATGACAAGTTCTTGTCATAGCAGCCATCAACTGCTCGGCACTTTCTTTTCTGGCCATTCTAGCACATGTATTATGCAAAACATGAAACGCATGTTGACTTTATGCAATCCCCTAGTTCCTGTGAATGGCCACCAGCACCATATTTAGTATTCCACACTTCCAGTGCCACATAAAACTGCTATGACAAGAACTTGTCATGAAGCGCAAATTTAATGACAAGTTCTTGTCATAGCAGCCATCAACTGCTCGGCACTTTCTTTTCTGGCCATTCTAGCACATGTATTATGCAAAACATGAAATGCATGTTGACTTTATGCAATCCCCTAGTTCCTGTGAATGGCCACCAGCACCATATTTAGTATTCCACACTTCCAGTGCCACATAAAACTGCATATTACCAGAGAAAATTCCCTATATAACACAATCATTTTATCAGGACATCTTCTTCAGAAGAGTTTAGCTGCATGTGTGTTGAAGGGAGTTTTAAATACAACAAATCATCGAAAGCAAACACATGACTATTATTGCTCGGTGCAGTAGATTGCCAACTATGTGTTGCACTTTTCCATATCCTACTCATCCTCATAACCTCAATGATCATAGCATCCTCTTGCATTCCAGCTGCTGCATAAATATTTGCCATAAGTATATAAGCTAGACCATTATTTTCATCTGCCAGTATTGCTTGTTCAAATGCCCATCTGCCAATATGCACATCCCCATACTTTTGACAAGCACCCAATATGCTAAGCCAAATGTTATAGCTATCAGAGAGGGGAATCTGCTGGACCAAATGTATTGCCTTTTCTATGTGCCAAAGAGTGAATGAGCCTCTTCCATGTGACCCAGATGACACATTGTGCATATCCTGCAATCAATGTCTCCACACGCTACTCATCAATTATCAAACTCATGCCTCGAGTACCTGAAATCAAGCGTATTTTCCTGCCAAATAGAACCGATTAGTGCATCAAAATCAACCATTTTTGGGGCTAACATACTTCCCTCTTCTTATTTGCGAAGTCGTCCTCGACGAGTCACTGTTGCTGCAATAAAACTCAAACAACCATGAAATGTCAATTTTCAATTGGTTCACATACCTTTCCATTGTGCCGCCATTTCCACTGAACCTGCACTCATCGAAGCTATTAGTGCTCAAAAATCACTCGTAAATACATTCAAATCAGTCACTTCCAAAACGATCCAAGAACATGCACATATATGCAATTCCATTTCAGCCATGCACTACTTTGCTCATACATTCCATTATGACAATGATCTCAACCAGAATAACACATGCACCCTTTCCATGTTTTAGATATGCAACTACTATTGCGGCAAACAGAAAAGAAAATAACAACAACTGAAATGAACAACGACAACTGAAATTAACGTCATCGGAGATGCAAAAATACCCAAAATGCATAACCCTTTTTATTGACCTACTATTCGCTATGTACAACCATTTCATGACTAGACACTTCCGAAGAATCGCCATCGTCGTCCTACAAAAATCATCGAAACTTGAGTGCAAGTCAAGACATACATCAGAACCCTAGAGTGTCCCAAACACTAGAAAAACCCTCAGATAGAGCATACAAGTTATAAAGCACTACCGTTGCATTACCTCGCTAAAGTCTCATCCATAAATACATATAGAGTCTCCGTGCCTTCAAGAATGTTGATCCAAAGTGGGCTGATCTGTCACAAGCCAACACATACTAATCACACAAGCAGCTAACATTCCCTTCCAGGCGATCATCACCCTCTCCTCTCTTTCTCTCCCCCTCAGGAGTGGGGAATAACTTCATATGAAAATTTTATTTTAATCACACGTTGGCCTACATTGACACTGGATGCGATTCGTGGACCTGACCACCCGATCAGGTTGATTCCACCCATCTACCAACGCAATGCAGCGCACAACACACAAACACAAAATGATAACACATAACATATATCAGCTAGCCGATAACGGAACTGGATACGGCTCGTGGTCGTGACTGCCCAGCCACGATGGCTCCACCTGCCTACCAACCCGTTATGGCGCGTAGCTAAGACACAATCACATACTTCCAAGCCTATGGCGAAACTAGCTGCGGCTCGTGGTCCTAACCACCCGGCGAGGATAAATCCACCCACCTACTAGTCCACCATAGCGCATTGGTACGATCACACAACCCATTTTCTTTTTCTTTTCTTTCTTTTTCGTTTTCCTTTTCATAGTAAATTAGTTCACCCAGGTCCTGAGAATTAGGGAGAGGAAGAAAGGGACTTTACCCACTGTTCCCACACATACATGCAAAACAGATACACACTAGCCTTTGACAGATCAACCACCTCTTCACTTCATCCTCTCAGCTATAGACACTACATATGTATTCATCGATTCAACTTTTCACTTGGTAACTACAACCAGCTATGCCTTAGTCCCTCGTATACCTATCCCTAGGTGTCCTAGAATGTGAGTCCCCGGGATGTCTCATGTAGTCTCACATCGTACTCGAATCCCGACAACTTCTCTAAGGCGAGTCAGGTTCAACTTCAGGAGCTCCGTCATCACTTCCTAGCGATCAGCCATTAGTTGCCTAGTCCTTAGTGATCCTACATAGTAGCACACTTGGTTTACCAGTTTCTGCAATTCCAACAAACAAAAGGTAAATTGAATGAACAAGTAGAGAAAGGCCTTCTCGTTTCGTTCTCGTATCCAACCACACATCTCTCGTGAGAACACCCAAATCACACAAAAAAGTGCCATCATCCAACGGCTCACTCGAAGTCCTATCCATGCACATTCACCTATCGATCCTTGTACGTTCGGCTCGCTATCCTGACATTTAATCCAATCAAACCTCCTTCGAATAACTCTGGCATGCTCGGCATGGGCCAATCCTAACTCCTTTAGGCCATCGCCAGTCCTGCACGTATTCTTTGCATGAAGCACTTTACTCTTTGTACTCTTTTCTGGTGCAATTCCTAATGCATGTTTTTTCTCCAATCCTTCATGTATGAAAATCCTCTCTTTACCAACACCTTGGTTCTCCTTTCCCTTGCTTTCAAGAGGTTCTCCTTTCGATCAACTAATTTCTTGCTAGAACTGTCGTGATCCACACACCACTTTTCTCTCCCGGATCTACCCTTGCCTTGGCGCTCCCCCTTACATGTACCCTTGCTCATGGCATTATGTACTCTCCTGATGCTAGACGATAGCTGACTTTCTTGGTTCCTTGTCAACTTTTGATGATATCCTCGATCACGAGTTCTAAAAGAGCATTTTCTACTTTTCGAAGGGTATTCCCTCCTTGCATGAGGATCCACCACCTGGCTCATTTTCTTCTCCTTCTCCACCGGGTCGATGTGCATTGTATAGCACTCAGCCTCGCCTGTACTTGCCAACCATCTTAGGAGTTCCTGATCGGAATCGTCGTTATAGAGCAATGGATTTTGATACTCTCCCATCTTCGTGTCTTGATTCTTAAAGAGCTGTAAGTTGAACCCGTCTTGAAGCAGATTCTTGTAGGTGTCCGTGTTCAAAGAAAACCTAGCTCGTGCACTCTCGTGCCTTGCTTTCTCCTTCTCTTTCCTTTCCATCTCATCGACTATTATTGTCTTTTTCTTGTTGCTCGAGGGTGGGGATACTTGTATTTGAATCCGATCAGACTTTGGCCCTATCGAAATAAAACCTGTGCGCCAGTCATGCACACATTCGGCTTGCACCAGCCAAGGTCGTCCAAGTAGGATTGAGAAGGTAGCCTCCGAGGTCCTTGTTCTTACTATCAGATAATCAACTTTAAACTCTAGACCACCCACAACTGTACTTACATTCTTCAAAAGACCCGCAGGTTTCACTTGTGTTTGATCTGCCATCCTCAAAGACATCGGCGTCTCTTCCATGTGGTTAAGGCCCAAAGCTTTCATCATGAATTCGGTCATCAGGTTGACTGCAGCTCCACTATCTAACTGAGCACTAGGGACTGCATATCCTTTAATCTCGACCGTCACAGCTGGAGCATTTGAATCAATTTGCGTCGTAATACTTTGAATGATTCCTTGAACATCCTTGCCTTGTCTCTTTTTATCTCTAGCTTTCCTCGGCTTCTTAATATATTCGTTATAGAATTGTTTCCTATAAACAGGCAAACATTTTAGCAATGTGCCAATGTCAAGCGTGACTTCAGTGTCAGCAAGTAACTTCACAATATCTACTTCTTCCGAACTTTGTTTTTCCTTTCTAATCTTAGGAGCTTTCAATCTTTCAGGGAATGGTGCTATGCCCGGCACAAACTCCTTGGTTACTGGTGGAAGGATCTCAATCTCTTCCCCATCCTCAAACTCTTGCTGCTCAACAAGTCCTCTAAGTTGATTTCCTACCTCTTCGTGTTCAGCTATCCTCACTTGACTCCCTTCTTCACCTTCGCCTCTTGGATTCTTCTTCGAGTACTCTTGAGTTCTTGTGACTACTGCCACAGTTGGATCTTTGTGTGGTTTCTTGGCCTCGTAAGCATCCACAAAGTGCATTGACGAGCTAGAGCCTTCTTGAGGGTTCGGTGTCTTGAACACTACTCCGATCGTAGGAATGTGCTCTTGGGCTCTCGATGTGGGATGCATCTGAGTATCAACATAGTTCGAGGATCCTACTGGTCCTTTTTCCTTGCCGGCAGAAGCTCTTCGTTTTGGGCAATCTTCATCAAAGTGGCCTTCCCCACTACAGTACCTACATAGCGGGGTATAATCAATTGGCTTCTTTTCGTTTGGACATCTAGATTGGGTATGGCCAAAGCCATGACATCTCAAGCACTGGATTGGACCATCTCTTCTTTGGTCACGCGGAGCTCCTCTTGGATAGTCTCCTCCTTGACCCTGAGCACCATATCCATAAGTCGGTCTGTTTTCCCAACGAGATGTAGGTGGTACACTTTGAGCAGGCAATCTCGTGTAAGGTCTTTCTCTTGTATCTCCTGATTTCATGGCTCTCTCTTCATAGGCTCTCTTGTTGTAACATCGGTCCTCTGTGTGATTTGTCCTTCCACAAAAAGTACAACGCATCCTAGGTGGCGACCTATCTGTGAATACTCTCGAGACTGTAGGGCATTCTGAAGCCAAATGGCCGTAACCATGGCACTTTCCACACCATGTATTTGATCGAAACACTTGATTCGGGTTTGTTGTGACCTCTGGTTTTACTGTGTACGTCTCTTGAGTTATCGTGGCAGCTTTAATAGCTTGCGTGACCAATTCCAATATTCGTTCTTCGGTTAGCGCAGGCTTTACCTCGCCTGGCGTGCTAGTGGCAGCTACAAAAGCTGGGGTCGTCAATGCGGGACTTACTTGGCTAGGATCTTTCACTGGTATGTTTCCCGGGCCTCCCATAGGCTCGTATAAGAGTTCCATCTTCCTTTGTTGGCATAATTGTACTTCCTCCCAAAGCCTCGCTTGTTCTTTAGCATCCGTTAAGGTCGCAGGTCTTGTCAGGTTGATGTGCTGCTGTGCGGTAGGATCTCGCAATCCTGAAATGAATCTACGTTTCAATGTCTCATCATTCGGGGCATTCACGCCCATTTTTCTTACCAAAGTCTCCATTCTCTGAATGTAGTTATCGATACTCTCATTGACTCCTTGTCGCAAGTAATCCATTTGTTGGGCCAATCTGTCTTGGAAGCCTTGTTGTCGAAACTTTGCCAAGAAGGCTTCCTTAAGCATCTGATAAGTTCCACGTTCTTGTGGTGTCAGATTCCCATACCAATTGGCTTCCTCATCACGGAGAATAGCCGGAAAAATTCTCAACCTTTGATCCTGGTCAACTACGTCATTGGCCTCACAGGTGACCTCAAACAACTGGATAAAGCTATCCGGATCTTCATCCCAAGTACCTGAAAACTTGGTGAAGTCCCCCAAGTGAACTGAAATCCGCTGAGCCATTTCGAACAGAGGTGTGATGTCAATATCACTTCGATCCCAAAAATAAAGCACACGTGGCTTCAGGATCCCTCCTTCAAATTGTCGTACTTGATTCGCGACCCTCCTACGGGAGTACACGTTTCTGACTGATTTCTTTGAACCAATCGAGGTCCACTCACCTGGCGGTTCCCACCTTCTTCTTTCTCTTTCAAGGGCTCTTCTCTGAGCGCGTTCCTCTCTTTGAGTTTGTGTTGCTCCTGACGATGAGCTCCCCTCGCTCATGTACTAGATCGCGGGGTCCGCAAGCTCGGCCAACCTGTGGCGCTAGGCGAACCTATGGCACTCTCTTATAGAGACGTACCAAGCTATTCCCGGCAAACGCACCAAATGAACAGGTCTTACGGCCACGGAAAAAGTGATTGTGAAAGCCTTTATTTTGCTCAAACCCCTCGCAATCGGTCTACTTGGATTACCTAGAGCCCACAATTACCTCTCGAGGAGTTCTTGCTATGTCTATGCACTAGCCCGTATGGTTCCCGGCAAACGCACCAAATGAACAGGCTCTAACGGCCACGGAAAAAGTGATTGTGAAAGCCTTTATTTTGCGCAAACCCCTCGCAAATGGTCTATTTGGATCACCTCAAGCCCACAATTACCTCGGAATGGATTTTTCCTATGGCTATGCACTAGCGCATATGCTTCCCGGCAGACGCACTTAATGAAAGGGGATCTTGAGCCCAAGGAAAAGATGATTATGAAAGCCTTTATTTTGTTTGACCCTTCGCAATTGGTCTAATTGGATTACTTAGAACCACATTATTGCTTTGGTTGAAAGATAAGGGCTCATAGAAGTGAGCTCCTTGAGTTCAGAACATTGAAGGATACTTAAAGAATTACTAAAAGCAAAAAAACTTCAAACCACAGCTAGTGCGTGGTAGCAATGCAAAACAGTCTTCTGGAAACAGATAATCAGATAACTTTAGAAGTATGTTTTAACAAAGAGTATGCTAGGAACCACAACTATTACTGTAACAGTTAGACAGAGGAGCACTTAGAGTTTTTCCTTGTTCATATAAGCTCGTAACCTTTAAGCTTAGTGAAATTCTGCAACGAGTGCGCATGAAGAGAAGAACTGTGCATATGTAATAGAGAGTCGACTGCTCATTTTCCCAATTTTGCTTATATTCGAACACATGGGGAATAAAGAGAACAACGGAAAGAAAGAAGCGGCCCTTCACATGTGACAACCTATTACACTTAATAATCCATCTTTAATGAAGTGGTGCTATTTTATAGACATGCGGATATTATCTCCAGGTGATGGGTGACAGAGCAGTTATGGCTTGGGTAATCCATCCTAAAACCATGCCCTTCCTTGATCAAAATTGACCGCGTAACATTCCTACACTTTCTACCCCTTATTCCACAGGTGCTATCCCAATCAAATTTCTTCCTCCTTTCGGAAGTGAGCTATCGCATAAGATTTGGAGTAAACATACAACCAAATGAATGAGGTAATCCGGTTGGTATTAGTACTACGTTTATGGACATACACAATTGAAAATGTAAACACACATGTCACGTTTTTTATCAGAGCAGAAAAAAAAACTCTATAGTTTACCGCTGCAATTTAAAGAGATTTATAGGAGAGATTCATAGTTTACCGCAAACTATGATTGGGGTGTAGACATACTCGTCGCTGCGTGCGTGTTCCCCCCCCCGTTTTTCCGTTCTTAGCTTTGAACAATGATGGATTACGTGTGAGATGATGAAGATGGGAGAGAGACTTCGATTTGCTGTGAGACTCATGAGTCATGAAGTACATTGGCTAGCAGAGTACACTCCTCCACACCTACGATGGAACATGCTTTGGCCATGACTGCAAAGATGCTTGCGATGCAGCTCTCAAGGGCTTGAAGAGTGCACAAGCGCATAACATAGACCGATCCAGTGCAATATTATGAATGCACGCCTTTCCTTCGCCTTCAAGGCTCGTACATGCAGGTTTTCAATTTAGAGCAAAATGGAGCAATACTTCGCAGACTGAACTCCGGAAAGACAAAAGGATTTGTGTGAAACTTCAGTGAACCAATTTGGTTTAGGAGGTCATAACAGTACCATACATGCATGACTTGAAAATTGTTTAGCAAAATGTCGCCTTGATAGTTGCGCTTGCGGCTTCGAGGTGCAAAAATACACGAGTTCGATTGCCTACCTTACAGGACATGAGATTGGATTGATTGAAGCGCAAGACAGTAGATTACGCCAGTGGCTGGGGAACTGAATGCGCCGTTTTGATCTCCTTCAAAGGTCAGACTTTAAGAAGTTGCATATCAACCATCAACAAGGGTTTCAACTGCTGAGACAACAATCTCCTACTCCCCTTCCTCCTTTAGCCACCACGAGCAACAACAAAACTCCGATGGAACAAGTTTCTCCTCCCCTTTTTAGCCCAGAATAAAGGGAGAAATCAACTGTCCTTACTCATGCTGCGCAGCATAAAGTATTCATTGTGTCTCTGTTCCCCTAAAAACTCCAGCAGACCAGCCATATGTAGAATCGTTGCCTTCCACACTATGCGCCTTCCTCGTATGTTGAGCATAGATCTCAAAATCATACACCTGATAGAAATTGGACGATCAGGTTCTTCTTGCTTCGATCAAGGCCTGAGGAACTCCTTCAAGCCACAGATTCATACGACCAAACTCTGCTCTTCTAACTGCCCGAGCTGCTGAGAACAAGCATGTAGCCCCTCAAAACCAATGCCTTCTTCCCCCTGGAGCCTTCCTTGTAGTTCTTGATCAGCATTCCCAGAAAAAACCACCCTCTCCCCCGCAGTTGTTGGCCCGTGCGTCCCTCAAAAAACGAGCAGACCTCCTTTTTCAGTGGGGCGGTTATGTCCTCTCTAAACCCGCTCAACCCTCACTTTCAATGATGAGAGAAAAGCCAAAAAAAACCACTCCTCTGCGCTCGTCAGGTCTGCGACACCAACGGACCTGCCAGCCCCTTTTTCTGAACCGACGGGCAACGGCCTCAATAGTTGATATTTCTCCCCCAGAGTGCTGACGGATCCTTCTGACTTAATCAGCAGCTCAGTACCGACTTCTTATCTGCTTCCGCTCCTCTCATTCATATCTGCACTAAAAAACACGAAGAAGAGAGAGAGCTCCCATCTTTAACACAATCATGCAAATCTCCGGTGTAAGTAGTGCCATAGACATTGTTATTCCATATTTCACTGCCATATTATACATGGTAATATTCATTGACAACACACCCAAGTAGAGCAATTATGAAGCGCAAATTTAATGACAAGTTCTTGTCATAGCAGCCATCAACTGCTCGGCACTTTCTTTTCTGGCCATTCTAGCACATGTATTATGCAAAACATGAAACGCATGTTGACTTTATGCAATCCCCTAGTTCCTGTGAATGGCCACCAGCACCATATTTAGTATTCCACACTTCCAGTGCCACATAAAACTGCATATTACCAGAGAAAATTCCCTATATAACACAATCATTTTATCAGGACATCTTCTTCAGAAGAGTTTCGCTGCATGTGTGTTGAAGGGAGTTTTAAATACAACAAATCATCGAAAGCAAACACATGACTATTATTGCTCGATGCAGTAGATTGCCAACTATGTGTTGCACTTTTCCATATCCTACTCATCCTCATAACCTCAATGATCATAGCATCCTCTTGCATTCCAGCTGCTGCATAAATATTTGCCATAAGTATATAAGGTAGACCATTATTTTCATCTGCCAGTATTGCTTGTTCAAATGCCCATCTGCCAATATGCACATCCCCATACTTTTGACAAGCACCCAATATGCTAAGCCAAATGTTATAACTATCAGAGAGGGGAATCTGCTGGACCAAATGTATTGCCTTTTCTATGTGCCAAAGAGTGAATGAGCCTCTTCCATGTGACCCAGATGACACATTGTGCATATCCTGCAATCAATGTCTCCACACGCTACTCATCAATTATCAAACTCATGCCTCGAGTACCTGAAATCAAGCGTATTTTCCTGCCAAATAGAACCGATTAGTGCATCAAAATCAACCATTTTTGGGGCTAACAAACGGATAGTTAAGCCACTGATTATTGATATTGCCTTGACGCTGTCCTTCCCAAAATTGCGTCCAAGAGCGTCTGCGGGGTACAGGACAAAAAGATGGATTTACCTGAAGTGCATATGGTGATGCTTCCCACTGTACCCGCAATGTCGGATTCTTCTCCAAAATTTTTCGCCTCCATATTCGATCCGCCTTCTCAAATTCCTCTTGAGTATAATTGAAAGTGTCATGCTGGAATTGAAGGTTGTGGTCCGGATCTTTGTTCGTTGCAGACTTTATATACATCCGTGTCTGTTCTTTAAGTAGACCGTATGGTACATTGAATGGCTTCAAAATTTGATCTAATTGTTTGTTTTCTATCTGAGCTTCTTTCATTATCTGGATAATTTGATCTTCAAAATCAGCGGTGAGCTGGGACACCAGTAGTGCCCTTTCTGGTCGGCTTAATTCTCAGTCTCCACAGCAGCCTCTGTAGCATGTGGAACTACTGGTATCCCCTGCTTTCCTTTTAGCTCTATCTGCTCCTGAAGCCGTTTGATGATTTCATCCTTATTCTTAAGTTCTTCTTCAGCCTTTGTAATCTTTTCTTGATGTTTGATTAATTCCTTTGCAACTATGTTCATGTTATCTGTGTCTTCTTTGCACTGTTTGAAATAATCATTCTCTGCTTTTTTCCATTTCTTGCGTAGAGCTACAGTGTCATTCATATACCTTTGTTCCCAATCAGCAATGATTTCTTGCTCCTGTTTGAGCTGATCTGCCATCTTGGTTATCTTTTCTTCCATTTCTTTTATATCCTCGTTTGATTTATCAGTATCTGCCGGTGGTTGATCACTGAGGAGAGCTGTCATGAGCTCCTTGTTCCTGTCCCTTAAGTGGTCTGCTTCCTCCATACTCACCTTGAGCTGTGATTCGAGTACCTTACTACGAGCATGGATTCTTGTTTTCTCTTTTTCGGTCATGTCTAATTTCTTCGTGAGCTCCAAAACTTGCTCTTTTAGTTGGGCATTTTCCGTTTCTAATATTCTGTATTGTGTTTTGGTCGTTTTTATTTCCTCGTGTGTCTTTAAAACTTGAGCTTCTGCTTCTGATAATTTTTTAGCCAGATTCATACCTTCTTTTTGAAGCTCCTGCTTTTCGAGCATGGCTTGGTCGTAATCTTCATCAGCATCAAGCATCAATTGTTGAGTGTCTAGTGCAGTTCGAATCATATCCTGCACCACAGGCTTGAGCTGAGCTATATCAACATTCAGCGATGTCTTTGGTACATTTGGGGTTTCTCCTGTATGTACATCTTGTCCCTTTTCGACGTGGATCGTTTCATTATGTGGTTGTCGGACCTGTAGTTGTACTTGTGGTTCGTCTGCTTTTTTATGTAAGACGGTAGTTTTAGTGGCACTTCCCTGAAAAGTTACATCCATGGGGGATGGTTCTGCCACAACCCTTAGTGGAGTGAAGGGTTCTTCGTCTTCTGTTTGTGTTTCCTGACATTCCTTCTTTGGTGTCTTCCGGTTTAATTTTCTGGGAGGTGTGGCCTCCTTGATTTGGATGTTGGAAGTTTCATTAAGTTTCAAAGTGAGGTGACCTTCCATGTTTGCTTCTTTGCTCCTTGTACCTTGATCTTCTGGTGTCACGTGATCTTCCTGTTTGATTTCTTTTTGTTCTTCGTTATAGTCCACCTCATGTAATTCCTCCCATTGGCCGTCATCCTTGGATTCACTTTGAATATCCACATCCAGTAGTGATGTATTGGGCTCCTCTTGGCCGTCGGATCCAGAACTAGAGTTGTCTAGCCCAATTTCCCGATATCTATGTACCTTGGTGAGTTTGCCTTTTGGTTCCCTAGCTTGTGCGGACTGTTGATAATGATGACCCTGCACTGGCAGATTAATTTGTCCTTCTGTATATTTGTGAGTCTCCTCCAGTGCTTGAGTTAATTCTTCTTCCGTGATCTTTTTAGTCCCTTGAGTGGTGGTTGTAGGAAGTACATGTACTCTCTTTGTTTTTGGTACTTCCTCTTCTACTTGTTGGACTTCTTAAGGTCGTTTTGTGCCTCTCATTGTGCCTCTCATTCGGGGTTGGGAGCTTGTTTCTTCTACTTGTTTGCTTCCTCTCTTCTGTTTCGGTACAGTAGCTGCTTTGACAAATTGAGCCAACTCCATTGAAGATGGCATCTCCTGTAAGTACTCGCGCATGCCCAATGCGTGGTAAATCATAATTGTTAGGGCAGTAGTTCCGTTGAGGAACTTCTTATTATCCCATTTCTTCTTTGCCTCAAATAATCTTTCTTGCACATAGGGTGTGAGGTTAACCTGATTGCCTATCTGTTTTATGGCATGAGACAATAATTGCACAATGATTTTTTGAGGGGCCGTGTATCTATTCATGCTCGGGAAGCAGAAGTGTTGGTGAATCAATCTGACTTCTTCTTCGATGTCCACCCTATTGATGTCGACGAAAGTTCTTGTTTTTGCTCCACGACTCTCTTCCTTGACCGTGTTGACACCATCCTTTTCCCATCCAAATGCTTCTTTAATTAAGTCGTGGGAAAATTGAATGACCACCCATTCTCCATTCTTATCCATCACATTTGCTTCTGGTGCCAATGGATCATGTAGTGCTGGTCGTAGGGTGTTCATGACTTGTGTACAGCGTTGGAAATCCGGTTTATAGATAGGTAGTTCAAAATAATTATGAATTCCTACTTTCTTCATGATGTCGATTGTGGATGGCAGTCCATGTAACACTTTGAAGTCCTGGGACATGATCGGAAAGTGATGCTCTGTGTCCATGATCTTTATGTTAGCCAAGAAGAGATATTCCTCAACTGGCTGCTCATCTCTGAACCAATGCCCTTTTGCTTTCGTAAGACATTGGGGAGGAAATTCCTGGACCTCTTCTTGGATTGTAGCTTCAGAGTCTTCAGAAGACATCTGCACTTACAAGGAAAAGTGCATTAGCTCGAAAGGCCTTTATGAGACCATGTAGTGTATTGTTGTGATTATGGTCGCTCGTCACTCCGTTCCCCATTATTGCATGAGTGAGATCTCTTACCGCCTCTTTTTATGTTTTTTTCTGAAAGAAGACAATCATTAGTATAGCCGAAGCACAGTTTATGTACATAGTATGGCCATTCCTATCAGGTTAAAGCTAAGATCTAGTCTCACTTGGAGATCGTGCACCACTAGTTTGATAATGTACAGCTTGTGCTGAATGCTTGGCCTTGTATTGCGGCCCTATCATGCTTACTTGAGGTGCATCAGATACTACATGAGTGCAATCGGATGCTTTATCTCCTCGATCATCCGCTCCTTGTGGTAGCTTTGGTTTCCAGATCCATTTTGAGAACACTGAGAGAGGTCGCTTGGTTTTCTCGATTCGTACAGCTGCTCGTGTTCCATTTGCTTTATCCATTGCCCGAGTGAATGTGGCATTGCTCTTCGATTTTCTCTAATGACTCTTATGTGTTGTTGACTTTTGCCTTGTCTGATGTGGTATTTCCTCCTTTGTCCTTACAGCCTGTTTAGCTGCTTGTATGGCCTTTTTGGGAATCCATATCTGATGTCGCGATCTTTGAGCTTCAAGCAAGGTCTTAGGGATCCATACTTGCACTGATTCTTTTCGTCTGTAGTTCCTTGCAGCGGGTTTGGTGATGCCTGTGTCCTTCCTCAGAGTGGGTGTGGACGTCTCTCGACTCTGTATTTGATCCTTGCGTATCCACTGATATTTGGGTGGGTCTTGATTCGAGTATCTGCTTGTTGGTTTCCAATAGTGCAATCTTTGGATGTTTCGAGCCTGCATAGGAGAGCACGTCTCCTCACTGGTTGGCTTTTCCACAATTGCATTGGATAACTTCGACTCTATTGTGGACGTCGCCAGGATTGAAGTTTCAGCTTCTATGCATTTGCTTTCTGAGTGGTGAGCATAGTTGATACTGTCTTCTGTCGTTTTTTGAACCTCCTCTGATCTTGGCATTATCATGGTTTGGTTACATGGTTTCTCTTCAAGTAAGCTGAAAATCTCCTTATGCCCTATCGTAGCTGAAATATAACCTTGAGCTAGATGGATACACGCCTCTGTCTCAATAATCCAGTCATGTCCTAGAATGAAGTCCTCTATCAGATCTTCATCCTCACACACTAGGACTCTTTGTTCCATTGAGGAATTTCCTAGGTGGAGGGATACATTCGTGGTTCCAATGCATTCTATGGTGTGACCTCCAATTCCTATTAATTGGGCTTTTGTGGGATTCAATTCTAATTGCAGCTCGTCTGCTATTCTCTTTCGCATGCAGCTAAGGCCTGCTCCTGGGTCTATCAATGCATCTATCAATTTGTACTCTGCCTTGCCAATCCCTAGGTTTAGGTAAGGTTGTGTTTTACACATACCCGTTGTATCATGATTTTTAACCTGATAGTTTGCCATAGGGATGGGCTTGTCTCCTTGGAGATAACGTTCATCTCTTTGCCTGATCCACTCTTTCCGTTTCCTAATGCGTTCTAGTGCTTCCTGTCGAGCTTCCTCTCTAATTCGCTCTTCTTCCTTTTTTCTATTTTGAGCACCTAATAACCGCGCTAACATTTGATCAGTTAATGGTTCCATGAATCGTCGCACTCTACATCCGCTGATGTAGTTGGGAAGAATGTCTCCGTCTAGCGTGGCGAGATTCACTGCACCACCAGTAGAGATTCGATTTATGATCAAAGGTCCATATCCGCGTTTTTGTAGCTTCTTTGCATGTTGTTTTAGGGTGTATACTAGGACTAAGTCGCCTTCTTTAAGTCCCTTGTCTTTTATATGTGCATCATAATATGCCTTCTGTCTCCGTTTAGCAGCATAAATGCCTGCTACCGCTTGCAATCTAGTCTCGTGTAACTTTTCAATTTGATCTAGTTGCTGGGACAATTCATGACCATTCCACTCATATTGCTGGGCCACTTTCAAGGTAGGTACTAAGAAGTCAATTGGCAAAATTGCATTTTGCCCATACACTAAATTGAAAGGTGTGGTTCCAATGGCCGTTTTATATGCAACTCGGAATGCCCAAATTGCATGATGCAATTGTTTGTCCCAATCTGACCTTCCATTATTGACAATCTTTGTCAATACAGTACATAGTACTTTGTTGGAACTTTCAGCTTGCCCATTAGCTTGAGGATGGTATGGGGCTGATTTTTTATGAATCACTAAAAAGTCATTCATTAGCGACTCAATGACTTCGTTTAGGAAATGCGTTCCTCGATCACTCACAATCTCGATCGGTAGTCCAAAGCGTGTGAAAATATGCTCAAAGAGAAATTTTGCTGTAGTTTGAGCATCATTCTTTCTAGTGGCTTTTGCTTCTACCCACTTGGTTAAGTAGTCAGTGGCTACTATGATGTACTCCGCATGTGATCCTTTTGCCGGTGGATTGATAGGTCCTATGAAATCAATACCCCACTTGGTAAATGCTCTTGCACAAACCATGGGTCTTAAAGGCATGTCGTCTCTTCGAATGGGATATTTCGCTTTCTGGCATGTTTCGCAGCTTCTCACATATGTCTCCGCATCCATATGTAGAGTTGGCCACCACAAGCCTGCAAAGAGAATCATCTTGACAGTTCTGTCTGCTGAAAAATGTCCTCCAGCAGCTCCTGCGTGTGCCATCTCTAATATGGGAAGATATTCTCCTTCATGCACGCACAATCTGAGTTGATTGTCTTTTCCTCTTCTAAACAACTGTTTTCCCATTATCACATAATCCTTGCTCATTTCTTCTAGGGATCGCTTTCTTGCTAAACTAGCTCCTATTTCGTGCTCTTTCGTTTTGAGGAATTGTACTAATGTTTTACTCCAATCAGGCGCTATGGTCGAAAAAGGTAAGGACATGTGGTCCTCCGGGATAGTCTCTTTGCATTCTGCACAATTAATTACATGATCGTGAACGTCTTTCGGCATGTCATGCCAATATACACCTAACCTTTTTAATTCTCGAATTGTTCCATGCATCCCTTGATGGGTTCTCCACTTGTTTACGTGTGCTTGCTGAATTAGTTGCTTCTGTTCGTCCTCCTCGACACATCTTAATAAGACACCGTTGGGTTCCTTATAATACATGCTTCCAGCAACAATGTGTAAATTTCTTGTTTGAAGAATCTCTTTTTTGCTATCCTTATTTATTGAGTGCTGAGGGCCATGGGTGAGTATAGGAATTAGTCATTCCGCCCACTTTGGACATACTTCAAGATTAAACAAATACGTATCTCGTAAATCATCCGGTACTCCGCTAGGTGGTTCTCCATGCGTTAGCCTTGAAAGGTGATCTGCTCTTACATGTGTGTTTCCTTTTTTGACTATTACCTCAAAGTTGAACTCCATTAATAGTAAGAACCATCGTACCAACCTTCCCGTGTTGCAAGGCTTATTGACTAAATACAACAAAGCCTGATGGTCTATGAAGAACCTGAATTTGTTGGCTAAGAGGTAATGTCTAAACTTCTTCACTGCATAAACCATTCCTAAGCCTTCTCTTTCAGTAGTCGTATAATTTCTTTCTGCTTGGTTTAGTTGTCTACTCGCATAAGCGATTGGATGGTCAAGCTTCCCTTCGTCAGCCGGTTGAGCTAGGATACATCCAATGGCATAGTTCGAAGCATCAACATGAATATGAAAAGGCTTGCTCCAGTTGGGTGATTTCAAAATTGGGGCTGTACTCAGCCGCTTCTTAAGCTCGTTGAAGGCCTTCTCACACTCGTCTGTCCAAGTGAACTGAGTCAATAGACCATATAAAGGCTTAGCTATTATGGCATACATGTGAATAAACCTACGGTAATATCCACAGTGTCCCATAAAGGCTTGTACTTGCTTTGCATTCTTGGGTCGTGGTAGCTCTAAGATAACTTTGATCTTTTCTTCGTCCGTGGATATTCCATTCCTTGAAACGATGTGTCCTAGGATTTTTCCTTGTCGCACCATGAAGACACATTTCTCAGGGTTCAGGCAAACTCTGTACTGTCTACATTTATTGAATATTTTTCTCAGTTCCGGTATATGGTCTGGTCGTTGATTTGAGTATGTAAAAAGGTCATCTACGTATACTTCCATACTTTTTCTCAGAAATTCTTTGAATACATGACACATCAGTCGTTGGAAGGTGGCTGGCGCATTAGTGAGCCCAAAAGGCATTACTCTAAATGCATAGACTCCCCATTCAGTCGCGAATGCGGTTTTATGCTGGTCCTCAGTTGCAATAGCTACTTGGTTATAACCAGAGAATCCATCCAAGAAGCTATAGACCTCCTTGCCGGCAACTCTTTCCAAAAGATGGTCTGTGATGGGTAATGGGAAACTATCTCGTATAGTTGCTGCATTTACCTTTTTCAAGTTGATACACACCCTTAGTTTTCCGTTTTTCTTAGGCACTACTACTAGTGGCGATACCCATTCTGTGTGTTCAATCTCATAAATGAATCCTGCCGCTAGTAGTTTGTCAATTTCTTCCTTTATTTTTGCTGCGTAAACTTCATTATACGTATAAGGGCGTTGTTTAGAAGGTTTTGCATCTGCTGTCATAGGGATTCGATGAGCGCATATGCTGGGTTCTACACCCTTGAGGTCTTTGTACGTCCAGGCAAACACGTCTCGATATTCTCGGATGAGTCGTATGAGATCCTCTTCTTCCTCTTCCGATACATCTTTCCCAATATATGTGCACCTCTCTTCTCCGTCTTCTATCGTTACAACAATTTTCTTGGTTTGTTCCTTGTTGTCATAGGCTTCTCCATCCCGGGCCTCTCGTTTAGGCATTTGAGTGGCTATTTTTCTTTCTTCCACTTCGTATCTTTTAAAATGTTCTGGAACTTCGAAACGGTCTGGTTCCGGTTCCACTTTACTTGTGTCCTCTCTATGCTCATGTATTATTGGGATGGTTTCGATTGCTAAGACTTTTGTTGGTCTTTCTTTTGATTCTTTTTGCATAATTTTTAAATATTGTTCCTCAGAGTCAAACTCTGGTTCCATTTCTACGCTTTCGTATTCTTCTTTCCACTCTTTCTCTACAATTTCCCCTTCTTCTACTTCTTGGAGGACAACCATGTAGAGGTTCACGTCATATCCTTCCTCGTCTATACAATCGTTCATCGTCAATACTTCCTCATTCACACACACATCTAATGTGGCTAGAATTTCCATCCAACCATGTGGTTCGAAGAGTTCACCTGAAAAAATTTGAGGCATGTAATCGGGGTCTTCTATCGATCGATAGTTAGGGTGTCCTATTGGCCACATTTGTTTTTTACACTCCTCCTTCTTTGCTTCTTTGCACATCCACAACTGGGCATCCTCGTGCATCCAAGATTGATCACTCGATCCAGCACTGTGAATGGATAGGTCATCTTCTTCTTTGTGGACTGGATTCCATTGTAATGGAGGGACATCCCGATAAGCGAATGTGTGCAAATTTATCTTGGTGGTGTTTCCTTGATGTTGTAGATATAATGAATCTCTGCCCCAATCCTGTACTACCCGCATTTGTCTCATGAAGGGTCGTCCTAATATCATCTCGTAATTGTTTGCTTTCTCGAATTTACATATGGCTAATGTGTGTTCAAATTCCACTCCACACGTTGTTAACTTAATTCCTTCCAATATTCCTAGGGGTCTTTCCACATGACCGTCTGCTAATTGGAGTTTCATGCGAGTGGGTCGTAAGGCTGGTATTCCCCACTTTTCCCAAATCTCCTTTGTTGCAATTCCTACCCCTGCTCCTGTGTCTAAGATAGCTTTGGTCATGTACCCATTGTAGATGACGGGTAAACAGGTATTCCCTTCATCCCCTTCACTGAACTCTCCTACTTTATCGACTGGAACTTGTATTGTGGACTTATTTTCCATTTCCTTTTCTTTTGATCCTCCATTCTTTGGTCGTGTTTTTAATTGGTCTGCCATTTGCTTCCATAACTGGGGTTTAAGTCGAAGCAAATCTTCCACCGTCAATTGGCATTGCACTTTAGTTTTCTTTAGTTCCGTTAGGTTATGCGAACTCTCTTTTCCCATTCCTTTTCCTTTTCCATGCACCGTGGGTGCTCGTATTATGACTGACTCTCTTTCGTACTCTCCCATATAATTAGGCAATGTTGAAATGCTTATGGTCTCCTCTCTACCTCTATCGAGTCTTGAGACCTCCTCGTAGACTTCCTCGAGGTTAGGATGGGGTTGACAGTCTTCCACATCTATTTCATCAAATGGTGGTGGATCGACACCACTCTTCCTCCATTGCTCTTCTCTGATTCTATCCCACAAGTCCTTGGGCCAATCTACTTCTAAGTCTGGTATGGCTGATACAGGGTCATCTTGTGCTGTC
>CM035430.1:3415482-3427982 GCA_020310875.1 Ceratopteris richardii | reverse complement strand
TTGATCTGCATTATTATCAATGAAATCATGTATCAAAGCTTTTGCCATTTCTACATGTTTGATACTTTTTCTAAGTATTCCATTATTCCCATGAATGGATACCTTTTGACCAAGTAGAAACTTTTCTCGTAGCCTATAAAATGAGCTCTTTCCAATACCATGAATTAAATACCATGCCTTGATACATACTTCTTTTGCATCAAACATGAAATTAAAACTCGAGCACTGACTTGAGTTCACAAAGTTACCTTTGTACACCATACTCATGCAATCCAATACATATTTGCATCTATCTGAATAGCATTGTCCCCAAAAGTTTAATCTTGCTTCCAGTATTTTAGCCCTACTAGCTACTTGACAACATCTCTGTTCACAACAATCATGCATTGAAACCATCTGAATTCTCTCAAATGAGCATCTCTTATTAGGAGCCAATGTAGTACTTTTTCTAACCTTGTGGATGTAACTTCTTTTTTTTTGGTTCACTTCAAAATATCCACAGTTACTATTTTCCATATGAAAATCCTCTTGTTGATCTGATTCCATTCGAAGAGGAGAAACAACTTGTATATCATTAAAACAATGTTGAATATCAATTGCATGAGAATAATTCTTATCAACATCTACATCCTCAATACCATTGCAATTATCATCATCGATGTTGTATGATGACGTAAAGCAAAAATTTGGATTCTCTCCAGCTTCAAGATCCACATCCTCAATACCATTGCAATGATCATCTTCAATGTCATACAGTGAGTTAAAGCCTAATTTTTGTATCATAGGCTCACCATCTTCTGTAATGATTTGGAGTATAGGCCAACTGACCAATTTCAAAGTTGAGTCCAAAGTTGATGCATCCACAGTTTCATCCATAATAACACCTAGGCAACTTTCTCCCAACTCTTTGCAATTTATAGCATCCCATGGATTTACCAATAAAACAATAGCAGTTGCATGTCTTTCATGCTTTTCATGATCCAACAAGATGACTCTCTTTCCTTTCCACTTTTCTCTTTCTTCAAGTTGACTAGATATAGTTTGCTTTGTTGCCATCTTGATTTTGCCTGTAAAGAATAAATGAGAAATTAACAATGCTATTCAATTGATCATTCTTTCAATAATTATTGTAAAAATAATCAATTGAATTAAAACTAGATACAACCATCATTTCCACAAAAAATAATCCATATTTGCATATACAGACATTCACTAATTGGACTTAACTTTGAGTCTAGTCAAAAATCAAGGAAACTACAAGAATAAAAATCTCTAACTTCATTTTGATGCTAGCATGTTAAGAGGCAATCAAACCATCCCTGAAATGATATTATGTATGTCTTTGTATGTGTGTATTTGTTGTACAATACTATCATGTTTGGCTCACTTAATTTTGAGCTTCTTCTATTCTAAATTGAATAGAGGCTCAAACTTAAGTTCGAGCCTTTCAAACTGCACATTGAATGGAGCTTCAAACTTGAGTTTGAGCCAATCAATAAAACTACAAGAATAAAAAACTCTAACTTCATTTTGATGCTAGCATGTTAAGAGGCACTCAAACCATCCCTGAAATGATATTATGTATGTCTTTGTATGTGTGACAACATAAAATTCATGGGCCGACTCTACGTTCAACAGACATTCAATTTTAAACTCCAACTTGAATCGACATCCAAACGTAAGCTTCACCTTCAGTTAGTTCTTTTGGATGTAAGAGAGTATTCAACGTAATAGTAGGCTCAAACTTAAGTTCGAGCGTCTTTTATTAAAATTTCAAAATAGATTCAAGTTAAAAATATTATCATGTTTGCTGAAAAAACTTAGAGGCTCGAACTTAAGTTCGAGCCTCATTTGTAACTAAACAAATTGAGACTTGACATGATTCAAAGCAGTCCGAGCCTCATTTATGTGACACCATAAAATTCATGGGCTCGAACTTAAGTTCGAGTCTCATATCACGTGAAGACTCAAACTTGATATGATTCTAAAGGTGCGAATTTTAAGTTCGAGCTCTTAGCTCTTTTGGATTCATGAGTTAAGAGGCTTGAACTTAACTTCTAACAACTTTTGGAAAAGCTGAAAAAGTCTGAGCTTCATAATTCAACTCATATGATTCAGAGGCTTAGCTTTTGAAGATGCAAGAAGATTTTGAGTTAAAAATATTAGTGTTTTTACCAGAAAACTTGAGATGCTCGAACTTAAGTTGAAGCCTGTTTTTGCCGGAAAAATTGAGAGGCTCGAACCTAAGTTGGAGCCTCATATCATATGAGCCAACAATCCTAAACTTGATATGACTCATGGGCTCGAACTTGAGTTCGAATCTATAAATCCTTTTGGATCCAAGAGAGTGTTGAACTTAACATGCTCGAACTTAAGTTTTAGCCTTTCTCACTCTTAGTTGAATAAAGACTGGAACTTAAGTTCAGCCTCTTCGATTCCAAGGTCAATAGAATCTTAAACTCCAACTTGAATCAATATCCAAACTTAAGTTCACCTTCACTCACTTGAAGTTGAATAGAGGTTTCCATCTCACTCTTAGTTGAATAAAGACTGAAACTTAAGTTCAGCCTCTTCGATTCCAAGGTCAATAGAATCTTAAACTCCAACTTGAATCAATATCCAAACTTAAGCTCACCTTCACTGACTTGAAGTTGAATAGAGGTTTCCACTATAAATTTGAACTTATCGTGACAAAGTTAAATAGAGGCTCAAACTTAAGTGCGACTCCAAATTGTATATGAGAGGCTCGAACTTAAGTTTGAGCGTCATATCATGTGACCAAACAATCTCGAACTTGATATGATTCAGAGGCTCCAAATTGAATACAGGCTCAAACTCTCTCTATCCAAGTTGAAATGAAATTCAAACTGAAGTTCATAGTTTGAATTTCAATATCCCTATCTTATGTACAAACTTAAGTTTGGGTTTCTCAAGTTTTCTGAAGTTCATATCATGTGATCCAACAATCCTGAACTTGATATGGTTGGAAAAAGCTGAGAGGCTCAAACTCCTCTTTGTTCTTTTGCACATAACACACAACAATCCCAAACTTGATATGACTGGAAAAGCTCAGAGGCTCGAACTTAAGTTCGAGCCTCTTTGTTCTTTTCCTTATATCATGTGACCAAACAATAATAAACTTGATATGGTTGGAAAAGCTCAAAGGCTCGAACTTAATCTTTTGCACATAAGACACAACAATCCTAAACTTGATATGGCTGGAAAAGCTCAGAGACATGAACTTAAGTTCGAGCCTCTTTGTTCTTTTGCACATAAGACACAAGAATCATAAACTTGATATGGCTGGAAAAGCTCAGAGGCTCGAACTTAAGTTCGAGCCTCTTTGTTCTTCTGTTCATATCATGTGATCCAACAATCCTGAACTTGATATGGTTGGAAAAGTTGAGAGACTCGAACTTAAGTTCGAGCTTCTTTGTTCTTTCGCTTATATCACGTGACCCAACAATTCTAAACTTGATATGGTTGGAAAAGCTTAGAGGCTCGAACTCAGAACCTCTTTGTTCTTTTGCTTATATCATATAACCAAACAATCCTAAACTTGATATGGTTAGAAAAGCACAGAAACTCAAACTTAAATTGGAAAAGCTCAGAGGCTCGAACTTAATTCTTTTGCACATCAGACACAACAATCCTAAACTTGATATGGCTGGAAAAGCTGAGGCTCATATCATGTGATCCAACAAATCCTGAACTTGATATGGTTGGAAAAGCTAAGAGGCTCGAACTTAAGTTCGAGTCTCTTTGTTCTTTTGCACATAAGACACAACAATCCTAAACTTGATATGGTTGGAAAAGCTGAGAGGCTCGAACTTAAGTTTAAGCCTCTTTGTTCTTTTGCTCATATCATGTGATCCAACAATTCTAAACTTGATATGGTTGGAAAAGCTCAGAGGCTCTAACTCCTCTTTGTTCTTTTGCTCATATCATGTGACCAAACAATCCTAAACTTGATATGGTTGGAAAAGCTCTTTGTTCTTTTGCTCATATCATGTGATCCAACAATCCTAAACTTGATATGGTTGGAAAAGCTCAGTCTCGAACTTAAGTTCGATCCTCTTTGTTCTTTTGCACATAAGACAACAACAATCCTAAACTTGATATGGTTGGAAAAGCTGAGGCTCATATCATGTGATCCAACAATCCTAAACTTGATATGGTTGGAAAATCTCAGAGGCTCGAACTTAAGTTCGAGCCTCTTTGTTCTTCTGCACATAAGACACAACAATCTTAAACTTGATATGGCTGGAAAAGCTGAAGCTCATATCATGGTGATCCAACAAATCCTGAACTTGATATGGTTGGAAAAGTTCAAATTATGGCTCGAACTTAAGTTCGAGCCTCTTTGTTCTTTTGCACATAAGACACAACAATCCTAAACTTGATATGGTTGGAAAAGCTGAGAGGCTCGAACTTAAGTTTGAGCCTCTTTGTTCTTTAACTCATATCATGTGATCCAACAATCCTGAACTTGATATGGTTGGAAAAAGCTGAGAGGCTCGAACTCGTCTTTGTTGTTTTGCTTATAACAACTTTTGGAAAAGCTGAAAAAGTCTAAGCTTCATAACTCAGCTCATATGATTAAGAGGCTTAGCTTTTGTAGATGCAAGAAGATTTGAGTTAAAAATATTAATGTTTTTACTAGAAAACTTGAGAGGCTCGAACTTAAGTTGAAGCCTGTTTTTGCCGGAAAACTTGAGAGGCTCGAACTTAAGTTGGAGCCTCATATCATATGAGCCAACAATCCTAAACTTGATATAACTCACGGGCTCGAACTTGAGTTCGAATCTATAAGTCCTTTTGGATCCAAGAGAGTGTTGAACTTAACTCCAACAATCCCAAACACACAACAATCCCAAACTTGATATGACTGGAAAAGCTCAGAGGCTCGAACTTAAATTCGAGCCTCTTTGTTCTTTTCCTCATATCATGTGACCAAACAATACTAAACTTGATATGGTTGGAAAAGCTCAAAGGCTCAAACTTAATCTTTTGCACATAAGACACAACAATCCTAAACTTGATATGGCTGGAAAAGCTCAGAGACATGAACTTAAGTTCGAGCCTCTTTGTTCTTTTGCACCTAACACAACAATCCTAAACTTGACATGGCTGAAAAAGATGAGGCTTATATCATGTGATCCAACAATCCTAAACTTGATATGGTTGGAAAAGCTCAGAGGCTCTTTGTTCTTTTGCACATAAGACACAAGAAACCTAAACTTGATATGGCTGGAAAAGCTCAGAGGCTCGAACTTAAGTTCGAGCCTCTTTGTTCTTCTGTTCATATCATGTGATCCAACGATCCTGAACTTGATATGGTTGGAAAAGCTGAGAGGCTCGAACTTAAGTTCAAGCCTCTTTGTTCTTTTGCTCATATCACGTGACCCAAGAATTGTAAACTTGATATGTTTGGAAAAGCTCAGAGGCTCGAACTCAGAGCCTCTTTGTTCTTTTGCTCATATCATATAATCAAACACTCCTAAACTTGATATGGTTAGAAAAGCACAGAGACTCGAACTTAAGTTGGAAAAGCTCAGAGGCTCGAACTTAATTCTTTTGCACATAAGACACAACAATCTTAAACTTGATATGGTTGGAAAAGCTAAGAGGCTCGAACTCAGAACTTCTTTGTTCTTTTGCTCATATCATATAACCAAACAACCCTAAACTTGATATGGTTAGAAAAGCACAGAAACTCGAACTTAAGTTGGAAAAGCTCAGAGGCTCGAACTTAATTCTTTTGCACATCAGACACAACAATCCTAAACTTGATATGGCTGGAAAAGCTGAGGCTCATATCATGTGATCCAACAAATCCTGAACTTGATATGGTTGGAAAAGCTCAGAGGCCCGAACTTAAGTTCGAGTCTCTTTGTTCTTTTGCACATAAGACACAACAATCCTAAACTTGATATGGTTGGAAAAGCTGAGAGGCTCGAACTTAAGTTTGAGCCTCTTTGTTATTTTGCTCATATCATGTGATCCAACAATTCTAAACTTGATATGGTTGGAAAAGCTCAAAGGCTCTAACTCCTCTTTGTCCTTTTGCTCATATCATGTAACCAAACAATCCTAAACTTGATATGGTTGGAAAAGCTCTTTGTTCTTTTGCTCATATCATGTGATCCAACAATCCTAAACTTGATATGGTTGGAAAAGCTTAGAGGCTCGAACTTAAGTTCGATCCTCTTTGTTCTTTTGCACATAAGACAACAACAATCCTAAACTTGATATGGTTGGAAAAGCTGAGGCTCATATCATGTGATCCAACAATCCTAAACTTGATATGGTTGGAAAAGCTCAGAGGCTCGAACTTAAGTTCGAGCCTCTTTGTTCTTTTGCACATAAGACACAACAATCCTAAACTTGATATGGCTAGAAAAGCTGAAGCTCATATCATGTGATCCAACAAATCCTGAACTTGATATGGTTGGAAAAGTTCAAAGGGCTTGAACTTAAGTTTGAGCCTCTTTGTTCTTTTGCACATAAGACACAACAATCCTAAACTTGATATGGTTGGAAAAGCTGAGAGGCTCGAACTTAAGTTCGAGCCTCTTTGTTCTTTTGCTCATATCATGTGATCCCACAATCTTGAACTTGATATGGTTGGAAAAAGGTGAGAGGCTCGAACTCCTCTTTGTTCTTTTGCTCATAACAACTTTTGGAAAAGCTGAAAAAGTCTGAGCTTCATAACTCAGCTCATATGATTCAGAGGCTTAGATTTTGTAGATGCAAGAAGATTTGAGTTAAAAATATTAATGTTTTTACTAGAAAACTTGAGAGGCTCGAACTTAAGTTCAAGCCTGTTTTTGCCGGAAAACTTGAGAGGCTCGAACTTAAGTTGGAGCCTTATATCATATGAGCCAACAATCCTAAACAAGATATAACTCACGGGCTCGAACTTGAGTTGGAATCTATAAGTCCTTTTGGATCCAAGAGAGTGTTGAACTTAACATGCTCGAACTTAAGTTTTAGCCTTTCTCACTCTTAGTTGAATAAAGACTGGAACTTAAGTTCAGCCTCTTCGATTCAGAGGCTTAGCTTTTGTAGATGCAAGAAGATTTGAGTTCAAAATATGAGTGGTTTTACCAGAAAACTTGAGAGGCTCGAACTTAAGTTGGAGCCTTATATCATATGAGCCAACAATCCTAAACTTGATATGACTCACGGGCTCGAACTTGAGTTCGAATCTATAAGTCCTTTTGGATCCAAGAGAGTGTTGAACTTAACATGCTCGAACTTAAGTTTTAGTCTTTCTCACTCTTAGTTGAATAAAGACTCGAACTTAAGTTCAGCCTCTTCGATTCCAAGGTCAATAGAATCTTAAACTCCAACTTTAATCAATATCCAAACTTGAGTTCACCTTCACTGACTTGAAGTTGAATAGAGGTTTCCACTATAAATTTGAACTTATCGTGACAAAGTTAAATAGAGGCTCAAACTTAAGTGCGACTCCAAATTGTATAAAGGATCCCCAAAGTTAAATAGAGGCTCAATCTATTTCTTGGAGAAGCTGAGAGGATCGAACTTAAGTTTGAGCGTCATATCATGTGACCAAACAATCTCGACCTTGATATGATTCAGATGCTCCAGATTGAATACAGGCTCAAACTCTCTCTATCCAAGTTGAAATGAAATTCAAACTGAAGTTCATAGTTTGAATTTCAATCCTATTTTATTTACAAACTTAAGTTTGGGTTTCTCAAGTTTTCTGAAGTTCATATCATGTGATACAACAATCCTGAACTAGATATGGTTGGAAAAAGCTCAAAGGCTCGAACTTAATCTTTTGCACACAAGACACAACAATCCTAAACTTGATATGGCTGGAAAAGCTCAGAGACACGAACTTAAGTACGAGCCTCTTTGTTCTTTTGCACCTAACACACAACAATCCTAAACTTGACATGGCTGAAAAAGCTGAGGCTTATATCATGTGATCCAACAATCCTAAACTTGATTTGGGTGTAAAAGCTCAGAGGCTCGAACTTAAGTTCGAGCCTCTTTGTTCTTTTGCACATAAGACACAAGAAACCTAAACTTGATATGGCTGTAAAAGCTCAGAGGCTCGAACTTAAGTTCGAGCCTCTTTGTTCTTCTTTTCATATCATGTGATCCAACAATCCTGAACTTGATATGGTTGGAAAAGCTGACTCTTTGTTCTTTTGCACATAAGACACAAGAAACCTAAACTTGATATGGCTGTAAAAGCTCAGAGGTTCGAACTTAAGTTAGAGCCTCTTTGTTATTCTGTTTATATCATGTGATCCAACAATCCTAAACTTGATTTGGGTGTAAAAGCTCAGAGGCTCGAACTTAAGTTCGAGCCTCTTTGTTCTTTTGCACATAAGACACAAGAAACCTAAACTTGATATGGCTATAAAAGCTCAGAGGCTCGAACTTAAGTTCGAGCCTCTTTGTTCTTCTTTTCATATCATGTGATCCAACAATCCTGAACTTGATATGGTTGGAAAAGCTGACTCTTTGTTCTTTTGCACATAAGACACAAGAAACCTAAACTTGATATGGCTGTAAAAGCTCAGAGGCTCGAACTTAAGTTCGAGCCTCTTTGTTATTCTGTTTATATCATGTGATCCAACAATCCTAAACTTGATTTGGGTGTAAAAGCTCAGAGGCTCGAACTTAAGTTCGAGCCTCTTTGTTCTTTTGCACATAAGACACAAGAAACCTAAACTTGATATGGCTGTAAAAGCTCAGAGGCTCGAACTTAAGTTCGAGCCTCTTTGTTCTTCTTTTCATATCATGTGATCCAACAATCCTGAACTTGATATGGTTGGAAAAGCTGACTCTTTGTTCTTTTGCACATAATACACAAGAAACCTAAACTTGATATGGCTGTAAAAGCTCAGAGGCTCGAACTTAAGTTCGAGCCTCTTTGTTATTCTGTTCATATCATGTGATCCAACAATCCTGAACTTGATATGGTTGGAAAAGCTGACTCTTTGTTCTTTTGTACATAAGACACAAGAAACCTAAACTTGATATGGCTGTAAAAGCTCAGAGGCTCGAACTTAAGTTCGAGCCTATTTGTTATTCTGTTCATATCATGTGATCCAACAATCCTGAACTTGATATGGTTGGAAAAGCTGAGAGGCTCGAACTTAAGTTTGAGTCTCTTTGTTCTTTTGCACATAAGACACAACAATCCTAAACTTGATATGGCTAGAAAAGCTGAGGTTCATATCATGTGATCCAACAATCCTAAACTTAATATGGTTGGAAAAGCTCAGAAGCTTGAACTTAAGTTCGAGCCTCTTTGTTCTTTTGCACATAAGATACAAAAATCCTAAACTTGATATGGCTGGAAAAGCTGAAGTTCATATCATGTGATCCAACAATCCTGAACTTGATATGGTTGGAAAAAGCTGAGAGGCTCGAACTCCTCTTTGTTCTTTTGCACATAACACACAACAATCCCAAAGTTGATGTGACTGGAAAAGCTCAGAGGCTCGAACTTAAGTTCGAGCCTCTTTGTTCTTTTCCTCATATCATGTGACCAAACAATACTAAAGTTGATATGGTTGGAAAAGCTCAAAGGCTTGAACTTAATCTCTTGCACATAAGACACAACAATCCTAAACTTGATATGGCTGGAAAAGCTCAGACACGAACTTAAGTTCGACCCTTCTTGTTCTTTTGCACCTAACACACAACAATCCTAAACTTGACATGGCTGAAAAAGCTGAGGCTTATATCATGTGATCCAACAATCCTAAACTTGATATGGTTGGAAAAGCTCACAGCCTCTTTGTTCTTTTGTACATAAGACACAAGAAACCTAAACTTGATATGGCTGGAAAAGCTCAGAGGCTCGAACTTAAGTTCGAGCCTCTTTGTTCTTCTGTTCATATCATGTGATCCAACAATCCTGAACTTGATATGGTTGGAAAAGCTTAGAGGCTCGAACTTAAGTTCGACCCTCTTCGTTCTTTTGCTCATATCACGTGACCTAACAATTCTGAACTTGATATGGTTCGAAAAGCTCAGAGGCTCGAACTCAGAGCCTCTTTGTTATTTTTCTCATATCATATAACCAAACAATCCTAAATTTGATATGGTTAGAAAAGAATAGAAACTCGAACTTAAGTTGGAAAAGCTCAGAGGCTCGAACTTAATTCTTTTGCACATAAGACACAAGAATCCTAAACTTTATATGGCTAGAAAAGCTGAGGCTCATATCATGTGATCCAACAAATCCTGAACTTGATATGGTTGGAAAAACTCAGAGGCTCGAACTTAAGTTCAAGTCATATCATGTGACCAAACAATCTCGAACTTGATATGATTCAGAGGCTCCAAATTGAATACAGGATCAAACTCTCTCTATCCAAGTTGAAATGAAATTCAAACTGAAGTTCATAGTTTGAATTTCAATCTCATCTTATTTACAAACTTAAGTTTGGGTTTCTCAAGTTTTCTAAAGTTCATATCATGTGATCCAACAATCCTGAACTTGATATGGTTGGAAAAAGCTGAGAGGCTCGAACTCCTCTTTTTTCTTTTGCACATAACACACAACAATCCCAAAGTTGATGTGACTGGAAAAGCTCAGAGGCTCGAACTTAAGTTCGAGCCTCTTTGTTCTTTTCCTCATATCATGTGACCAAACAATACTAAACTTGATATGGTTGGAAAAGCTCAAAGGCTCGAACTTAATCTTTTGCACATAAGACACAATAATCCTAAACTTGATATGGCTGGAAAAGCTCAGAGGCTCGAACTTAAGTTCGAGTCATATCATGTGACCAAAAAATCTCGAACTTGATATGATTAAGAGACTCCAAATTGAATACAGGCTCAAACTCTCTCTATCCAAGTTGAAATGAAATTCAAACTGAAGTTCATAGTTTGAATTTCAATCTTATCTGATTTACAAACTTAATTTTGGGTTTCTCAAGTTTTTTGAAGTTCATATCATGTGATCCAACAATCCTGAACTTGATATGGTTGGAAAAAGCTGAGAGGCTCGAACTCCTCTTTGTTCTTTTGCAGATAACACACAACAATCCCAAAGTTGATGTGACTGGAAAAGCTCAGAGGCTCGATCTTAAGTTCGAGCCTCTTTGTTCTTTTCCTCATATCATGTGACCAAACAATACTAAACTTGATATGGTTGGAAAAGCTCAAAGGCTCGAACTTAATCTTTTGCACATAAGACACAACAATCCTAAACTTGATATGGCTGGAAAAGCTCAGAGACACGAACTTAAGTTCGAGCCTCTTTGTTCTTTTGCACATAAGACACAACAATCCTAAACTTGATATGGCTAGAAAAGTTGAGGCTCATATCATGTGATCCAACAAATCCTGAACTTGATATGGTTGGAAAAGCTAACAGGCTCGAACTTAAGTTCGAGTCTCTTTGTTCTTTTGCACACAAGACACAACAATCCTAAACTTGATATGGTTGGAAAAGCTGAGAGGCTCGAACTTAAGTTTGAGCCTCTTTGTTCTTTTGCTCATATCATGTGATCCAACAATTCTAAAATTGATATGGTTGGAAAAGCTCAGAGGCTCTAACTTCTCTTTGTTCTTTTGCTCATATCATGTGACCAAACAATCCTAATGTTGATATGGTTGGAAAAGCTCTTTGTTCTTTTGCTCATATCATGTGATCCAACAATCCTAAACTTGATGTGGTTGGAAAAGCTCAGAGGCTCATATCATATGATTCAACAATCCTAAACTTGATATGGTTGAAAAAGCTCAGAGGCTCGAACTTAAGTGCGACTCGAAATTTTATAAAGGATCCCCAAAGTTAAATAGAGGCTCAATCTATTTCTTGGAGAAGCTGAGAGGCTCGAACTTAAGTTTGAGCGTCATATCATGTGACCAAACAATCTCGAACTTGATATGATTTAGAGGCTCCAAATTGAATACAGGCTCAAACTCTTTCTATCCAAGTTGAAATGAAATTGAAACTGAAGTTCATACTTTGAATTTCATTCCTATTTTTTTTACAAACTTAAGTTTGGGTTTCTCAAGTTTTGTGAAGTTCATATCATGTGACACAACAATCCTGAACTAGATATGGTTGGAAAAAGCTCAAAGGCTCGAACTTAATCTTTTGCACATAAGACACAACAATCCTAAACTTGATATGGCTGGAAAAGCTCAGAGACACGAACTTAAGTTCGAGCCTCTTTGTTCTTTTGCACCTAACACACAACAATCCTAAACTTGACATGGCTGAAAAAGCTGAGGCTTATATCTTGTGATCCGACAATCCTAAACTTGATTTGGTTGGAAAAGCTCAGAGGCTCGAACTTAAGTTCGAGCCTCTTTGTTCTTTTGCACATAAGACACAAGAAACCTAAACTTGATATGGCTGGAAAAGCTCAGAGGCTCAAACTTAAGTTCGAGCCTCTTTGTTCTTCTGTTCATATCATGTGATCCAACACTTCTGAACTTGATATGGTTGGAAAAGCTGGGAGGCTCGAACTTAAGTTCGAGCCTCT
>CM035430.1:3360482-3405482 GCA_020310875.1 Ceratopteris richardii | reverse complement strand
TGCCAGAACACTCACATGTATCCTCATATGCTTTTTAGGCTTTAATAGTTCATTCCATGCTACAGTTTCCAGTGCATTCACCACCCACCAATGGGTCAATACCACGGTTCTGCTTCCAATAAGGGATTAAGGTGAAGAAATGCTAATAAGGCATTAAGCTCAAAAATTCCCGGCAAACGCACCAAAATGTACAGGCTTTAACGGCCACGGAAAAAGTGATTGTGAAAACCTTTATTTTGCACAAACCCCTCGCAATCAGTCTACTTGGATTACCTAGAGCCCACAATTACCTCTCGAGGAGTTCTTCCTATGTCTATGCACTAGCTCATATGCTTCCCGGCAGACGCACCAAAATGATAAGCTCTTTTGGTCCAAGGAAAAGATGATTACACTTGTATTTCCCCCCCCAAATTACTCGAAATCGGTCCACTCGCCTTCCTCAAATGCAAATCAATACCAACTTACAATGACTTACTCTCCTGAGCGCACTTTCTCCTTACTCACGCTTTCTTGTTCCACTTGCTCTATTTCTCTTCCCCTCTTTAGTTCACTCTTCCTGTTCCCACCTTTCACCCACACACTCTTCAATATTTCTCCCTTGCACACACCTTACACTCACTCTCTTCCTTCCTTTCTTTCTCACACACCAACTTCCTCTCCTTTTCCTCCTTCACTTTCTCTTCCCCACTCCCCTTTTTGTTTTACTCTCTTCCACACACACACACTCGTTTGTGCACTTTACTTCTTCCTCTTACACATACATACATTCATACACCCACACGTTTACCTTTCAACTTTCAGGTTCACTCACACACTCACATTCTCATGCCAACATTCAACTAGAACCACATACACACTCACTTCCTTCTTCTCATACATGCAACCACACACACACCCGCACTCTTCCACATATGCTTACACACACATGCAATCCCTTACACACTCCCACAGGCAGTGCAGAACCATCAATTGGTCATAATAAGCTATTTGAACATTCTACATCTAGTCTGGAGAGATACAAAAGTCTTCCATCGTTAGCTCAGAATGGCTCATTACCTCTTCTCACACCGAGCCCACAGTCATTACTTGGCCCTGGAAATGCTCATAGGTTGCATCCGGTACATGATAGAAACACTCGTGACGTGTCTCTGCCATCTTCAGTTACATCTTTGCAGCCATGTTTGGAGCACTCTTCTCAAACAGCTGCAATGTCATCTTCAGGCTCATTACTTGGCCCAGGCCCATCGCCTCAGTTGCACTCATATAAACCTCATTCACTTGCAGAGAGCTCAACATCATTAATTGTGCCAGGAATTCGGATGCACAAACATACTACTGCTTTCATCACAGTTTCGACTTCCAGCTCACTGCTCCCCATGCCTTATTCGGTCAGTTTGTCATCTTCATTTCTGCAGGATTCTACCAACTTGCCATTGGAAATGTCGAATCCTCTGCTGTATGGAAATGATCAGCCTCTAATCCGGCAGAAATTGATGACTGCTCTTATTGAACGTCTGTTTCAGGCTTCTCACACTCGGCATTCAGCTGAGCATCTGGGACGCTGGCATGCTTATGAGTAGAATGTATGCATCCCATATTAATGTTGCTATTGAAGGATGAAATAATAAATCCAATTACGGAAAGTATATCTGTTCGGTCTTCAGTTGCATCAGGAAGTCATGTAGCTGTACATGGTCTGTCCTTGAAGGTCAACCTCCGCTCCCTTTGCTACGAGATCAAGAGCTGGGCAACGAGAGTGGAGCTACCAAGTAGAGAAAATCTTCGCGAGCGACGTCATCGAATCCTCTGACATGGAAGTCAAACGTTTTTCGAAGAGCAAGGGGGTCAGTGCTCTGCGAAAGCTGCTCAGGATGTCGCTAAGAGGTTGAATCCAGATAAAGATTACTGGACGCGATCATGAAGAGCCGATGATACCGCCAGGCAAGTTCATCAGAGAACAGAGTAGTGCAGGAGCTCGTGGGCACTCTGCTTTTCGAGTTCTCATCCCACAGAACTGCTGCTGACAGAGAAGCACTTAAAAGATGGGAGCGAATACACGCGCGCAGACAGCAAGTCCTTGCAGCTCAGGCTGCTCAGCTGAAGTGAGACGCGGGGACGCACGGTCTCTCTCTCTCCCCCTCTTCTTCGTGTCGTCCTCGAACTCCTCTCCCCTTAATTCTCAGAGCAAAGAGGAGCACACAATGGAAACATAAGCACTCATGATGGTTTGTTGGGAGATATCAATAGGACTCTATTGTTCTCCCTAGAAGCCAACCACATTCTCTAAGAATTTAAGGCCCAAGCCTGACTTGTGCTATATGCACCTTCTCATCATTCTTTCAATGTTAAGCCTCTTTAGGAACTATCTTTATCCAAACAAGCTTTGACACCCTATCAGGGGAAAAAGATAAAACTCACAACTGAGCAAAGAGGAGCACACAATGGAAACATGAGCACACATCATGGTTTATTGGGAAGTTTCAAATAGGATTCTAGTCTTCTCCCTAGACACGTTATTCTCTAACAATTTAAGGCCCTAGCTTTACTTGTGCTATATATATCTTTCTCATCATTCTCATCATTCTCTCAATGTTAAGCTTCTTTAAGAACTATCTTTATCCAAAAATGCTTTGACACCCTATGAGGGAAAAACGTAAAACTTCCAAACAAGGAAGGAGGAGCACACAATGGAAACATGAGCAACTACCTGATGCATCGTCACTACCTCCACCTTCCATAGCACAATAGCACTTGGTCTCTCCTCCTCCTACCTTCTGCATATTAATCGTTACTGGTAATCAAAGGCCTCAACATGTAATCTTTGGATCTCACAAATTTGAATAGAGATATCTATAAAAAACCACATCCGTCAAGTGACATCTGCATCAAGTTATAACTAATCATATCATGTGTGCTATATAAAACAAAAAATCAATCAAGCGTCAGAGGGGATGGTTTAAGCATAGAAAAAACATATACTTGCATACTCAAATGCTTTAAGCATGCTTATACATAATCTACCAAAATTTTGGAAACATTTCAACATCACAATTATGACTAGAAAATCGAGTGCTCACAAACACATAAAAAATTGCCAAAAGTGCTCACAAGCACTTAGAGAGAACTCGAGAAATATTTTTCTTGCTTCTTTTCTATCTTCAAAAGAACATAAAATATTTCATGCTAGATTACACTCACCAGATGGAAAAGTGGGATGGACAAACGGTGGCACCTTAGCCACATGCAACATCTTTCCAAGATGCACTGTCCCTTACATGTTGCTGCCAGGGATTGAACCCTTGCCCCCGCATCAAGAGGCGAGAGGCCCAACCACTAGGCCAGCGAACTGAGGTCAATTGCTTGTCAACTGGTATGCATGTTGTATTTTATGGAATTATGATTATCAAATTGTATTTTAATATCTTGCGTGCTATGGGGATTTGCAGCAGCAGTAACTTTTGGTTGTTGAGAAAGTTGATGTATGGACAGATCTCCCAAAATGATGTCTTCCCTTTCAACAATATCTATGATAAATAGGGCTTGAAGCCACTCATTGAAAAAATATTCAATCTAATATCATATATCAATTATGTTTGTTCTTGTTTGCAACCCATTGGAATTGTCATTAAGTTTATCTATATTTGAAATAGTAATTTTCCGTCCCTCAGATAGCTAATCTTGTGGTTTTCTAGGATGAACACCCTATGGTGCCTAACAAGGGCGTTCTCTTAGTTGAGAAGGAAAAAGATCATGTAATTCCCTTTTTGGGTGAATCTTCTTTCCAATTGACTTGTTCAACAATCCTATTATCATTGGAATACCTTGTCTCAAGAGACACAATCTAGATATGGATTGGTAAAGGAATAGGATCACTCGTTGAGACATCTAGAAGAACCCAATATATGTAGGGACCAAGGCTTTCATACATGAAGTTAAGAAAGAACCAATATATATGATCTATGTCATAACAAATAAGGCGTCTAAGAAAGATTATCCACTAAAGCTATCTACCTAGTACTAAGATTTCTTAGATGTTTTTGAAAAGATCAATGAAGTTATCTTCTTAGAGCATAGACCTTATGATTGTTCCACCCTTCATAAAAATCTATACACTATCCTCAAAGGAACCTATAGAATTTTGATTAGAATCTAGCCATTCATTTTATCAAACACTCAACGTTGAGTGGAGGAGCCCTTATCCTATTTATTATGAAGAAGGATGGAACCCTTCATAGCTATGTAGATTATCAATTTCTAAAAAAAAAAAACTATAAATAATAGAAGTGCTCATCTGTTTTGAGCTTACAAGGCATAACGTTTGTGCTATCTCACTTAAATTAACTGAGGGTTAGTAAAACAAGTGAATATTGTTTTTAGTTCCAATATACGAACCTCTAAATGTTAACGTATTCTTTTATTGAAGCCTTTCCCTTTATAAAAGCTAGCAGTGAATCATTCAACTCTTAAAATTCCCTACAATTTAAGTACATGCCTATAGAAGCTCTAGAACTAAAACCTTTACATTTATAAACTTTAATGTCAATGTGTTGGTCTCCTATAGTATCTTAAGAACTCTAGTGTCAAATCCATTGCCTTCTCAAACTCTAATATTGATTTCTTTACCAGTTCTAAAATTTCGAAAAGCCTTTGGAGCCATGACATCATATAAGAATGACATCAACTACATGTGATTGTCATTACCTATCTCGTCATCTTTGTAATGTATGATATTGGGATATAATCCTTATTGATGAGCCACTTCATATATGAATAGGTTTCTAAAAAATAAAAAAATTCTCTTTCAAAAATATCTATGAGAAAAAGGGCTTAAGATTATTTGAACTCGAGTTCTTGGCTCCAAAAAAAAAAAAGTCGAAAAGTAATTTTGTACATAGACTAGAGTTGAAACATTTGGATCCATGAATACTAATGTTAAAGTCTTGGTTTTCCCTGCAAGTGTAAAAGCTACACACAAAGAAGAGATTTAATTATGCTATATATACCTCATGAAAAGAAGAGATTTAATCATGCTATATATACCCGATTGTGCTTTTCTAATATATAAAGCAAGAATAGCTGAAATAGTATTTTAACAACAACAAGGAGTTATTTTTTCAGCAAATCTTCATCAACTTGTATAATCGTCAGAACGTCCGCTTGTCTGCAACTCAGGAGTCAGAACGTCCGCTTGTCTGTCACTCAGAACGTCGGCTTGTCTACCTACTCAGAATGTCGGCTTTTCTACTCAGAACGTCGGCGAGCGAGAGAGAGAGAGAGACAGAGGTATGTGTCATGTGTGCGAGAGAGAGAGAGAGAGTGTGTCATGGTGTGTGTGCGAGAGAGAAGAGGAGAGAGAGAGAGAGAGAGAGAGAGAGAGAGAGAGAGAGAGAGAGAATCTGCAAGAGTGGTTGAAGTCCCTGGTAACAACTAGGCGTGCATAGAAAACCTTGCACAAACACTGTAGGTTCGAGTGCACACTCTCAGCAAATTCATTGAATGAAGTTCTAACAGAGCCGAAAACTCACTGAAAAACTATTTGTGAGTGTGTGGAAAACTTTGTAATAAGATTTTGACTCTGAACGAGTGATTCATCAGCATCTTCGTCATGGGTGTTTTACACTTGAGCAGTGGCCTTGAGTTGTTAACTTCTGTGGCTTCTAAGGAACATGTTTCTTTGTCCTTGCACTTCTGCAAAAAAAAGTGCACTCAGGACTCATATTATCTCGAGAATTTATGAATAGATTGTGGGCTATAAATTGGTGAGGTTGAAGGCGCATCAAATGGTTAACCCTACGAAGCCTGCTCATGTTATCTCAAGACTTCATGAACAGCTTGTGAGTTGCCAGTTGCTTGTTTGAGCATTGTGGGAGTAGAGTATTGTGCATTGTGCAAGCTTCAAGACTCTACCTAAGTTCTCATGATTGCAAGCTGCAACTTTCCCTTCAATATGTATTGTTCAACAGTGCCCCATGCCTTAACCTTCAAGCAAGATTAGCAACAAAAAAAGACATAGAAGAGCTTTGACATGGTTGGTATAAGTTCATTCAATCCTTGAAACATTAAGCCTATTGGAGCTTGTCTTTACATGCAAGATGTAGGTAAGAAAATATTTGAATTGAGAAGAGAAGAAAAGGGTTCGTTATACTTATTTTTAAGAGGTTATTGATAATCTCTATTGACTTTTTTAATTACGAAAGTTTTCAAGTTTAACAGTTTGTTGTATGCTTCAAATAGTGAACTCTTTAGATATATGGAGGAGAAGAATCTATGTCTTGAGGTATAATGTCGAGTTTAATTTCTTTACTATACAAATAAAAGACTCTTGATTTTTTTTTTTTGAGAAAACAAGAAATTTGTATTAAAGATGAAATGTAAGTTAGTACAAAGGGTAGGGCACCCCCACCATAAACAGAGATAGGATGATCACAGAGATCAGAACAATCACTCCAGGAAGAGAGGTCATCTCAAGGTGATGGATACATCGAACTTAGTGCATACCAAAAGGCCAGGTTAAGTACAAAGAAGGACCATTTCTATTATCAACTGCAAACTAATTGTATGCGCACGACTTAATTGCAAGATTGATCAAACATCTGTGCTATGTTTTCTGCAGCATAGAGCATGGATTTTTTATCTCTATGTTGAATAATCATATAGACAACAATAATATCAAAATAGAGACATCCCATGTGGATACCATCAAGACAACGATTTTAGGAAATTCTAAAACTAAATCCCAACCTAAGTAGCTAACATTGTAAGTCATTTAATTCAGGCGATTAATTCATATTAACCCGTATGCTTGCTATGAATAAGGCATAACTTTGGGATAATCAGTTCATGAAGCTATATTAGTACAAACTAAAAGTTTACATGTGGAATGACTTTATAATGATCAAAATTTCTGAGCATATATATGTATGTATGTATGGATGTATGGATGTATGGATGCATATGTATGTATGTATGTATGGATGCATATATATATATATATATATATATATATATATATATATATATATATATATATATATATATATATATATATATATATATATATATATATATATATATATATATATATATACACAATATATATACAAACACATAGTAGCACACATATACATACACAATATATATATATATATATATATATATATATATATATATATATATATATATATATATATATATATATATATATATATATACACATATATATATATATATATATATATATATATATATATATATATATATATATATATATACACACACAGCATATATATATATATATATATAATATATATATATATATATATATATATATACATACACACACAGCAGCACATATGTATATATACACACACACACAATATATATATATATACATACACAATATACACACACTTAGCAGCAGCGCACACACACACACATATATATGTTTGTGTATGTGTGTGTGTGTACACACACACAGAGCAGCACACATACACGCGTGCACACACACACACAAACAGACGGTGAAAAGCATGATGCTAAGCCTACTGATTGTTTAGATCAAGATCAAGAATGTGAAAAACTCTTGAGTGATGCCACATTAAATGGGTCGTTAGAGGTACAAGAGAGTGATCTGAATTATAGGTGTAAGAATGAGTTGTTGATTGAGCTTTAATATAATGATATGTATGTGAACGATATTGTACTCCATGAAGAAGGACATATGAATGATCATGAGCGCGATGAGGATACTCCACTGATTACTCCTCTTTACATTGATATGTATGTTAAGAATGATCATGTTGAGTTGAGTTCATGTATCAAAGAAATCAAGCATGAAGTGGAAGATACAACGTTTAATGAGATGTATGATAAATATGATGTGTGCATAGCATCAAAGAATATTGAATGTGAAACCGTTGAGTCAAATATTTGCATTGATGAAGCTAGATATAAATGTTACCAGATGGATGAAGTTTTAATTGACTCAAGCGTCTATGATGAGATATTCAGGTATGAAGTATTTGATCAAGATTCAATGATAAAAGAAATGTATGAGGAGTGTGGCAAAAACACATCCTCTAAAAATAATAAACAAGAAATAAGAATCTGATGATGGCATCTTGAATAGGAAAACTGATTTGACATCAAATTACATGTATATCTTTGAAAAGGATCAGGAGAATATAGATGAATGTAGATTTTCCAATGAATCTTACTTGGAGAAGCAAGAATTTAGTGATTTAGATGATCAAGATTTTCTTGATTGTGATGATATTGAGTTTCTTCATGATAATGGGCAAATGAATCTGGAAAAAGAAGAAGATGAGGAGTTCTTGGAGAGATTAGAGATAGAAGCAGATTCTATAATTTGTAGCACTCAAGTAAGGAGGGATTATGATAGACTGAATCACGAAAATGAACATAATTTGCAGTCAAAGAATGATGAACCTTCCTATTCAGAGTATAAATCTTATGAATGTATTCAAAACCTTAATTGCAATGAAGAAGAAAGTTTGGATAATCATAATGGAAATGATGAAATCCTTTCAAATGATTTCAACCTTAAAATGAATCAAAACATATGCATGATTGATTTGTTTGATGATGTTCTAAATACTCCAAATTTTAAGAATCTATATACATGTGCTCATTTATCATGTGCATCTTCATATGATGCATTAGAGAGAAATGTAAATAAAGGCAACTATGCTCAAATGATTAAATCATGGATTTTCAAATTCTCCAAGAGCAATGTAAGCCGAACAATCTTACAAGAAATGGACAAGAAAATGAAGTGGCTTGTCCACATGTGTACCTTGTTTAAGAATACTACCTTGATTAATGCAGTCCAGAGATGGCTTTTATTCAAGCATAGCTTCTTTGGAGAGCATTTATCTGTGAAAAAGTATTGAAAGGGAATTTCTTGAATTCACAAGAAATTTAAAAGTGACTTTTGTAAATATAAGTATGTAAATACTTAATAATTATGTTTTGATTTTTCGAGATGGATAAAAGTAAATATAAAAATAAATAAATTAATTAATAAACAAATAAATGCATAAATAAATAGAGCAAGAAAATGCATCTAGCTCTCAAGAAAATGAAAATTTTTCAAAATAATCTTTTTGAATATGATGCTACTAATGTGTTTTCTGAGTTTATAAGAACAGGTGTTGATATGGAGCTAATTGGAGATCTAGGAGTTTGATGGATTGTGCAGGAGGCAACCACTTTCAAATTACATCTTTATGGTTTACTGCAAATGGTTTCCTGAAGTTCTTTCATGGATTGCATGTACATATTGTGTCATGTGATTTGATGTTTCTCATGATTTGTTTAGTTTCTATGAGTGCAGGAATGATCAAGCGAAGCCAACGGAGATGATGACTCAAGAACAAAGCCGTGAAAATCTTTTTCATTAGCTATCGTGCTTTAACCCTGATCTTTTCTTTGCACCATCTTTAAGATGCATTGCATGCCAAATATGCATGTAAAAATATATAGGAAACACGACTTTGAAGTTCCGTAGAAGCACGTCCATCTGCACAATTAGATAGGTAAATATCATTGAAAAATAATAAAGCAAGTTTTGAGTGATAAGAGAGAATAGTTTTGAGTAAGGGAGAGTGATTGCATCTGTAAGAGAGTGGAGTTGTGAGTGATGTGACCGTTGCTTAGATACCATAAAACCTTGATTTTTTTTGCACCATTTTGTTTCCCTTCATGCACCTAACACATGCATAAATGAAATGTAAAGAGCACGAGTAATATTTTGTTTAAAACCCATAGTTGCACGAGTGATTGCACTTGTATTGAATTGTATATCCATAATAAAAATTGAGTGTAAATCCTCAACACCGAATGCCTGATACCTCCCCTATTTGCACCATGCTGTTTTTTATGCACTTAGAGTATGCATATGTAGGGCTCATTACATGGCCGTGCATAGGCACATTTGTTTTAACCCGTGCACTTGATTTCACTCACATTTGGATTCTTGAAGACTTGCAGATACCGAGATTGATGGTGGTGCATCCGGAGGATGCACAGGTTCAGAGGGGGTGGATGTGGTCAAGAATTGAAGTCGAACCCTACAAACTACTTGAATGCGATAACCAATACAATTTTCAAGTCAAAGGAGACATGCCAAAATTGCGAAGAAGGGCCTTTCGGAATATAATTGCGCCCTTACCCTTGTTTTTTGGTGATGTATGCATATTAGGATTACCGTACTAGTTGTATGGAGCATATCTAAAGATATTTTAGAAGGCAAAAAGGAGGAACGAACGGCTGTTTTTGGTATGTGTGCTCACAATGTGACATCTACTATAATCTGGAAAAGCGCGTGTGCGAGCGAAGGAGAGGCTAAGTTGGTGGGAGAGGCTTAAGAAAGCTTCCCTTTTAGTCTTTATGAATTCTTCTCGTCAATTTACGGATACTGCTGGATCTCTGGATTGCCTCTGAACGGGCTGAAAGTTATGATCCCCGTCTCCCTTCTCATTTCGATCACCATTTTTTTTGTGTATTTCACAGATGCGAGATAGAGACGTACGCTGCATCATAAATTCGATCACTTGTCTGCTTCAGTTGGGGTTTCCATCATTTGAACACATTTCCTGATTCAACGGGAGCAGATACAACTTTTTACCCTGAATTTTGTCTTTGGTCCTAATTTTTTCCGATATCTCAACTGCTTTCATACATGCAATCAAATCATCTTCGGACAAAGGCGACATAGCTCTGTTACTGTCTGTCTGCCTGAAGCTAGGTGCACCTACTCCTTCGATGCTCACATTGGCTCTACAGTTTGTGCAGAATCTATGCTTGTGCAGAAGTCAGATAGTTGTTGTTCCCCAACAAAACGTTCTAAGCAAATAAGAGGGAACTGTCTCAAGCCTCTCCTTGCCACTTGGACACTCTCGATCTCTAGTTGGTGTGACAAGGCCGTGGATCGCCTGATGGAAACTCTTAGTGTATATGCATAGGTGTAACGATTAGGGCTCTCTCCATTTGTGATTTAATCTGTGAGGACAGACCAGAGCCATATCACTGCTACATATGTAAGTGGAGAGGTGACCATCCTGCCAAAAAGAGCAAATCCTTGGTACAGGGGTCTTGGAAGGATGCTTATGACACTTCCTGTCAAAAGTGATTGGAAATGCATCTGTGGGTCCACATACTGGCAATTTTAAGGTGATATGCGATGTAACTATCAAAATCTTACTTTTTTGTCGTTTTTCTTTTGTGCTGTGTGCAGAAATATGTCAACTGGCATACTGCTCTCAGGTTTCTTTGTAGGTGGAAATCTATCAAAAGAATTTGTTCATGTCATTTTTTTTCCCTGGAAAGTATGATGTATCTCTCTGGTCTTTTTGGCGCGTTAAGTATGCAAATATCTTTGCTTGATGAGATCTTTTGAAAGACCGAATCATTGCAAAACAATCGGAACGGTGAACATTTTCCTGCATGTTTAGAAGTCTGGGAGAATGATAAACCTTAATATGCCTCATATGCTACTAGTTTTGAGCCTTATATGCATTCATCATGAAAGATCTGGTGTATGTATACAAAGTCACTGTGTTCTTACATGAAGTAGAGTGGCATTTTTGTGGTATGTGAGGGTGTTGGAGGCAGTCAGAGGCACAGACGCCACGGAAGCATGTAAAGAAAGAGCAGGGAGCCAGGCGGATCAATTTTTCAAACAAATATATTTCTTATTAATTCTCCAAACATTCAACAGTGATTGTTATCACTAATTGTAACATATGTATCATAGAAAACCCCATTTTGTAATCCATAGCTCCATTTTGTGCAAGCCGAGGAGTCCTCGAGCTTGAGGAGCTTAGGTAGAATGCTCGTACCAATTTTCGTTATTTTTAGACATCGTTTACCCTTCCAAATAGCACTAGGACCTATTTTTTAACTAGGCCGGTCACTAGATGTGAAACCGGTCAAAACTAGTCTAGAAACTATAAAAAGAGCTAGAGAGCTCATTTTTGAGGTTGGTTCATTTTGGATTAGTGAGAGCATAGAGCTAGTTTGAGCTTGTAAGAGTATTCTTGAGTAATAGAGCTAATTTCTCACCTTCCATGGTGTCTTGCTTGTCTCTTCATTGTGTGTGTGTATGTGTGTGTGCATCTTTGTGCTTCTCACCTTCACTCTCACATCATCTCACATTCACGATCTTCATATCACTCCTACCTCTCCCACGGATTGACATTAAGGAGGTGAAGCTTCTTAACGTGGTACTTACCATTGTGCTAGAGCAACACCAAATTTGGCGCCGTTGCCGGGGATCGAGTCTAGGACGAATGTGTGATGGTAAGAGTATAGCAAGAAGTGGCGTTGGAAGGTAAAAATTTCAGTTTTGTTGTTGTTTTTACTTAGTTTTTAGCGTTTTTCACCTTCCCCACACTCCATCTTCATCATTGCATCATCATCTCCATTTCCAAAAAAATCAGAAAATTCACCATATCCACCCATTCACCTCATTTCCCCTCATTTGTGCGTGCGAGAGAGCGAGAGAGAGTTTTTGCGCTTGTATGCACTTGTGTTTTCTTGAGTTTTCTTGCAGGTACAGAGCTTCAGAGCATCAGGAAAGCTTCCAAAAGGTAAAAAATGTGCTTTCTGTCAGAGATTTCCGAGTGTGGCGGACCATCGCGATGGTCTGCAAATTTCGGTTTTTGAGGTAGGCAACCACACCACTAGATAGACGATACTTGCGCATTCACGGAACCACAATCGCATTTCAAAAATTCGTTGTTTGGTGGACCATCGCGATTGGCTCGGACCATCGTGATTGTGTCACACCATCGCGATAGGCTCACGCCATCGCGACGGCTCGGCCGGACCATCGCGACGGTTCGCTTTTTCGGACCATCGCGACGGTTCACTTGAGCCATCGCGACGGTCCACTTGGACCATCGCGACGGTTCATTTGACCCCGAACCATCGCGATTGGCTTATGCCATCGCCACGACAGTGCCACGTGTCACGATAGTCCATCGCGACGGTTCAACTTTTCGGACCATCGCGACAGCCCAAAATCGGACCATCGCGATTGGCTCAAGCCATCGCATCGCGGACCATCGCGACGGTTCACTTCGGACCATCGCGACGGTCCACCGTTGACCGTTGACCGCGCCATCGCGATTGTCCGCCCGATCACGCCATCGCGACGGTTCATTCTTTGGGCCATCGCGACGGTTCGACCTCACGCCATCGCGATCGTTCACTTCGAGCCATCGCGACGGTTCGCCTTTTCGCGCCATCGCGATTGTCCAAATCCCACGCCATCGCGACGGTTCGCTTGGACCATCGCGACGGTCCCAGACCATCGCGATTGCCCACCCCCATCGCAAATTTTGGACTTCAATTTTTGACCAATTTTGGGGGTATTTTTGGAAAATTTTTGGACCATTAGACTCATAGGAGACCCCTTAGCTCATATTTGAGGGAAAATTGGATTGTCAATTTTTACCCCCCAGGGCCTGAACGCGTGTAACTTTCTCATCCGAAGTCCGTTTTTTGAGCTTAATAGCTCGTTAGAAAGCTTGTGACGAGTACCACGTGACCTCAACTGTTTTTTTTCATAAAGGATACATCTATTTTTGGATAAGCTATTTTGAGTTTCACCTAGTTTGGGACTAGAAAGCCAGGGGGCACACATTGGAAATTTGGGCAAAAAGGGAAGGGACTTAAAAGGTGTATATACTCAAGTGTTTAATCATCTTGTGAATTGGTCTAACATTGGAAATTTCCAGGTCTAGCAAGGGCAATCAAAGGCAAGCAAGCAAGGCAGTGAGGACAGCAGAGCTTGGGAAGCACGGCTTCTTGGGCAACAGGACATCAGAGCAATCAGAAAAGCCGACTCGAGGTTGGAAGATTACTCAACCCCCTCAGTCAATTCTTAGCTTAGGCTAAACGTTAGCATTGTGGATTTAAGTCGATAGGAACGCCTCAAGTTCAAGATACTTAATTCTTTCAAGTTTAAGACTACAAGTAAAGGTGTGTGTGACGAAAACCTAAAGAAAAGAACATAAGTCTGACGGAACGAGAACTCAAAATCATAACGAAAGTCGAATTCCTGACGCATAAACTAAGACAAAAATCCAAAGAAAAGTAAAGAGAATTAAGGAAGTAATAATAAAGAACCATTGACGATCTAAGTGTGTAATTGAGTGAGCAAGGAAGAAAATTAATGAACCTTAGATCGGGCAAACATGTAGGTAAGTCGGACAGAAGAAGCCTTAGATCATCAGAGGCCAGTGTAAGAACTACCGCTCGATCTTGGGCTCAGCAATTGAATAGTAGTTATCCCTACGAGTTGAGCTCAGAATCAAGTGAATCAGAAATGGCATTTAGTGCAGACAGACCTGAAGGAGGGTCTCATATAGCATACCTAGAAAAGCCAGAAGGACCCTATAGAACGCAACTAGAGTTTCTCCGAACCAACCGATTAGGTGCTCGCATCTATGAGGATGGTTTGCAAAGGCAAGTGGTGCAACTGCACAACCCTGATCAACCCATTGGATTGGAAAGGCCAGTGGTGAAGTTTGAGAGAGACGCTTACATAGACAAAGAAGGAACCATGTACGTACTAAGTACGCAGCCAAACGATACTAATGAGTTTGGCACAATTCAATTAGAGACGGAAGCGAAATTTCAAGGAAAAGAACCGTTAGAAGAACCTAGGACACCTAGAGGGAAATCCGTATTAACAAGAGTACTCATCCCAGAATGGATCCCTCAAGATAACAGGAGCACCGAGTTGTTCGTAAATAAAGAGACAGATGAAGCCTTTTGGAGGTACAGAAAGGAAAACCCCAGTGAGGTAGGCATCATTACAATCTATGAATTCAAGGACCCAGATACACCTGGAAAGGTGGTATACCTGGATGAGACTTCAGAAAGAGTCTTTGTGGTGCCTGAGCGCGCTAAAAGCACCTACACTTGGAGAGGTGAATTGATATTCCCTCCATCCAGAACAAACATGAATGCAAATCAACAAGTGGCAGGAACTTCCTCAGCCCAGGGAAATCAAAGAGAAGGAAATCACGAGAGACCAGAAGTAAGCTTCAATCACCCCATAGGGAGAGATAGAACAACCACGAACACTAATAGGACGGATAGACAAAGAGAACATGGAATACCAGGTGGTAGAGATGATTTTCCTCTACCTAGGCCACGTGAACACGCAAGAGTATTGAGACCCACGCAATTAGTAAAATCAATGAAGAATTACTTTGATGGGACAGGAGATCCCTATGACCATGTCGCAGAATTCAAGCAAGTACTAAGAGCAGAACAAGTCGAGGACATGTTCACGCAGTACAACGCATTTGGACTAACGTTAAAGAATACCGCTTTAACTTGGTTTCAACCATTGCAACAAAGGCAATTTAGAGACATCCATCACTTTTTAGAGTCATTCATTACTGAATTCTCTAAAAGTGGGGTTAGACATGACACGTCTTCGTTGATTCATAGTTTTAAGCAAACCCCTCAGGAAACAGTAAGACTGGCAGGACGTAGATTCAGACAATATGTCGAACGATGTCCAATGCAAGAGCTACCCTCACAAGCTAAGCAAGTGTCCTTGTTTTTAGATGGCTTGTTGAGCGCTAAACTACGCTCCTATGTGTACCTAAAAGAACCCAGAACGCTAGAAGAGTGTGTAAGAATATGTATAGACATCGAGGACAACCTAGGAGATGAATTAGAGCTCTCAAAGGTCTATAAGGACTCAGATTGTTCTTCTCTAGCATCCACAAAATTATCTAATTCGATAGAGGACCTAGCAGAAAAAGTGGCCCAAAAACTAGGAGTTTCTAGTAAACAGGTGCCCAAGCTACCAACGAATGTACGTTGTTACACTTGTGGTGGAAATCATTTGGCAAACGTGTGTCCCAATGCACCACAACCACAAGCCAACCCTAGTGGCCAATATTGCACAATTGAGAGAAGATACACGAATCATACGGCTCAGGACTGCCCATACAACAAACAAACCGTGAGACAGAACTACCCACAAACATACCAGCAGCCAGGTAGGTATCAAGGCCAATACAATGCTCAGCCTTATTACTATAGGCCTCCCCAGAACTACCCATACCAGGCTCAACAGAGACCTCAACCCGTCTTAGCTCAGCAGCCACCCCCACCAGCGAATGTCATCTCAGTCAAATACGCTGCTGCAGAAGAGAACCTAAGTAGGGCCTTAGTGCCTTCTTCACCTTTGATCACCGAAAGTGACCCGAACTCAAACAGTTTTGACTCTACTCATGTAACTAGTCCACCCGCTTATTACACGGAGTCACCAGAGCATGTGGAGACATATCATTATGATAGTCCTCCAATGGAACCTAGTTGGGAGCCAGACTATGCTAATGTGATGTACGCAAACCCAAACCCACGGCCCCAACTGAGACAACAGAGACCACAGGGCCCTAGAGGACCATGCTTTAGGTGCCAAGGAGATCACTTCATAAAGGATTGTCCACATCCCCCAATAGCAAGGCAATCACAGTACTATAGTGTTGGCAGTAGCCTTGGTACACCAGGACGTACAAGACATGAAAGTCAAAGAAGGGAGTCAGAGCGAAGGGACAGCACAAGCAAACAGGGCAGTCAAAGAAGATCTGGCAAGTAGGCCAATATTTTTTCAAGACATTAATGCAAATCAAAGAGATGGACATGCAGGAAGGAAGAGCAAGTAGGGAGCTCGAAGATATGTATGGCAGAGCACTAGAAGAAATCCCTACAACAACAGTGATTTTTATCACTAACAATCATTGTAAATATCATTTCACCTTTTTGTAGCTCCATTTTGTGCAAGCCAAGGAGTCCTTGAGCTTGAGGAGCCTTAGAAGTAGTTGCGTACCAATTTTCGTATTTTTTAGATCTCGTTTGAGCCCCCAAATAAGCCTGGAACCTAATTTTTAACTAGGCCGGACACTAGGTCTGGACAGGACCAGAAGCTAGTCAAAAACTATAAAAAGGGCTAGAGAGCTCATTTTTGAGGGGAGATTGTAATTGAAACGAACTTGTAAGAGCATTTTGAAAGTAATCTAAAAAGCTCCATTGATTCTCACTCTTTGTCTTGCCTTGTGTGCGCGTGTGTGTGTATGTGTGTGCATGCTTGTGTGCTTCTCACTCACGCACTTGTGCCGCCACTTGCTCGAGGTCTTCATACCATCCTCACGTCTTCCCGGATTGACATTAAAGGAGGTGCTACTCATCACTGAGCTACACCAAATTTTGGCGCCGTTGCCGGGGATCGAGCTTTGAGGACGAGCGTGTGATGGTAAGACGTAGAGTTGACGCGTTGGAGTTGTAGGTATTTTCTTCACTCTCATCGATTTTCTTTTACTTTCTTCACCATCTTCATCATCATCATCATCATCACCATCTCCCACATCCATCTCCATCATCGCGAAAATTTCAGTTTTTTGACTATATTCCCATCTCCACCTCATTTCCCTTATTTCACTTGTGAGAGAGAGCGAGAGAGCGAATTTGCATGTGCTGTTTTTTGCATGTTTTGTGAGCACTCTGCAGGTACAGGCCGCATCATCATCCCCAGCACCCTGCGCAGGTACGGAAATCTGAGTAACTGTCTGTGTGTCGCCGAGCTCTGTCAATCGCGACCGACTGAAAACTTGCTCTAATTGCTAAACAAAGTGCATATCCATGACCTACAGGCCTAGAGCTTCCCAAAAATGTGTTTAGTTTTTTGAAATTCCACAGATTTCTGTCAATCGCGATCGCTCTGTCAATCGCGATCGACAAACCACGACGGACAGACCTGTCAATCGCGATCGACACGTCAATCGCGACCGACAGCCCACGACGGCTCTGTCAATCGCGACCGACAGAGTCAACGACCGATTGACCACGACCGACTGACCATACGCGTGACACGTGTCAATCGCGATCGAGCCATCAATCGCGATCGACTCATCAATCGCGACCGACACAGTCAACGACTGTTTGACCACGACGGACAGACCACGACGGCTCTGTCAATCGCGACCGACACGGTCAACGACTGTTTGACCACGATCGACAGACCCTCGCGACCGGCCTGTCAATCGCGATCGACTCATCAATCGCGACCGACAGAGTCAACGACCCTTTGACCACGACTGATTGACTTTTCGTAACCCCTGTCAATCGCGACTGACCAGTCAATCGCGATTGACAGCCACGACGGACCTGTCAATCGCGATCGACACGTCGATCGCGACTGACCTGTCAATCGCGACCGACAGACTTTGCGAACGCGTTAGAAGGGCAAATTAGGTCAAATTATCAAGGCAAAATTATTGGTCTAAATTTTGATTGAGTGTGGGACAAACACTAGGGTGTAGTATTGCATCGCGAGGCCGTGCCACAAGCTACTCGAGTATTCCTGTTTGACTGTTAGCTTGTGTTGAATTCTGATTTAACTCCCTAAACCCTGAACAGTCCTAACTTTTTCATACGAAATCCAATTTTTGAGCTCTTGGGCTTGTTGGAAAGCTCGTGGCATATACTACACGCCCTCAACTGTTTTTTATAAAGATAATGCGTTGATTTTCAGAGAGGGTATTTTGAAGTTGACCATACCTAGGGGGATCAGAGTCAGGGGTCTTTAGAATTATTTTCCTAAAAGTCACAATGCAAATGTGTGTTTGTGTTACATGAATGAAAGTGGTTGGTTGTGTCCTTTGAATCTAAGCATTGAGCTAACCGTGGGACTTTTATAGGTTCATTGAGAGCAACGGAGAGCATACAAAGCAAGGTTTCTTTGCAAGCTTGAGAACCGGGTTCTTGAGCACCATAAAGCAAGGGATCAACAAGTAAGGTTGGAATATTCTCAACTCCCTCTGTCATTTCCTAGCTCAAGCTAAGAACGAGTAGAGATAGGAGTAAGCCAGGGCGACGATAGGCAGTTATCAAGTTGAAGACTACCTAAAAACTCAAGCTCAAGTTAAAAACATAATCTCTGTACTGTCGATAACCTAAAGGAAAAGAACCTAACGTGGAACAATCAACCTAAAGTACGAAGAACATTCAAGTGCTCCTGGCGACGTGATATCAGACAAGACCATAAACACAATAATTAACTAAAAAGAATCAAGTGACTGGTACCAATTGATTGGCAACGAGGTTGTACTCTGGAAAAAATTGGGATAATCAGTTGGGCATATGAACCTTAGATCAGGACGACATCTAGCAAGAGAGAGACAAAGCCTTAGGTCTTCAGAGGCTAGTGTCAATCACACTGCAAGGTCTTGGGCCCAGCAGTTGAGCCACCGCTCAAACTACCCTAGCTCTGAGACCAGTGAGTCAGAAATGTCCCAAGGCATGGACAGACCTACGGGAAGTTGAGGAGTGCCTTATCTATACAGGGTAGAAGGCCCTTACAAAACGCAGCTGGAGTACCTTAGGACCAACCGATTAGGTGCTAGCATCTATGAGGACGGCTTAGGAAGATCTGTGGTCCAGATTAAAAACCCTGATCAATCCATTGGACTAGAGCACCCAGCTGTCAAGTTTGAAAATGGTGCATACCTGGACAAAGAAGGAACTATATATGTAGTCACTAGTCACCCTGATAGGACCGATGACTTTGGGAATGTAATCTCAGAAGCGGACTTAGGTGACCTGGAGCAAGGGAACATGGATGCGGAACCTAGAACCCCTCGAGGTAAATCAGTTCTCACTAGGATTATCACGCCTGAATGGGTCCCCCAAGACAATAAGAGCATAGAGTTGCTCCTCAATCGAGAAACTGATGAAGCCTTTTGGAGGTATAAGTCTAATCAGCCAACAGACATAGGAAATATCATGATCTATGAGCTTAAGGATCCGGATAGCCCAGGCAGAGTGACCTATTTAGATCATGCTTCAGAACGGATCTTCGTGGTGACAGAAAATGATAGGCATGCCTACACGTGGAAGGGTGAATTTATTTTTCCCCAACCAAGATCAAATGTATCCTATGGTCACCCTGGGGCGGGAACTTCCCAAGCTCATGGTACGCAAAGAGACAGAAGTAGAGATAGACCGGAAGTAAGCTTTGCCAACCCTGTAGGCAGAGAAAGAACGAGAACGGAGACGAATAGGGTAGAACCTCCTGAGATACATAGAGCCCACAGGAACCAAAGAAATGTAGATGGATTCCCTCTGCCGAGGCCTAGAGAGCACGCAAGAACTTTGAGACCCACCCAGCTAGTTAAGTCCATGAAGAATTACTTTGACGGCACAGGAGATCCCTATGATCATGTGGCAGAGTTCAAGCAAGTCTTGAGAGCTGAACAAGTGGAAGATCTGTTCACGCAGTACAATGCCTTCGGTCTAACCCTTAGGAACACGGCACTTACATGGTTTCAGCCATTAGATGAGCGTCAGTTCAGGAGCATAGACCAACTCCTAGAGGCATTCATTGTAGAGTTCTCTAAGAGCGGCATAAGACACAATACCTCCTCATTGATCCACAGCTTCAAACAGACCCCCCAAGAGACTGTCAGATTGGCCGGAAGAAGGTTTAGACAATATCTGGAAAGGTGCCCTATTTCGGAGTTACCCACATCTGCTAAACAAGTAGCCTTATTCCTTGATGGATTGCTGAGTACGAAATTGAGATCCTATGTGTATCTGAAGGACCCTAGGACTATAGAAGAGTGTGTACGCATGTGCATTGACATTGAAGATAACCTAGGGGAAGAACTAGAGCTTTCCAAAATCTACAAAGATTCAGATAGTGCATCTAGTCACTCTTCCACGCAGTCCACATCAATTGAGGAGCTTGCCGAAAAGGTAGCTCAGAAATTAGGTGTATCGAGCAAACAAATCCCAAGGTTTGCCCCTGTGAAAAGATGCTATACATGCGGTGGTGACCATATGGCGAATGTCTGCCCTATTATGGCTCAACCCCAAGTAAACCCTAGTAGCCAGTACTGCACCATAGAACGGAGATACACCAATCACACCGCACAAGATTGCCCATATAACAAGCAGGCAGTTAGGCAACCCTACCCGCAGCCCTACCAACAAGGCAGATACCAAAACCAAAATCCACCACCACAGTATGCTAGGCCCCAACAAACCTACCAACCACAATATCAGGCCCAACAGAGACCCCAACCGGTGCTAGCTCAACAGCCTCCAAACCCCTCTAACGTGATTCCAGTAAAGTATGCTGTTGCAGAAGAAAACCTGAATAGGGCCATAGTTCCAGTAACCCCATTGATCTCAGAAAGTGACCCGAGTGACCATAGCTTTGATTCTACACATGTCGATAGTCCCCAGGCTTACTACATGCAGTCTCCAGAACATGGTGAGTCCTACTATAGTGAAGAACCAAGTGAACCTAGTTGGGAGTCAGATTACACGAACGTCATGTATGCAAACCCCAACCCTAGGCCTCAACCTAGGCAGGTACGACCACCCGTTCCTAGAGGACCATGCTACCGATGTCAGGGGGATCACTTCATTCGTGATTGTCCCTTACCTCCACCTACACAACCCCAGTCAGTGACTATCCAAGGTTTCTGCCAAGATTGTGGAAAAGAACATCTCATACGAGATTGCCCTAAGAACCCCAATAATATGCCAAAAATCACTCCTATCAATGTGATCGGTTTGGTTGTAGATCCCTCAGGAAGCGTCACTTCCACTGCACCAGTGCAGGTAGTCACTAGAGCTCAGGCATTGCAGCAAAACCAAGAGACAAGCCAGGAAAAGGGCCCAGAGGCTAGTGAAACCGAGAGCGTAACAAAGAAAAGGACTAGAGCATGGAAAGATAGTCGAGAAAGAATGAAACGACAATGGGCCAAAAAGATGAGTGAGCTTGAGGAAAGCATAAGAGAAACCAAAGCGAGGATAACTGAACTCACAGCTCAAACTCCCTCTCACATCACCCCGCCTCCACCACTCCCATCTCCATCCGACTCACCACCTTCCCCACCGCCTCATCAAATCCCACCACCCCCTAGAGTTGGATCAGTCTTAGCAGATCCCACTCCTGAAGACCTAAACATGATGCTTAAAGCATATCAGGCCAGAATCCAAGAAGGGCCAAACGTCACGGATCATGACAAGTGCTATCCTAGAGCTGACCTAGAGATAGAAAGAACCAAACTGTGTGCGAAAATGGTCGCATTGGCTCAGACTATGTTTGAAGCCAGTCGCCTTTTCAATTACTCGGGCTCAGCCAAGACGCAATTACACTTGGATGGATTCCTAGAAAAGTTAGAGAGGATAATTGCAAGATCTGACAAGGAAGAAAAAAATCAGGAGAAAGGAAAAGCAAGCAAAAACCTGAGCCATTCCCCATCGGAAGTTTATGCAGCCAATTCCACTAAACCAGACAACTTCCCCTCCTTAGAAAGAATAGAAAGGCTAATTGCACAATCAGAAAAGGAACCTGTCCCTCAAAGAAAAGAAAGGGCGAGAGAACAGATAAGCAAGCCTCCTCAAGAAGCTTATCTCCCCCCCCAAAAGTCACAGGAGCCTCCCTCGAAAGCTTACGTACCTCCACAGGTAACCCACATTCCTTCCCAGAGAGTGTATGAGCCTGCTCGGAAGAGTAATAGAATAAGCAATCCTTCCCAAGAAGCTTGTGCTCCAGCCATTTATGAGAGCAAGGAGAGAGCCAACGGAAGAATAAGCCCTCCTTCCCAGGTTGCTTATGTGCCCAATTCTACGGAGCCGGACACTTCTTCTTCTATGAATCGGTTTGCACCAGACTTCCTACGGGAGATTCAAGAAGACAAATGGGAAAACGAAAGCGAGGTCGCCCCTCCTTTTGAACTTGTGGACGATGCACACGACCAATTCCCACAAGACATCCCATCCATCTACGGGGAACATGAGAGTACTCAATCTCACGAGAGATTGGACTTTGAATCTAATTCCATACAAGAGTTACCCCACTTCACAGGCCCATGGGAAGCAAAATCCACGTGTATGAGAGCACCCACAGTCATGGTAAGGAACGACGACTCAGTCATACCAAGGAACACGGAGGTAGTAACGAACACCAAGGTGCAGCGCAATCTCACTTTGAAAGAACTGCCTGAGGATGGACCAAACGCGGGGAAATATGCAGCCAGTCGAGTAACTGAAGTTGCAAAACCTCATTCCCGGGTAGGATCCCATAGGACAGTGCCAGAAATTCCCTTGGATAAGATAGGAGATATGTGCGAAGGTGAAGAAGGGAACACCTATCTTCCCATTACCTACCAGGACTACACCACAAAGGCAATTTTGGACTCAGGTGCAGGAGTTGCAATTGCCACTACCTCCTTATGGAAGCGTTGGGGCAAGCCAGCACTCAGGCCAACGAGAATGAAATTGCAAATGGCAGATGGTCACATAGAGAGACCCCTAGGATTGCTAGAAGGAATAACTCTCACCACTTGTGGTGTCGAGTTTGAACATACCTTTGCCATATGTGACTTCAGCAAAAATCATGCCTATGAGATGATTTTGGGAAGACCATTCATGCGACAGTTGCAAGTGGTACAGGATTGGGGGACCAATTCTTTGTACCTGCAGCACTTAGGTGTTACAACCAAAGTCAATCTCAAGGATTATTCTCATAGAGATGTCCCTCCTATCCAATGGAATCCCATCCATAGAGCCAAAGATGATACAGAATCGGTGCATTCCATGGGGTCTGGATCCTCATGGATGCATGAAGATACTCACTTATGGATGTGCAAGGTAGCAGTAGAAGAAGAGAAGAGAGAAAAGGCCAGAGAAATAGGTGCAAACGAAACCCATAGACCCATTCAAGACCCAGCCTATGCACCTGTAGTTTTTCCAGACGAGGAATTTGAACCCCATGGCTGGGCAGAAATTTTAGCAACAATGGACGTAGCCATCAATGAAGAACAATGGACACCTCACTGTGATGAGGATGGCTATGATATTTCAGTCTTCTCCATAGAGCCAATCATGGGAGAGGCAATTTTAGAAGAATGCGAACCTAGCCCTGATGCATTTGAGGATGCAAGTGACTCCGATCTAGAGTCAATCATTATGGACCCTCCATTTGCATCAGATGAAGAATACTTCCATGAAGTAGAATTTCAACCTCAGAAACATGGAGAGGTTACAAATGATGTAAGATTAGCAACACATATGACCTCGAAGGAAGAAGGAAAGAAACGAAGAAAGAAAGAAGCCTTACCAGAAGAGGAAGAATCTTTGTTTGAGGTCCCAGAAAATTTTAAGAAGTATGAGATAGATGACAGGAGAGTCATGATAAGAATGCCTAAACGAGAGGCACAATCAGGAGAGGCCTATGATAACAAAGAAACCACCAAGAAAATAGTAGTGGCCATAGAAGAAGGAGAGGAGAGATGCACGTATATAGGCCATGACCTGACAGAAGAAGAAGAGCACGAATTGATTGCCTTGCTAAGAGAATACAGAGATGTATTCGCTTGGAGTTACAAGGATTTGAAAGGGGTTGACCCGGACATATGCTCGCACACCATCCCCATGACCTCAGATGCCAAACCCTCTAAGCAAAAGCCTTATACATATAACGATAATTACGCTGCTAAGATCAAGGAAGAGATAGATAGACTGGTCGAAGCTGGATTTATCTATGAAATTGAGCACACTGAATGGGTATCCCCCATCGTAGTGGTGCCCAAGAAGAATGGCAAGCTGCGTGTGTGCATTAACTTGAAAAAGGTTAATGCCGCCACGATTCGAGATAACTATCCGCTTCCCATCACAGAACATCTCTTAGAAAGAGTGGCAGGCAAGGAAGTGTACAGCTTCCTTGATGGATTTTCGGGCTACAATCAAGTAGCCATAGCTCCAGAGGATCAGCATAAGACAGCCTTTGCCACAGAATGGGGCATTTTTGCTTTTAGAGTAATGCCATTTGGGCTTACCAATGCACCAGCTACCTTCCAAAGGCTGATGTGCCATGTGTTTAAGGAGTTCCTGAGGAAGAGTTTAGAAGTCTATGTTGATGATCTTTGTGCTCATTCCAACATTAGACAAACTCATATTCCTGAACTCAGACAAATCTTTGACAAATGTAGAGAATACCAAGTCTGCCTGAACCCAGAAAAGTGCGTTTTCATGGTCAGGCAAGGCAAGATCCTAGGACACATAGTGTCAAAGAATGGCATATCTACCGACGAAGAAAAGGTGAGAGCCATAGCAGAGCTACCTAGGCCAAAGAATGTCAAGGAAGTGCAAGCTTTCATGGGACATTGTGGTTATTATCGACGATTTATACACATGTATGCGGTCATTGCAAAGCCCATGTACGGACTTCTGACAAACTTTGAGTGGACGGATGAATGTGAGAATTCCTTCCAGGAGCTTAAACGAAGATTATGTTCAGCACCAATCTTGACCACACCAGATTGGAATAAGCCATTCCATGTTCACGTGGATGCATCCAATTATGCTATTGGATGTGTACTTGCACAACCTACTGGTGAAGGTAATATGGACCTTCCAATTGCCTATGCCAGTAGACAATTGAATGCGGCTGAACGAAATTATACCACTACTGAACGAGAAGGATTAGGCATGGTATATGCAGTTAAAAAGTTTAGACATTATTTGCTTGCAAATAAGTTTAAATTTTTTACGGACCATCAGGCATTGTTGTACTTAGTAAACAAGCCATGCAATACAGGTAGATTAGTAAGATGGTTTCTCTTACTAATGGAATATGACTTTGAGGTTGTGGTAAGAAAAGGTAGGACTCACTTGAGAGCAGATCATCTCTCTAGGCTCACATCTGGAGAAGCCCCACAAGGAGTGTCAGATGACCTTCCTGATGCTTACTTGTTTAATTTGGAAGTGGTACCGCAGTGGGCTAAGCCATTGGTACCAGTATTGACATACGGGCCCAACCATCCAGTGGTAAACACACGGAATAGAGAGGTTGTAAAAGCCCAAAAGTATCACATCATGGCCGGAAGCATGTACAAGCACACAGATCAAGGGATCTTGGCTTGTTGCGTAGAAGAGGATGAGTACGCTAAATGGTTGCAATTAGCACATGTAGGTGCGTTAGAGCAACACCATTCAAAGCAACGAACATTGCAGGCTCTAAAAAGATTCGGAGTGCATTGGCCAACTATGGACGCGGATGTCCAAAAGTTGTGCAAGGAATGCCCAATCTGTTGCACTAAACCACCTGTGGAACATGCCACTCTCTATCAAATATCCATGGTGCCAGATTGGAGTGAACCTCTAGTATCATTCTTGCGGACAAACACATTCCCCCCAGACATGACTCTAGCTAGGAAAAGGAGTTTAGAACAAGAAGCCCTGGATTATTCACTCATAGGTGATAATCTATATAAGCACGGTAAAGATGGTTACCTGAGATTATGTGTCCATGAGAGTGAATATCTTAAGATCTTAGAAACTGCTCACCAAGGTGTAGCAGGAGGACACTTTGGACCAGATCGGGTGATCAAGGCAATATTGTTTGCGGGCTTCTGGTGGCCCACCCTTCACATGGATGCACATACCTATGTGAAACGGTGTGATATCTGTCAAAGGACTCAGTATCCTATACGCAAAGATGAGATGCCACTGAAACCTATGATGGGTGGACGTGCATTCTCTAAGTGGGGGATAGACTTCGTAGGTCCTATTAATCCCCCAGCGAAAGGTTCTCATGCGGAATACATCATTGTGGCAACAGATTATCTCACCAAGTGGGTAGAGGTAAAAGCTACAACCAAGAACGATGCTCAAACAACTGCCAAATTCTTGTTTGAGAATGTATTCACGAGATATGGACTACCCATAGAGCTTGTAAGTGATAGAGGCACTCATTTCTTGAACGAAGTGATTGAAAATCTACTCCAAGAATTCTTGGTAATACACAAGAAGTCTGCCCCTTATCACCCTCAAGCTAATGGACAAGCTGAGAGCACTAATAAGATTCTATGCAATGTACTGACGAAATTAGTGAACACTAAACGCTCTGATTGGGACAAACAGCTACACCATGCTGTTTGGGCATACCGAGTTGCCTACAAAACGGTACTCCAAGCCACCCCCTTTCAGATGGTATTCGGCCAAAACGCTGTGCTACCCTTGGACTTCCTAATCCCTACATTGAGAGCAGCACAAGAGCACGAATGGACAGGTCATGAGCTCTCCTCTAGGATCTTTGACCTTGAACGATTAGGAGAAACAAGACTGAGAGCCGCTGCAGGGATATATGCAGCCAAGAAGAGACAGAAGGCATACTTTGATGCCCACGTGAAGGATAAAGGCTTGAAAACGGGAGATCTAGTCTTAGTCTATACACTGAAACAACACGCAAGGAAGCTAGAAAAGAGAGGCTACGGACCTATGATCATCAATAGGATCTCCATAAGTGGAGCAGTACAATTGGCCACATTAGAGGGTGATGTTCTCCCTAACTATATTAGCGGATGCAGAGTCAAGTTGTACCAGGAACCCCTCACGGAGGAAATGCTCAGCCGACTCAACACTGCTAAGAAACGCAAAGAGGAAGAAAAGAGAATTAGAGAAGAAGCTCAAGTAGAGGCTTTAGAACGCATCAGAAGGATGAAATTACGAAGGCAAGGTAGAGATCAGCCTGGAGCGAATGACTATGCAGACCAAGGATTTCCCATAGCCATGTGTGAAGTTGCAGGAACAAGCTCGAATAGAATAATTGATAGACATCCTTTCATAACCATAGACATAGGACAAGGAAAGAGTACAAGGACCGTAAGAGCCTTGATTGACTCAGGTGCTGCCACTAGCGCTGTTAAGTTGTCTTACTGTCAAGAGTTACAGTTAACTGTCCATCCTGTGGAAGCATACCTCATAGGATTGGGAGGCGTGGAAACCCCTTGCATGGGCGAGGTGGAACTTCCCCTCTACATTCACGAGGAGGCAATGACCGTTAAAGTACTAGTGTGTCAAGATGAGGATCTCACTGAACCTCTCGTCTTGGGTCAGGATTGGATCTATGACCAAGCAGTCAATCTAAACCTAAGAAGTGGACTTCTCCAGGTTTGGGTCAATCATAGTCGAGTTACAGTAGAATTAGACAATGGAGCACTCAAGGAACTAGGAAAGGCACAGACTCCTGGTCCTTCCAGGGGTACACATGAAGATGACCATGCTGTTCTTGTCCAAAACTATGTGTTGCAGAGGAATGATATTTGCAAAAAAGGAGTCAGGAATGCAACGGAACTCCCTTCTTTTCCAAAGGCTAGAAGGAGGCAGCAACCCAAGGTGGATCAAAGGCAGAAGAAGCAGAGTACTACCTATGTCAGAGATCAAAAGTACCTGCGCAGCAGAACAGCCCAGAAAATAGACCAGGTATGGGTGCGGAAAGGCGAACGACCGGTTGCACCACCGTCAACTACAGGGGCAAAGCCTCTTATTAGTGACCAACAACGCAACGCTAATAAGAAGTCTTTCAGAAATTCTTCTGCTAAAGTACAATCTATTTGGGTGCCCAAGAAGTCGATAAAGGCAAGCCCACAATCAAGACAAATTTGGGTGCCTAAGGCTTGCTTGATGGCACAAGTAGCTACGCTGAGGCCACAACTTAAACAGCATAACGCAGCGACGCATACTGCCAGATTTCACTCGTTCTCGACACTCATGTACACACCAAAACCCAAGAGCGTACATGTAATCAATTGTAAATGGGTCCCAAAAAGGCCTCATCTTCAAACCACGACACCGAGAAGGCTCTGTAGAGACTCTCCGAAACCGAAGGCAAAGCCCACTCACTGCATTTGGCAGCCTAGGGCCTGTAATAAATCCCCCGACCCCAATTTGTAAATCCATACCTACTTACTAACTGCAGTAGTCTCCTAGGACAACACAAGCACTAAATACACACACTGTCTTCATGCACTTACTAACCACTAACTCATCATCCACCTCATGTTAATGTTGTAACGGGGACAACAACGGATTTATTCTGTCCATTACGATGTTAACACTTGGTTCTATATTCTCACAGAACCAACCAGCGAACAGGGCCATGGCAGAAGCAGGTACTAGTTCTCAAGCCGGATCTGGTGCCCAGATTGTGGACATAGAAACACTTCTCCTTGAGCCACGTCTCACAGCAAGACCGCAAGAGCTTCAAGCAGTGCATGTGCTCCCCATTCAGGATCCTCCTCAAGGGCACACTTCTCAAGTAGGTAAGCATGCGCATTGGTTCAGTGATGTTGCTGGACCACTGGGCGATGGGACCTATTTCTGGGAAGCAGAATTGGAGTTCAATGGCAAATGGGGTCGATACCACTTTTTCGCACGCGAGTTTGAAAGCTACCAAAATGCCGAAGTCATGAGATCAGTTTGGGTCAAAGCAGGTGTGGAAAGTTATTTCAGGACTCACTTACCAAAGCCGGATTTTTTACGATGTTCTTATCTGATCAGTACCATCACACCAAGCAGAGCCAAGGGCGGCGACAGCACCTTTGTGCTGCCATCACTGCTGCCGGGTAATGAGCTTAAAAGATTCAAGTTGACCCTCAATCTGGTAAGAGAAGCATTGGGTATGTATGGCATGCACATCCCAACAGAAAAGGAAACCATGGTTCCAGGTCGAATGAAGCACAAAGATCTTAATAAGCTGAAGGACATGGTTGCGATGACACCTACCATTGCGCTTCACCTGCGAACCATCATGCAACATTTTGCTTTTCCCGCCCAAGAACGCTTCACAATGCCCCCGAAAAAAATATGGTTCAGTTTATATCTAGCAGAAACCGAAAGCCTGCCCATCAATGTACCACACTGGATCATAGATCAGATCCACCTAGCGCATCAAAGGTGGAACAAAAAACAGAAGAATGTGCTCCACGGGTGTTGTGCTTTGACCAGAATAATCTATAGATGCTTGGCTTATGACGTGCCTGTTCAGCGGGCACTCGTATAGTCCCGAGTCCAAGAATTCCAGAGAAGACTATCAGCAGCAGGTCCCCCATCAAAGAAGATGAGGGGGGGAGTCCAACTACCCTGTGCTCAACCAAGGGGAGCTACCGCTACACCAGAAATCACTCCTCCCCAGACACGACGAGTTAGGCCATTCACAATCCGGTTACCAAGACCAAGCACAGAGGGGCCTAATCTGGTGTTTCCACCCATTCCATCCGATTTGGAATTTCCGCAGGGATTTACTCTTGAGGACCTCACGGATGAAGAAATTGCCAGATTAATCTATGACTCTAACCTCGAAGCCGAAGCAGCGCGAGCTCAGGAACCGCGACCCCAAACAACATCGGCCCCCACCCAACCACAAACTGTAGAAGTCGATGTAGATGAACAAGAGGCAGGAGGAGATGAAGAAGAGGCCGACGAAGAACAACATCAAGAATATGACGAACTCTCCGAGTTAGCAAGTGCCCTAGCATATTCGGCACAAATCAAGAGACTATATCGAACCATGCGACTGGTTCAGGAACAGCATCAGATGTCTCTAGAACAGGGCAAAAGACTCATGAACGACTTGCTAGCTGAGGAAGGTGTGGACGAGTTGTTCATTGAGTCCATGAACCTTCATGCCGACGCTGTAGGACTGGACGAGGCCATTCATGAGGCAATGGCCTACATCCACAGGTTTGAAAAAAGAGTTCTCGTTCGTCCCAGGAGGTCCGGGAAGCAAATTCACATCAATACATCAGCACCAGGCGAGGCAGCGCAAGCAGAAGAATATCAGGAAGCACCGTTGTCACCCCCATCCCCACCTCACACTACACAATTCACTCCACCACCGGACACTAACACTACCACATCCACTACCACTACCGTGGTCATGGGCATCCCACTCTCTCCGGGAATCCAATACGGGGGAGTCACCATGCCCACCTTCACCACCCTGTTCACCGATGTCACATCCACTCCACCAACGATTCCCATCTACACCGTCACTCAAACAGTTGACACGATGGAAACATCACCTGCCACAGCACCGCTCCCTCCCCCTATGCCACCTTCATCACCCATACCCCCTCCACCCACATCTCCACGTACATCCACATCATTCACCTCTCCCATTCCCGCCCCCATTCCCCCTGCATCTTCACCCTTCCCATCATTATTTAATGTAAATAACATATTCTTAGCATTAAACCAATGTGTATACCAGCTCCAGCATGAATACAAAGCTCTGGACAACCGGTATCAGAATCTGGAAACGCACCATCAAAACTTACAAAGACAATTTCTCATTCTACAAACAGAAAATGCAGAACTGAATCAACGCTACACGACGCTTGAGCAGGCTCACCAAACCTTATTGGCGGCACCCCAACCATCGACAGAATCAGGTGCCAAACAACTAGAAGCTTTGCTCGAGGTATACCAAGCCGATAATCTCAAAGTCCGGCGTAACCTGGCACTTCTCAGAAAACACATGGCGGCCGCCCTAGAAGAAAACAAGAGGCTGCAGCAGCAAAATGAAGCAAATCTAGAAGCAGCAATGGAAGGCTCTCCACACGAAATTGATCCAGAGCAGTTTAAAGCTGTGCCCTCAGAGACAATGAAGACCATCTTGGACAGCTATGCAGATCTATTAGAAGCTCATGATGACTTGGAAAGGGAACGTGATGCGCTGCGCAATCAACTCCAAGAGCAACAGACAGCACCCAAAGTCACAGAAACGACCACGACTTCAGAGGAAGTCAAGGCATTGAAAGAGCAGGTGGCCGAATTACAGGCAAGATTACTCACACATGAAAGGCAACCCTCTCCAGTTGTCGAACCAGAACCCGAGGATTTGGTACCCATCGAGGTAGATGAGACGTATGAGGAACCTTACGTTCCTATGCCAATGCCAGGGGGTGAGCAAACCGCAGAAGGAATGGATACGTTAGAAATCGAAGTACCTGAGTGGCTCCAAACACTAGAGAAAACGGCATCAACTCATGAAGATCGAGTGGCAGTTCAAATCCAATCTATGGCAAAGATAGAGGACACTATTATTAAATCAGAATACTTCCGCAGCATGTCCCACCATAGATGGATCGGAACCAATGATGATCAATACGTGCCATATTGTATACTCCTGGCGGACTACAATGCAGAAATCCAACATAGATGTGGCAAACCTCCAACGTTTGCTACACAATTTGGGCCAGATGATATCCCAGAGAGCGCCAAAAAAGGATCCATTCATCAACCCACTTGGAGGATCCGACTCCTCGAAACCTACCCGGAGATGGTTCGCACCTGGACGAATATGCCTCTTTTTATTAAATATAACCCTTGTTATGTTCCTGTACTCCGCAGACGCACATGGCCAGAGTTTACCATTGCAGTCAAGAATATCAAGGGATGCGCCAAATGGTTAAACTACGTCTATCTAGCACCCCCTCAAGGGCCTCCCACCGTCAATTACATGATTTCCACTATACGGCACTGGAGCATCCGATTAAGGAATACCCCTGATGTAATGGCCCAGATGTGCATGAAAATTTTTGAGTTAATGCTTATTACATTCAGGACATTCAAGAATATCAAGGACCCACACTTCTCAGGCGTCGGATTCCTTACAGGAAACCAAGATTTAGTTTATGACATGAGCACCACTCCTTCTATAGAGGTGATATACGCTTGGCACGCCAGAATAAAATACCTCCCAGCCTGCTTTAAACAAACATTCGAAGAGATGTTCATAACAGGGTTCTGGGAATACCACTCAGAAATATTTGTACCCAGACCCTCACATCTCCTCCATTTATTTGCTGTGGAGCGAACCATTCACTCAGAGCAGTTACGGGTGCCACATCCAGATGTCCCAGGGCCAGTCAATTGGGATGCATTGCTGACAGATCTAGCAAGGGGACTCAGGTTAGAAGAACACCACCTCGCCGCCGATGTTGTACAATACTACGTCCAAAAAGCAGCTAGACAAGGGTCTGTCAGGGGCGACAGACGCGAGAGTGGGGGGGGTGTTGGCAGTAGCCTTGGTACACCAGGACGTACAAGACATGAAAGTCAAAGAAGGGAGTCAGAGCGAAGGGACAGCACAAGCAAACAGGGCAGTCAAAGAAGATCTGGCAAGTAGGCCAATATTTTTTCAAGACATTAATGCAAATCAAAGAGATGGACATGCAGGAAGGAAGAGCAAGTAGGGAGCTCGAAGATATGTATGGCAGAGCACTAGAAGAAATCCCTACAACAACAGTGATTTTTATCACTAACAATCATTGTAAATATCATTTCACCTTTTTGTAGCTCCATTTTGTGCAAGCCAAGGAGTCCTTGAGCTTGAGGAGCCTTAGAAGTAGTTGCGTACCAATTTTCGTATTTTTTAGATCTCGTTTGAGCCCCCAAATAAGCCTGGAACCTAATTTTTAACTAGGCCGGACACTAGGTCTGGACAGGACCAGAAGCTAGTCAAAAACTATAAAAAGGGCTAGAGAGCTCATTTTTGAGGGGAGATTGTAATTGAAACGAACTTGTAAGAGCATTTTGAAAGTAATCTAAAAAGCTCCATTGATTCTCACTCTTTGTCTTGCCTTGTGTGCGCGTGTGTGTGTATGTGTGTGCATGCTTGTGTGCTTCTCACTCACGCACTTGTGCCGCCACTTGCTCGAGGTCTTCATACCATCCTCACGTCTTCCCGGATTGACATTAAAGGAGGTGCTACTCATCACTGAGCTACATATAGCATTCAAGGCTTTTGTGCCGATTGTGGCAAAGAGCACATAATCAAAGATTGTCCTAAGAACCCAGTTAATGCTTCGAATGTGACACCAATCAACGTGATAGGTATTGTAAACAATGCAGATGGATCCAATACTACGTACGTGCCTATCCAAGCTATAACCAGAGCCCAGGCGCTCTTACAAAACCAACAACTTAATCAAGCGAAAATAGCCGAAACTAGTGAAGTTGCAGAATCGAGTAGTAAAAAGACGAAATCTTGGAAAGATTCCAGAGAAAGAATAAAGAGAAAATGGAGTAAAAAGATAAGTGAGTTGGAAGGAAGTCTAAGAGAATCTAGAGCCAAAATACAAGAATTGACTTCACAAGAATTAAATCAAGAAAACCCAGCTCAGAAATTGGGATCAGTCTTAGCGGAACCCATACCGGAAGATCTAGACATGATGTTTCGTGCATATCAGGCTAGAATAAAAGAGGGACCTCAAGTAACGGAAATGAGTAAAAACTACCCTCGAGCGGATCTAGAAATTGAGAGAACTAAACTTTGCATGAAGATGGTGGAACTAGCCCAAGCGTTGTTCGACGCCTCTAGATATCTTAATTGGAATAACATGGCAAAACCGGAACTACACTTTCAAGGACTAATGGAGAGGCTAGAACACTTGATAGAAAGCAAAGAGAAAAAGGATCAGCATAGGAACCCTATTGTCCCAGAGACACAGGAAAGGAATGCACCATCCCTGTCTCAAGTACCCAATACAGAAAGTCAAGATAACCTATCTTCCATACATAAGTACTCACATGAATTTTTAAGAGAAATACAAGAAGAGAAATGGAGAAAAGAACAAGGAACTCATCCTCCTATTCAGGAAATAGACGACTTGCAGGAACAATTTCCCCAAGACATCCCCTCTATATATGATGAGGTAGAGGTGGAACAACTGAGTGAACCCACAGGATTTGAATCGAATTCTTTACAAGAATTACCTCAGTTCACAGGACCTTGGGAAGCTAAGTCTATTAGTATGAGAGCACCCACGATAATAGTGAGGAATGAAGAATCAGTGATCCCTAGGAACACGGAAGTGATCAAGAATACTAAAGTACAGTGTAATCTCACTCTGGAGGAGTTGTTAAAGGTAAAACCAGAATTGTGGAAGCACGTAGCAAATCAATTCTCTGAGCTAGCTACCACACCCTCTCAGATAGGATCACAGAAGAAGGTACCAGAGATACCCGTGGAAAAGATTGGAGACGTAAGCGAAGGAGAGGAAGGTAACACATATCTTCCTATAACCCATCAGGGCTACACCACGAAAGCCATCTTAGATTCAGGAGCCGGAGTAGCCATCGCTACCACCGCTTTATGGAAACGTTGGGGTAAGCCAGCACTCAGACCCACCAGGATGAAGCTACAAATGGCTGATGGACACATAGAAAAACTGTTAGGCTTACTAGAAGGCATATCTCTCACCACTTGGGGTGTAGAATTTGAGCATACCTTTGCCATTTGTGACTTTGCGAAAAATCGTGCGTATGAGATGATATTGGGACGACCATTCATGCGTCAGTTGCAAATTGTACAAGATTGGGGAACTAATTCTTTGTACTTGCAACATTTAGGAGTGACTACCAAAGTCAATCTTAAAGACTATTCACACAGAGATGTACCCCCAATACAATGGAATACCATCCATAAGACACCAGCAGAGACGGAATCCGTGCACTCATTAGAATCAGATCCTTCTTGGTTGCATGAGGATACCCATTTATGGATGTGTAAAGTAGCCAAACAAGAGGAAGAGCGGTTAGAAGCCAGGACCTTAGGTGCGGAACAACATTCACGAACCCTTCAAGATCCAGCCTATGCACCGGTAGTATTCCCAGACGAAGAGTTTGAACCCCATGGTTGGGCAGAAATACTAGCAACCATGGATGTAGCCATCAATGAAGAACAATGGACACCCCACTGTGACGAGGATGGCTATGACATTTCAGTTTTCACGATAGAGCCAATCATGTGCGATGCAATCTTAGAAGAGTGTGAACCGAACACTGATGCATTCGAGGATGCAAGCGATTTTGATTTAGAATCAATTATCATAAACCCACCCTTTGCATCAGAGGAAGAATATTTCTATGAAGTAGAGACTCACCCTCAGAGACACGAGGAAATTACGAATGAAGTGAGATTAGCCACGGAAGTGACGACCAAGAGTGAAGGAAAGAAAAGAAAGAAGAAAGAAACCATGTCGGAAAAAGAAGAATCTTTATTTGAAGTACCCGAGAATTTCAAGAAATATGAAATCGACGATAGAAGAATCATGGTACGAATGCCCAATAGAAAGGCGAATGACGGACAAGTATATGATAACCGAGAGAAAACCAAGAAAATAATAGTTGCCATAGAAGGAGAAGAAGAAAAATGCACCTACATAGGGCATGATCTGACGACTGAAGAAGAGGAAGAGTTAGTTGCCCTATTGCGCGAATATAGAGATGTTTTCGCTTGGAGTTATAAAGATTTGAAAGGAGTAGATCCAGATATATGTTCTCATAGAATCCCTATGACTCCAGATGCAAAACCGACAAAACAGAAACCGTACACGTATAATGATAATTACGCTGCGAAGATTAAAGAGGAGATAGATCGATTGATAGAAGCAGGATTCATTTACGAAATTGAGCATACCGAATGGGTATCCCCCATTGTGGTTGTGCCCAAGAAGAATGGAAAATTGCGTGTGTGTATTAACCTTAAAAAAGTTAATGCCGCCACGATTAGAGATAGTTATCCTCTTCCTATCACGGAACACCTATTGGAAAGAGTTGCGGGCAAGGAAGTTTACAGCTTTTTGGATGGATTCTCAGGCTATAACCAAGTAGCCATTGCTCCAGAAGACCAACACAAGACGGCTTTTGCCACAGAATGGGGCATATTTGCATTTTGTGTGATGCCATTCGGCTTGACAAATGCACCCGCCACTTTCCAGCGACTCATGTGTCATGTTTTTAAGGAATTCTTACACAAGAGCTTGGAAGTTTATGTCGATGACTTATGTGCACATTCAAATGTAAGGCAGACACATATCCTAGAGTTAAGACAAATATTTGACAAATGTCGAGAGTATCAGGTTTGTTTGAACCCAGAAAAATGCGTTTTCATGGTCAGACAAGGCAAAATTCTAGGACACATCATGTCAAAAAATGGAATCTCTACGGACGAGGAAAAGGTGAAGGTAATTGCAGAATTACCCAGACCAACTAATGTGAAAGAGGTACAGGCATTTATGGGCCATTGCGGTTATTATAGGAGATTCATACACATGTATGCAATCATAGCCAAGCCTTTGTACTCTCTTTTAACCAATTTTGAGTGGACAGATGAGTGTGAAAATTCATTCAATGAACTTAAACGACGTTTGTGTTCGGCACCTATATTGACAACTCCAGATTGGAGTAAGCCATTCCATGTACATGTGGATGCATCCAATTACGCCATAGGATGTGTGTTAGCACAACCCACGAATGAAGGTAACATAGATCTCCCCATAGCTTACGCTAGCAGACAACTGAACGCAGCAGAGAGAAATTACACCACGACGGAACGAGAAGGATTAGGGATGATCTACGCGGTAAAGAAGTTTAGGCACTACTTGTTGGCCAACAAATTCAAGTTCTTTACAGATCATCAAGCCCTATTATATTTAGTCAACAAACCATGTAACACCGGACGACTAATACGTTGGTTTCTATTACTCATGGAATATGATTTTGAAGTGATAGTTAGGAAAGGAAAGACGCATCTTAGAGCTGACCACCTCTCAAGATTAACCTCAGGAGAAGCCCCTCAAGGAGTAGCGGATGAATTACCAGATGCATACTTGTTTAACCTTGAGATAGCAGCAGAATGGGCTAAACCAATAGTCCCTATTCTCACATTTGGACCCAAGAATCCTAAGATAAAGATCAAAGAGGGAGAGATTACCAAATCTCAGAGATACCAAATAATGGCAGGAAGTATATATAAACAGGATAATCAAAAGACTCTTGCTTGTTGTGTAGATGAATCGGAACATGCGAATTGGTTGCAATTAGCACACATAGGTGCACTAACGCAACATCATTCAAAACATCGAACTTTACAGACTCTGCATAGATTAGGAGTATATTGGCCTACGATGGAAGCAGATGTCTACAAGTTGTGTAAAGAATGTCAGGTGTGTTGTGAAAAACCACCAGTAGAGCATGCTACACTCTATCACGTGTCTCTCACACCAGACTGGAGTGAACCATTAGTGACCTACTTGAGGACGAACACATTCCCTCAAGGAATGACCTTAGCTCGACAACGCAGTCTAGAGCAGGAAGCTCAAGGCTACTCGCTTATTGGCGATAATCTATACAAAAGAGGACGAGATGGATATCTAAGACAATGTGTTCATGAGAGCGATTATCTGAGAATACTAGAGACTGCACACCAAGGTGTTGCAGGAGGTCATTTTGGACCAGATAGGATAATCAAAGCCATCCTCTTTGCAGGATTATGGTGGCCCACTCTTCACATGGATGCGCATACTTATGTAAAGAGATGTGACGTGTGCCAAAGAACTCAGTTTCCTACTCGCAGAGATGAAATGCCATTGAAACCCATGATGGGCGGACGTGCATTTTCTAAGTGGGGTATAGACTTTGTAGGACCCATTAACCCCCCTGCAAAAGGTACACATGCGGAATATATTATTGTTGCCACAGATTATCTTACAAAATGGGTAGAGGCAAAGGCCACAAAGAAGAATGATGCTCACACGACTGCAAAATTCTTATTTGAAAATGTCTTTACAAGATATGGATTGCCTATAGAGTTAGTGAGCGATCGAGGCACTCACTTTCTAAACCAAGTCATTGAATATTTGTTACAGGATTTTATGGTGATTCACAAGAAATCTGCACCATATCATCCTCAGGCCAATGGTCAAGCTGAAAGCACTAACAAGATACTTTGTACCGTACTGACGAAACTCGTGAACAACAAACGTTCAGATTGGGACAAACAGCTAAACCACGCTGTTTGGGCATATCGAGTGGCCTACAAGACCGTACTCAATGCAACTCCCTTTCAGATGGTTTTTGGTCAGAATGCAGTGCTTCCTCTCGACTTCTTGATACCGACCCTTAAGGTTGCACAAGAACATGAGTGGACCGGCCATGAATTATCAGCGAGAATAATGGACTTGGAACGATTAGGAGAAACCAGGCTAAAGGCAGCAGCAGGAATATACGCAGCGAAGAAGCGACAGAAAGCATATTTTGATGCGCATGTGAAAGATAAAGGCCTAAAAGAAGGAGATTTAGTTCTAGTGTATACGCTGAAACAGCACGCACGCAAGTTAGAAAAGCGAGGTTATGGACCTATGATCATTAACAGACTCTCGACTAGTGGAGCAGTACAGTTAGCCACCTTAGAAGGAGATATAATGCCTAATTACATTAGTGGCTGTAGAGTCAAGCTATACCAAGAACCTCTTACTGAGGATATGCTTAGACGACTCACGTTGGCAAAGAAGCGTAAGGAGGAAGAAAATAGAATACGAGCGGAAGCTCAGGCAGAAGCCATAGAACGCATTAAGCGCATGAAGCTAAGAAGACAAGGACTAGGGAGAGAACATTATAACCATCTGGAAACACCACCCAGATATCCCATGGCCATGTGTCAAGTAAAGTCAACCACTCATCCTAGCATAGTGGACAGGAGACCATTCATTACAGTAAGGCTAGCGCACGGCAACCATAGCCAAGAACTCAGGGCTTTGATTGACTCAGGTGCTGCGACTAGCGCGATTAGATGGTCCCACTATAAGGATTCAGGAATAGAAATGCGGCCAATTGAGGCATACCTCATAGGCCTAGGAGGCATGGAAACCCCTTGCATGGGTGAGGTGGACCTTCCTATCCTCATTAAGGAAGTGACCATGACAGCGAAGCTATTAGTGTGCCATGATGACGACCTGATAGAACCCCTAATCCTTGGTCAAGATTGGCTATACGATCACTCAGTGGACCTAAATCTTAGACAAGGCTCCTTACAGATTGGAACCTTAGAGCAGAAGCGAGTGATACCGCTTGACTTCCCTAACGGCACTCCGCTTGACGGTTGTGACCCTAGACCCTATGAAACGCATGCGACGGAAGACAGGAAGGTTTTTGGGCAGACCAGTCACGTTACGTCTACACCAACCCACTCGGGCTTGGCTATAGACAGTTGTCAATCAGAAGGACGACAGGAGATCTTCCCTGGGACTTCCTGCAAACTAGAAGAGACAGTTACCCAACCGCAAGGGCAGAAGGGCACAATCAGAGGTCAGGTGGGTTGCATCAGCGGACAAATGAGCACGACACCCTGCGGAGCTCATCCTTCCAAACTTGTTGCGGACTGGCCTAGATTAAAGTTAAACAAGGCATCACTTCCTAATGGGCAGGTCACGCAAGTGTTGGATCTCCCTTCTTTTCCAAAGCAGAGCGTCCATCCGACCTCTCAACCTCGACAACAACAGAATCAACCACGACGAAAGAACCCAGATCGACTGCAGTACCAGAAGATACAACAAGGCAGGCAGTTTAGGCCACCCAAAGGCAGCGGCACCAGACAAATATGGGTGCCGAAAGGACAAAAAGCACCGAAGGACTCCAACCAAGCAGAGATCAACAAGCAAAAGGCCGAACAGAAACAGAATCGATATCCACCATCCCCTCGACCTCCTTCTATAGGTCCGACCATTCGACAAATTTGGATCGCCAAGAAGTACCTTACCCATAGACCCACGCCCACGCAGATTTGGGTACCCAAACCATGTATCATAGCTCAACCCATAAGCCATGTAATATATAATCCTCACAAACCGTTTCATCCCTCGATACCACCACATCCGTTACCACCTTTTGCCCCTCAGCAGAAACCCACCACCCACTCCAAGATCTTTAGGAAATGGATACCGAAACGTGTCCAACCGTCTTCCCCTAACCCATTGTCTAACTACCCCCCGACTAACATACAACCTTGTACTAAATCACTAACCTTTAAACCTTGTATAAATTCACACACCATCATCACACACCACTCGTAATCTCATCTCATCAAGAAATGTATGCATGATCCGAAACGTATAGGTGTCTAGAGACCTGCACTAGTGCTGCAAGAAACATTGCATCCATCACATCACAGCACTTGGCTACACGGGTTACGCATCAGTTATGGAAAGGGATTGCGGTCTCACTTTAAATGGGATCATAATTAATTTCCATGCTAATGTGTTAATCTTTTGTAGCAGATCTTTCTCACTAGCGCACCAATCACCATGCAAACCGACGAAGGAACATCAGGAGCAGGCCCCAGTGTAGCGGCAGTACCACTCAACGTGCTAAGAGCAGAATCCCACCCGACTGCTCCACCGCCGGAATTTCAGGGATTTCCAGGGCCCATGCCTATCGATAACCCCCCTATGGGCTACACCGAAAAGATACACAGAAACTCTCATTGGTTTCAGGGCCTTGCAGGACCCCTTGCGGACGCTGACTTTATATTTGAATCCTCTCTGACATTTGATGACCGCACGTGGGGAAAGTACCAGTTTTTCTCCAGAGAGTTCGAAGCCCTACAAAGCACCCAGGATTTAACTCATGTTTGGGCCAGAGCAGGCTTCACAGAATACTTCAGTGATCCTCTTCCCAAACCGGATTTTTACAGGTGCTATTACTTAATCACTACCTTACTGGCATCAGAGAATAAGGACATCCCAGGAACCTTTATATTGCCTACTCTAGTGGATGATCCACCTTACAAGAGATTTTATCTCTCTAAGGACTTAATCAGAGCAGCCATCAAGATTCATGGAACCCACACACCCACAGATCGAGAGAGATTAATTCCAGAACCGATGAAACGTGGGGATGTCACGAAGTGGGAAGAGATTTCGGCCATTACACCTGAGCTGTCAAAGCCACTAAGAATATGCATGCAACATTTTGCATTTCCAGCTCAGGACAGATTTACCATGCCACACAAAAGAATATGGTTCGGATTATATTTGGCATGTACGGGACCTCAAACAGTTGATCTGGCAAGCTGGATCATAGACCAAATGTACCTGGCACAGCACAGATGGGAGCATAAAAAAGTGCTTAACGGATGTTGTGCACTCACAAGAATTGTGTATATGTGCTTGGCTTATGACTTGCCCATCGAGCGTGCATTAACAGGAGAGGAATTAAAGGCATTCAAGGGCACAACGAAGAAAGCCAGGAAGCCCAGTAGGACACGGGCAGGTAAGCGCATGCGAGGCACCATCCCTTGCCTCCAAGTGCCAGAGTCGCCGTCACCACAACCCTCTCCCGAGCGACCACAGACAGAAGCTGCTCCCACTGTACAACCTATTCGCATACGGTTGTCCAGACCAGTGGCTACAGAGGCCACCACTTGTACCGCTGCACCTCAGGCAGCTACCACCACAGAACCCCCCACCACAACCGCAGAAGCTCCCACCACTATTGGTGCGGAAGCGTTTTCTTTTCCGATACCACATATGGAGGCCGACCCCATAAACACGACATTTGATTTTGAGATGCCTGATGCATTCTCAAACGAATTCCAGTATTCAGAAGCACAACTGTTCTCCCAGGAATATGAACGTCCCAGCTATCCTACTACGCCGCGAGATCTGCCACAGGGACAAGCTGTGTCGGGCTCTGAAGAAGAAAGAACCGAAACAGACGACGATCAAGGCGACGATGAAGCCAGCCAGGGCTCACATGACGAACAGACAGAGGGCCAAGGCCAACAAACCGACACACACGGCGACACCAGCACATATGAAGATGAGACATTCGAAGCCGCAGCGTACACACTGGCTATAAAGAAATTATATCGTACCATGGAGAAAGTCTGGGCACGAAAGAAGTTAACTGAAGAGGAGAGCCAGGCATTAATTGAACAGGAACTCATCTCGGGAGGATTCGAAGACGCATATATCAGAGGGTTCAGAGAGTTAGTCAAATCCGTAGGCTCACATGAAGCACTCAGGTTTTTACAAAGAAAGCAACTACCACAGTTTGATCCCCGCCGAGTGCGACTACTCTCAAAAGCTGGGGAGTATATTCGTGTACCAACAGGAGCCCAATCTTCAGCGCAAGCCAGGGAGGCACGCCTCGCCCCCGAACGTTCATTAACCGCAGAAACCATCCTTGTAGATTCGCCACCCCGTACCACCATTGTACATACCACTAATATCCTCGAAATAACATCCACCCCTTCGACTCCCCTCTCACCTCATCTTTCACCAACCCATCCCGTACCACCTGCACACCCACCTGCTTTCCCCACATCCACACCTGTACAAAGCAATATAGCCCCAACCTCTTCCTTGCCCATTCATACCACCATGCCCACTCCCAACCCTCCGCATCCATATGTTAACCCCTTCACCCCTTCATCCTTCCCAGCGTTTCCCCCACCTCTAAGACCCCCATTCCCCTTCCTAACCCCACTAACCTTCTCACCAGTCTCACCTCCCCAGCCTACCATAACCCCTATTTCCCCGTTTCACCAAGCTGTTCCAACCATCCCCCCTGTAAACTACTCTACGTTTGTAAATCCCGTATTCACACCTACACAACCACCCACAATCACACCACTTTTCACAGTCACAACACTAAACACGTCCAATGCCATGGACATATCACCATCCACCTCACCACCACCCACTCCACTCACAGCACCCTCATATTTAGGCACTTCACAATTTTCCACAATCACCACTGCACCCACTGTCCCAACCCCACTTCCCATTCCCACTGCATCTACTCTCACGGCATCCTCATTTAGCACTTCACTACTACTATCGCCCACCATAGACACCGCATTTCAACACATGTTCGCATGCATGACGCAAGTCCGCGAGGAGTTTGCATCACTCGGCACCAACTATCAACAGCTGCAGGCGACAACGAATGAACTACAAACGCAGCTTAACTCACTATCAATTGAGAATGCCTCACTGAATACCCGATACCAAGATTTAAGAGAGGCCTATCATAAGTTAGAACTAGAAAGTGAGGAGAAAGCCAAAGAGGCCACCGCGGATTTGGATAACCTACTTAGAGCCCAGACTGTCCGCAATGCAACGCTTACTAGAAATATGGGCTTACTAAGAAGACACTTAGCCGCAGCAAAAGAGGAGAACCAGAGACTCCAAGAGCAGAATAGAGAGAACTTGGAAGCGGCTTTAGATCATCCAGAACAGCCACTAAGTCCGAGCAGATTCAAGGCAATCCCATCTGAGTCGATGCGGATGCTGCTAGACGACCATGTCAGATTGCTCGAGGACTATGATCGTATGAACGAAGAACATCAAAAGTTAAAGGAAGACCACAAACTGCTACAACTCAGAGAACCAGCAACACAACAGGTACCAGTAGCAGCGGAATTACCAGCGCCTGTGGACCCTGCCCCTGAAGTTTTAGAGGAACTCAACGCACTCCGGGCCCAGGTAACAAATCTTGAATCTAGGATTGCCATCTATGAAGCACCACCAAGGCCAGACTCCCCACCTGAGCTACCAGCTGAGGAAGAAACCGTCACTATCCCGGTGGAGGAGACATTCGAAGAGGCATATGAACCGATACCCATCCCAGGCGGACGTGTCACGGCCGAAGGCCAGATGACCTACGAACTACCTACCCCCGCGTGGATGAAGACAGTTGAAGAACTCGGAACGACACACTCGGCCAGAGTAGAGGCACAGCTACATGCCATGGCCATAATTGAAGAGAAAATTTTACAATCACCATTCTTTGCTCAAATGGCCCCGCGACGATACATATCTGGGCATGAGCTTCAGTATAAACCATACTTCATGTTAATGGCAGAATATCAGTTAACCATAGAGAAAGAAACCGGCATGAAACCAACGCATGCCACTCAATTCGAGCCAGAGGACTTGCCACCAAGGGCGCAGAGAGGTGAAATCCTTCAACCAGACTGGCGCAAAGATTTATTGCAAAATTATCCAGAGATGATGAGCACGTGGGTAAAAGCGCCGCTTCACTTAAAATTTAATCCGTGCTGGGGACCAGTACCACGACGCCGCTCTTGGACTGCCTTCGCAATAAAGCTACAGAACAATAAGCAGTGCCAAGACTGGTTGAACTATCCCTACTTCAAGCCACCAGTCGCGTTACCCACCGTAGGCTACATGATGGCGACGATCCGCCACTGGCTCCCTCGATTAAAACATATGGATGATATTGCCGTGCACATGACTGTCAAAATCTTTGACATGATGCAGATGGTCTTTAAAGTCTTCCGAC
>CM035430.1:3292982-3350482 GCA_020310875.1 Ceratopteris richardii | reverse complement strand
TCAAGTTTAGGATTGTTGTATGTTATGTGCAAAAGAACAAAGAGGCTCGAACTTAAGTTCGAGCCTCTCAGCTTTTCCAACCATATCAAGTTCAGGATTGTTGGATCACATGATATGAACAGAAGAACAAAGAGTGTTGGATCACATGATATTAACAGAAGAACAAAGAGGCTCGAACTTAAGTTCGAGCCTCTGAGCTTTTCCAACCATATCAAGTTCAGGATTGTTGGATCACATGATATGGTTGGAAAAGCTGAGAGGCCTTAGGTTCTGAAGCCATGTCAAGTGTAGGATTGTTGTGTCTTATGTGCAAAAGAACAAAGAGGCTCGAACTTAAGTTTGAGCCTCTGAGCATTTCCAACCATATCAAGTGTAGGCTTTTCCAACCATATCATTCTTTGGTCACATGATATGAGCAAAGAGGCTCGAACTTAAGTTCGAGCCTCTTTGTTCTTTTGCACATAAGACACAACAATCCTAAACTTGATATGATTGCAAAAGCTGAGAGGCTCGAACTCTCTTTGTTCTTTTGCACATAACACACAATAATCCTGAACTTGATATGGTTGGAAAACCTGAGAGGCTCGAACTTGACTTGGTATGGCTGGAAAAGCTCAGGCTCATATCATGTGATCCAACAATCCTGAACTTGATATGGCTGGAAAAGCTTAGAGGCTCGAACTTAAGTTCGAGCCTCTTTATTCTCTTGCTCATAATACACAACAATCCTAAACTTGATATGATTGGAAAAGCTGAGAGGCTCGAACTTAAGTTCGAGCCTCTTTGTTCTTTTGCTCATATCATGTGATCCAACAATCCTACACTTGATATGGTTGGAAATGCTCAGAGGCTCGAACTTAAGTTCGAGCCTCTCAGCTTTTCCAACCATATCAAGTTCAGGATTGGTGTGTCTTATGTGCAAAAGAACGAAGAGGCTCGAACTTAAGTTCGAGCCTCTCAGCTTTTCCAATCATATCAAGTTTAGGATTGTTGTGTCTTATGTGCAAAAGAACAAAGAGGCTCGAACTTAAGTTCGAGCCTCTGAGCTTTTCCAACCATATCAAGTGTAGGATTGTTAGATCACATGATATGAGCAAAAGAACAAAGAGGCTCGAACTTAAGTTCGAGCCTCTCAGCTTTTCCAATCATATCAAGTTTAGGATTGTTGTGTATTATGTGCAAAAGAACAAAGAGGCTCGAACTTAAGTTCGAGCCTATGAGCTTTTCCAACCGTATCAAGTTCAGGATTGTTGGATCACATGATATGAGCCTCAGCTTTTCCAGCCATACCAAGTTAAGTTCGAGCCTCTCAGGTTTTCCAACCATATCAAGTTCACAATTGTTGTGTGTTATGTGCAAAAGAACAAAGAGGCTCGAACTTAAGTTCGAGCCTCTGAGCTTTTCCAACCATATCAAGTTCAGGATTTGTTGGATCACATGATATGAGCGTCAGCTTCTCTAGCCATACCAAGTTAAGTTCGAGCCGCTCAGCTTTTCCAATCATATCAAGTTTAGGATTGTTGTGTCTTATGTGCAAAAGAACAAAGAGGCTCGAACTTAAGTTCGAGCCTCTGGGCTTTTCCAACCATATCATTGTTTGGACACATGATATGAGCCTCAGCTTTTCCAGCCATATCAAGTTTAGGATTGTTGTGACTTATGTGCAAAAGAACAAAGAGGCTCGAACTTAAGTTCGAGCCTCGGAGCTTTTCCAACCATATCAAGTTTAGGATTGTTTGGTCACATGATATGAGCAAAAGAACAAAGAGGAGTTAGAGCCTCTTAGCTTTTCCAACCATATTAAGTTTATGATTGTTGTGTGTTATAGGATTGTTGGGTCACATGATATGAGCAAAAGAACAAAGAGGAGTTTGAGCCTCTCAGCTTTTTCCAACCATATCAAGTTCAGGATTGTTGGATCACATGATATGAATAGAAGAACAAAGAGGCTTGAACTTAAGTTCGAGCCTCGGAGCTTTTCCAACCATATCAAGTTTAGATTTCTTGTGTCTTATTGCAAAAGAACAAAGAGGATCGAACTTAAGTTCGAAGCTCTAAGCTTTTCCAACCATATCAAGTTTAGGATTGTTGGATCACATGATATGAGCCTCAGCTTTTCCAGCCATGTCAAGTTTAGGATTTTTGTGTCTTATGTGCAAAAGAAGAAAGAGGCTCGAACTTAAGTTCGAGCCTCAAAGCTTAAAATCAAGTCTCTTATCTTTTTCAACTAAGCGAATAGTATTTTTAACTCAAATATATTTCCAAATTTAAACACAATGGGAACGAACTTAAGAGGCTCGAACTTCGTAAATATAAAGTATGATAATTAGAGAGAATAGTATTGATTATAAATTTGATGACTATGAATGAGAAATTTGATGTTAATATATTCATATTGTTTGTTATTATGTTGATGTGATTAAAAAAAAGTTTTTTTGTTTTACTTTCAGGAGCAATGGAAAACACAAATGAATTTCAAAGCAATGTGATCGATAATGTATTTTCATTGGAAAATTTATCAAAAACAAGTGGGATGAAGGTTCCTTCAAATAGGATTAAGGTTCAGAAATCTTTTGATTTGACACACAAGGAAGACATGAAATGGTTTGCTGATACTTATGATCATGAAGGAAACTTCAAAGGAGATGTACATTTATTTATGACAGATGCAGGATCTACATATGGTGATATGGGAAATATTGTTCATGTTAAAGAAGATGTAAATGCACAAGGCACACCATGTTTTACTTGTAAAGTGCTTCCAGATGGTGAGAATATTAATGCGAATAAGTTCTCCTTATCATGGGAGACTTTGTGTTTGGATGATATGAAAGATAGTATCTCAAAGTCTGATCGATCATTAGGTTCAATTGGATCGATCGAATCAATAGAAGAATTAGTGAAAATTATAAAAGAAGCCAAAAGATTAACACAAAAGTCAAAATCTTTGAAGAGAAGCTCAGATGTATTTGAGAGATCTAAGAAATGAAAGTTGAAAGGTTCTTCAAATAAAGATTTAGGATCATCATCAAAGTCTGTACAAAACGATGAAGGTGTATCAATCCGACATTTAGATAATAGGAGTGAAGAAACAGAGGATACAGTAGTGCAGCCACAAGAAAATAAAATGATGGATTTACTACTTCAAAAACAAGAATACTATGCTTTTGGTTCTGATGCAGTATTTAATGTTGATGTAAAAAGATGTTTTCCAGCACCATCGAATTATGTATATCAGAAATTGAACAGAGATTGGGTGCGTACATTAATGAATGATTTTGTCTTGGCTCCGAAAGAGAATGAAGTTCTTGCAGTTGTTATGCCTATTGATCCAAGTGTGAGAATACCTCTAAAAACTTTATCTCATGATGATATTGATAAAGTTGAGTATTGGATAATATCTGGACAACATTCAATTAGTGCAGCGAAAACTTTACAAACTGTTAATTCTCCGATGGTGACATTACAGTTACGACAACAATTTAGATATAGAAAAGCAAAAATTATAGTAAATTGTCCTCCAAAAATTTCAAGGGAGATATCTAAAGAGGCTAATTTGATGGTGGCAAAGTCATTACAGAAGGAACCATTTGTGGATCAACTTTTACAAGCTAGATCTCAATGGAAAGCCAATGGATGTCCATCCAAACCTCCTCCAGGTGTTAATCAGAGTAAAAGAGAATTTATATCATGGCAGGTATGTTTATATTCTTTGTATTTTTTGTGTTTTAGTTACTATATATTATTATTTTTTAAAACTTGTATTTATTTAAAATATATGTTTTTTTTTCAGAATTTTGTAGAGACTACAGAGCAAACTTTACAAAAAGGATTTATAAAGAATGATTTGCATCTTCTTTTATGTAATGATGAGGAATGGAAGAATTGGATATCAATAATGCGTTTGTATAGTCAAGGGGCACTACTTAATACAAAGGGTGAAGTGTCAAATAACAAAAGAGATTCAACAAAAGATGTTATATCGACATCCGCAAAGATGGTAGCAATGAAAGGTGGTCAATTGAAGCAGGCACCAGCGACGGTTATATTAGGTCCGACATTGTTCAGATGTATTGCAGGTTTGGACAATAAAGAAATTTTAGAACTTCAAAAGGCAATTTTAGAGAAGAAAATTTTGTTAAAAAAGGCAAAATCATTGAAGCACATGGTTGACATGGAAGAAATGGCATGGAGATTAAAGACAGATCGTGTCTTGAAAAATGCTATAATTGCATTTTTTATTGATTTAACAACAGAGGTTTTGACTTGGGAAAAGCTCTGTGAGAAATACAATATCACAGATGTACAATATGAAAAAATTAAAAGTTACAGTGAAACATTTGTGAAAGACTCATTAAACAGGGCAAAGAAGTCTCCTCCTTTACCAAAGGCCGCCATAACTTTGTTGAGTCATTTGTATAGAGTTGCAATGGGAATAAAGACCACAGCAAATGTTATTCCATGGTCAATCTATGGATTTGGTTTCGATTTGAACAAGGTGGAAAGTTGTTGTGCAGAGCAAGTTCTTCCATTCAATATTGTTTTCTTAAGGTTTGATTCAGAACTGTACAGTTTACATAGTCGGGAATGCATTTCAGCAACGTTCTTTTCCAGATTGATTTTTGCGCTCAACGCGATGAACTCCGAGACAGAATATGTTCTAGTATCTTTTATTGATTTCCTCTATGTCCATATGCTTGTAGAAGGAGTTCAACATACAGCTACAAAAATGACTTTCAAAATTGGAGCCACTCAGAGTAGTAATCCTTCCATCAAAGGAGAGATGGATTTTGCAATAGTGCTTATGTACATTAGCAAAGAGGATAATTATCAGATGATTGATAGAATAGATCAAGCAAATCTAAATATTTTTGCTCATAAAGGTCTGGATGGATTCATAGAAAAAAATTTCATTGATGATTTCATTAATAGTTTTGCTCGTGAAGACAGCTATGTTGTAGAGTTGTATTGTCGAGGAGTTGTTCTTCAAAGAAGTTTATCTAAGAAACGGAGATGTTTTGGTATATGTTTAGATGTTGAAGAAAAACAATTAGAATCAATTTGCTCTTCAGTTTTTGAGAATGACCCTGCTTTGCATCAATGGTGTGATATCAGTAATCAAGATACAGATAATACAAATGTGTTCGAGAATGTTGATGCTGAGATTGATGTACAACCTAGTGGAGAAGAATCAGAAAGTAATCAGGATGATACAGAAACTGATGAACATATTGTTACAATGGATGAAGATACTACAGGTACTTCAAATGTATGAGGAAAAAAAGAAGGTTGAGAAAATATTGATTCCATGTAATGTAATAAATACCATAATTTTCAAAGTATATTTTTCTTTATATGCTAGTGATGATTGCATTTCTTGAACAATAGATTTTTATTTTGAACATATTACCTTGTTGAGTAAAGTGATGTGAATCGATTATATTTAAATCTTTTTATCTATTGTTAATATCATATGTTTGTGAGTTAAAGTTCGACATCTCTTGTCTATTCGAGTAATTTAAAAATTAGATGCATAAATTCACATGTTATAATTTTTAAATTGATATGCATGATTTATGACTCCTTTGTTTGAAAAAATCTGAAACATATTGTTTTTAAAATTATGATGCATTTGATTAAATACAACTTTGAAATGTACGGTTAAGATGCAAATATTGAACTGTGCAGTTTTTAAAATCGAAAGCTTATTGTTTGACGTAGATGCACAGTGAAATTAATTATAAGTGTTTAGATAGAGAAATTAATAGATAGATTTTTATCATAAAGAGAAATTAATTGAGAAAATAAGTATTGATATGTCTGCATATTGTATTGATTATTATACATCTTTTGGATTTCTTTTTATTATAGATGTTAAAAAAAATAAACATTTCATAAGTGATGATGGTATTGGAAAGCTTATTGGCCACTTTGAGGATGAAATGAGTACTGTACATGAGCAAAGCTCTTTTCAAACATCAGATAAGCTATCTAATGTTATGGAGAAACGACATGCTAGGCCTTTTTGGATTTTACCAGGTATATTGTGTAATATTATGATTATTTTATTCATATTATAACTCATTTATTGTAGATATATCAATAAGTTATCTTAAAGCACTCTTTTTAGTTATTGTGTATAATAAACCTCATTGTTTGATATATGCAGATAATATCTATCATCTTCATATAAGCAACAATTTTCTCCTTCTCGATCTAAATGCCCTTTTGTTCAAAAAAGATATAAGATGGAACATATCAGAGAAAGATTATGTAAAAAATCATTCAAATATTGATGACAAAAGATATTCTTTTCTTATGGTGAGGAGCCAAGAAGATTATTATATGGATCACATTGAAGAAATATATAAACCAGATCAACTTATCATTAATGCTAGTTTCTTCAAAGGTTCTATCCCAATAGAAAATTGCAGCGACATTACCTCTTATCAAGCAAGACATGATCGTTCAGTACCAAGTGATCTTCTATCCTATATTTTGAGCTTCATCCAAAGAGATGATATTTTGCTCAATCGAATTCGACAACCACATATCATCAAAGAACATCTTATATTTCCTATGTTTCAACTTGCAATGGAGAATTCATCTTCTATGTTAGAACATGATATCTTGAGTGAATCAAATGATCATTCAAATAACTTGAGAGTATCTTCTTTTGATGACTATGAAGTACATAATAATAGTGAGAAAAATGTAGATGTTCCATTGATTTGCAACGAAATTGAAAAGGAACATACAACAATAGCATCGACAAAGCTAGAGGTTCCATTGAATTGCAAGGAAATCGAAAAGGGAGATCTAGCAACAATAGCTTCAACATTTGGTGTTCCACTTTTAAATAAAGAGCAGCTAAAACTGTTACAAATGTGCTACAAAAATAAAAGCATGAGAGAAAATCATGCAATAGTGTATGCTACAAGATTGGGCTATCGACAAAGTCGTTTCATAAGCGGAGTTGCAGCAAAAGCATACATAAAAAGGTTACAAAAGGCATACCTTAATTTAATAGGTAAAGAAATTTGTCATACAATATTTATGTTTTTCTTTAATATCTACAAACAAATATTTATAAAATTTTTCTTTTGCAGGATAAAGAAAAACGTTGACGGCAAGGTGGATTATTAAATGTTTTCAAGATCTTTTGATTGGTTTGAAGATAACCCATTTTTTTAATGTTAGTTTCCTTGTTTCATGAAAGATTGTTTTTCTTCACAAATAAACACACATACACATACATACATATATATATATATATACACACGCATATATATGTGCACACACACACACATATGATAACCCATTTTTTTAATGTTAGTTTCCTTCTTTCATGAAAGATTGTTTTTCTTCACAAATAAATACACACACACATATATATATATGAAGTTTTTTCTAGGCTTAGTCTACTTTTAATTATATTGATTATAAGAAAAACTATAAAAGGAAATTGGAATCCCCATGAATATAAAATCATGCATTCAAATCAATTTTCCTACATTTTCTTATGTATTATCAATTTTAATTTACTATAAGTTTTAAATATTGAGAGAAATGATAATGGCTTAATTAAACATATCTTTAGTTACTGTGATTATGAAGTAATATAGAATGTAAAACAATTGATTTTTATATAAATCTAATTAACTTCAATTTTATTTTGCAGAACAAAATGCTGATTTGCATATGAACTACAAAGAAAACCCAAGCTTGGCATTGATGTCTTGCTGGTCTTCACACATATATGAATCTTCATCAAGAAAGCAAGGATTTTCTTCATTCCCAAGAGATGAAAGAAGGGTATTGATACTGGAAATGAATGGCATTTTGCTCAAGACAATTGACAAGGAAAGGGGTGATCTATTACTTGAATCTTTGCAAAACCATATGAATTTTATTGAAGAGAACACAAGAATTGCACATTACATTCGCAAGGATGCATTATATTTCTTGGATTTTTGTATGGATCTTTTTGAAGTGTGGATTTGGACCATAGAAAGAGTGTCGATAGCTCAAAGAACACTTGCAGTATGTTTTCCAAAACACCATCAAAGATTTCATATTATAGCAGGTCAGAGTGCATGCCAAAAAACTGATATCCGTATCGGATATAAGTTTGTGCATCATAAAAACTTGGACACAATTTGGAAAATTTTTCCAGATTTGGATGGAAATAATACCATTAATTTTTATGATACATTATATCATGTGATTTGGAATATGAAAGGCACTTATGTAATTCTACCGAAGCTGTGGAGGCAATCATCGGAGGAGTTGGAAAACTTTTTATCCAAAACAATGATTCCGTGGCTTTATGGATGGATTTGCTCAAAGAACAGACGTTCTTATACATGTAATACAATTGTAAATCAGAAACCTTGTGATAGAGAAACATATTATGTACTTGAACAATATATTAAGAAACGATATCAATGATTTTAAAATATTTGAACATCATGTATTTTATTGGTGTTTTTAAACACCACATATTTTTGGGACTGTTCAACCAAGTGAAAAATTATTGAAAGCCTAAATTGTATATATTTGAGTAATTACTGAATTCGATTGTTTTTCAAAGCCCTAAGTTAGTATGATAGATTTATTATAAAACTATATGAAACAATCTATAGTATTGACATAATTTTCATATCATTCACCTAAATGAACAATTATTAGTATGTCAAATTGCATATTATTAAGTATTGTTAAATTAGATCTAAATTCATGTGGTTGCTTTTTTTTTTAAATGGAGGTTCAGTAGAGGCCTACTCCTCCAGGATTTAACTTTGAATTTGCAACTGTATAAGGAAGGGCATAGTATCCGTGGGACCCACCTTATCCCACAAGATACAACTTTCCATGTTAAACATGTCCCTTACATGTGATGATGGGGGTTGAACCCCCCGTCCCCGCCTCAAGAGTCGAGAGGCCCAACCACCCGAACAAGTGACCCCCAATTTGAATATATTTATTGTTTATATTAAATTGTAAGCTCTAAATTCGTATTAGTATAGATTTGTTATACAATTAAATTGAAATCAATTTATTGATTTTTATAACATCATATTTTGGGATATTTACTTTAATATGAGCATTTATTGATATATCAAATAATTAACCTATTATTATTGAATTGGATAACAATAGACTTCATATAAAAAAAAATTCAAGGTTGAATGCTTTTCTTTGTTTATTCATACTCCTTGGTGTTTTTTTAAATAAGCTCATCAACTAATATGATTTTTTATCTATTGAAAGCTTAGAACATTTTAACAAAAAGAAGATGTATTCATGAATTGATCTTTGTAAGAAGAATATAACATAGAAATTATAAGTTAATTCCATCACTTGGTATTATAAATGGGACTTGAATAATTCCCAAATTTCGTGAATAGGCCTTATAAGGTTCCTGTGCAATCCTTGTCTCTGGTAGGGTTGGGATAGTCTTTTCTAGGGTTGCTTGTGCTACTTCTATGAGTTTTCTGCATATGGTCAATCTTTCTTTTTCCAATTCCCCTTGAGGATAGATTTTTTCATGTCGCTCTATGTTCGGTCCCATTTTGATTCTAGCTTGGTACGCTTTTAACCATATATCCAAGTCGTCCGGTTTTGGGTCCGCTAAGATCGATCCTGGCTTTTCTCGTTCAGTATGGATTCGTTGTGATTCGGGGGTCTCTTTAAGTTTTCTTTGTTCTTTGTGTTCCTCCCGTTCCTTTGTTTGCTTCCTTCTGTCCTGACTCTTATTTTTTGCCCATTTTTCTTTGAGTTTTTCTCGTCTTTCTTTCCATTTTTGTACTCTGAGATGTTGTGAGTTTTCCCGTGGGATCTCAGAATCCTCGACTACCTGAGTCTCAGAGTCTAGCATTTTATTGTTCTTCTCTTCCTCTTCTGATGGTTTTCCCTTTTGTAGTTTTGCTTGGGCTCTAGTGATAGCTTTTAATGGCACTGTGTACTCCTTATCACTTCCAGATCCTTCTATGACCTCTATTACATTGATTGGTGTAGAATCTTGGTTTTTTACAGGGTTCTTAGGGCAATCCCTAAAAAGATGTTCCTTTCCGCAATCACTGCAATATCCTTCCCAGATTCTAGGTGGTGGAGGGTTGTACGTCGAGGGCACTCTCTAATGAAATGGTCTCCTCCACATCTATAGCATGGTCCTCTCTGTACTGGTGGTCTACTGGGTGGTCTCATGGGTTGTTGTGCCTTAGGAGTTGTATACATTAGAGTGGAAGTCTCTGCTCCATAAGTCTGATCATAGCCTTCATACCCATAGTATGTAGTCTCATATGCCGGTTCGTATTCCATCGTGTAGGCTTCATACGGATAGTACTCACTTGGTAGGGTTTCGTATCCAAGGTTTGTTGATTCTATCTGGGTCATTGTCGTGGCTGGTACTATAGCTCTTTCTAGATTTTCTTCTGGTTGCGCATACTTTACTGATACTACTTGTTGAGGTTGCGACGGTTGGGGTCCTAGCACTGGTTGTGGTGGTGGGTATGGTATCTGTTCAATTGGTCTAGGTACTCCCGTCTGTGTTGGATAAGGGTTGTATTTTGGGATCTCTCTGTTCGGGTCTCTAGGTGGATATCCATACGGTCGATACTGAGGTGGTTGGAAAGGGCGTGTTTGCCTATTAAATGGAGAGTTCTCAGTAGTGTGATTAGTGTATTTCTGTTCTATGTGACAGTACCAAGAAGTCCCTTGTAGTTGCTGCCTGTTGTATGGATAAGCTGGTTGTGCACTGCCCCCTCCTCGAACACACAGGTGAGTGAGGTGATCTCCTCCACATAAGCTACATCTCCGTAGCATAGGCAATCTTTGAGCTGGGAGTTGATAAGCTCTTTGCCCCTGAGCCCCTAATTTCTTGGCTAATAGTTCTGCTAACTCCTCCACATGACTGGAGTTGGAAGAGATGGTACTCCTTGAATCGTCCGATTTAGTGTGGCTGGACCTGCTATTGAGATCCTCGGCTAAGTTATCTTCCAAATCAATACACTCCTGAAGACACTCACTCAAAGTTTGTAGTCTTTTCACGTACACTAGTGTTCTTAAGGTTCCGTTAGTGAGCCCATCCAAAAATAATGAAATCATTTTTTGTTGAGTCGGTCTCTCTGTCGCTGGGCATCTATCCACGTACTGGTTGAACCTTCTGGCAGCATTCTTCACCGTTTCATTAGGATTTTGTTTGAAGCTGTGAATTAGCGAAGCTGAATTGTGTTTGATTCCTCTCTTAGTGAATTCTCCTATAAATTCTTAAAAAATTGTTCCATGTTTCCAAATTGATTGGGATCTAAAGGTTGGAACCAGGTCAGAGCTGTTCCTATGAGGGTGAGTCCAAACGCCTCATACTGTACAAAGAAGTCGTCCACTTGTTGCGCTCTTAGGACTTGTTTGAATTCTGCAATGTGATCATAGGGTTCTCCTGATCCATCATAAGGGTTTCGTACACACTTTGCCACTTGAATAGGCCTCAGCCTTCTAATCGGTTCAGGTGGTCTGGGCATCACAGGAAGAATAGGGACAGCTGGTCGTATTGGTGGCATTCCAGGCTGCTCCCCTACGTGTGGTCGAGGTCTTACCGGTGGTCTGTACTGATTTCCTATCCCTGGTTGGGTCTGATAATGTGCTTGTATTCCTGGCGTGGCAAATTGTACATGAGCATGATTAGGTACGCTCCTATGGCTGGTCTGTCCTGATGCCGTATTTTCTGTTTCTTCTTGATTTCCAAATGGATTTTGTGAGGTTGTTACCTGCTCTCTCTGAGGAAACACAGGTGTACCCATATATCTTAATCGAGACCTGTCTAAGACACTCACAGGCCAATACCTTCTTTGATCTTTATCCAGGTATGTGAGTCTAGTCTCGTCATCCGGGTCTTTCAGCTCATAGAATGTCATGGGGTTTTCTTCTCTCCCTGGAACAGGTGAATCGGTTTGCAACAATAAGTTTGATCCGTGAATCATATAGACTTCTAACAAATAGTCGTCTTGAGGTATCAAGTCACCTCTCAAGACACGTGACACTCGGGATCTGCCTCTAGGGGTGGTCACAAACTCTTCTGGTTGTGTTCTTCCTAGGTTTTCAAGGTCTAAGAGTTCCCCTCTTTCATTGATCCTTTCCGAGAATTCGGTTACAATGTAGATTTGGCCAACTTTGTCAACATATGCACCTCCTTCGTATTTGACAGCTGGTCGGGGTACAATTGTGGCATTCTGGGAAGTTACCATCCTCGCAACCGATCTGTTTAACCCATCGAGGTAGATTGGGATCTCCTGGGCGTTGGTGGACACGTATTGCAAGGAGGTACGGTAATCCCCTTCAACAGTGGACATGAAATTTCTATTTGGAGTTGGACCTTGCATGTCTTCCGAAGCCATGTGTAATTCTTCCTCAGACTCACTAGAGGTCTCAGCGTAGGTAGAGTGATGGCTAGCTTGGGCTGCACTTCCCACTGAAGATATGACACTCCTACGACTACTTAGAACTCTTCCTGACCTCAAGTTCATTCACTCTCCTAAGCCTCTTTTTATGCTTCTTAGCTTCCCCTTGGGTAGCTCTCCCAATGACTCAATTTGTCTGCCAAAAGAAGGGGTTAATCTGGGCGATACCACTTCCTGATGATACTGCCCTCGGCGATACTGCACTGACCGCGATACGATACCAGAGGTCTATGCGATACGATACGAGACACCCAGACGATACGATATCAATCTGGTGTCGCGATACTATCCAGGAAAACAAACGATACGACACCTCAGCTATGCACGATACGATACCTGAAAATCTCGGCGATACGATACTTATGGCAGTGTCGCGATACTGTCTTGATGAACAGACGATACGATACCACAGTGGTGTCGCGATATCAGAATTCTCAAGACACGATACGATCTCACAAGGGACACGATACGATCTCAAAAAGACCAACGATACGATACCAGATATAGTGTCGCGATACTTCACTGGGAAATATGGCGATACGACACTGAAAAAGATCGACGATACGATACTAGAGACTCAAGGCGATACGATATCACCGTGGTAAGCGCGATCGCGATACTAACCTTGGCGACACGATACCACTACGGTGTCGCGATACCAAGATAAGTAACCAACGATACGATACTTGGGGAGGGTACGATCGCGATACCAAAGTAGTGTCGCGATACCAATGTATCAAGCGATACGATACCACCCGGTAAAGTGAGGTCGCGATACTAAAAACTTAGGCGATACGACATCACAATGGTGTCGCGATACCAAGTTTTAGCACCAGACGATACGATACCAGGGACCGGATACGATCGCGATACCAACTCAGTGTCGCGATACCGAAATAGTGTCGCGATACCAAGGCTGGTATCCAACGATACGACACCTCTGACGAGTGTCGCGATACAAGGGAATTTTGGTATCGCGATACCAAAACTCAACCGATCGCGATACTCAAGCCAAAAGGTCTCCAAACTTGAAAAATTTTTGTACCCCTTGCACCTCTCACCCTTCTCCTCACTCCTAGGCCTCTGTCTCTCACAAAAAATGCAATCATTCAAAAATTTTCCCCCTCGCGATACTGCGCATACCTTTTAATCACGTGTTCATGCAAGTTTAGAGAGTTTTAGGTAAATGTTCTTGTTGAAATCTTACCTCTATCTACTCTTGCTTGCTCTTTGAACTCTCACACCAGCTCTGAAGGCCTGAAGCACACGATACTGCACGCACGATACCGATCGCTGCTTTCTGACGATACCAGTGAGCAGTGGGGTATCAACTGAATCAAATTTTTTTTTGGTTTTTATACTTTTTTGGACAGAACTTGAAATTTTGGAAATTTTTTGGTGATTTTGCCTACCCTTACTTCTCTTCTCCTCACTTCTCCTCTCCTTCTAACCTAACCCTAACTCCTCCTTCTCTTCCCTCCTCCTAAACCTAAACCTAAAACTTATCACACACACCTCGAAGATGAGAAGTGACAAGTGCTGAACTGATGGACTACTTGCCAAAGGATGAATTTGCGTCTACAAGTACGATTCGATCACACTCGGTCTATAACCATCACGAAGGCACCTCGGTAGAGTGACTCCCCGGCAACGGCGCCAAAAACGTGTGTACTTGAGCCAACAAGACTCAAGGACTTGTGCCAATGAGACTATACCTCAATTGCCACACAAGTGCGTATAGTGGGATCTTTAACACACATTTAAATGTCAATCCTAAGGAGCGACTTACCAAGTGTATGAAGACTTGTGCACACGTGATGGATAATGAAGTGGTTTAGCTAGCATGCATGAGAAAAGACTACTACCTCTCACACTTACTGAAATACTGAAAGTGTTGCCGCAAGCCTCTTTTCAGCAGTTTTAGTATTTTGAGGTTTTCTCCCAGTCCAGAACTCCGAACATAGGCAATAGGGTACTCGTTTTGAAGCTCTCGACGAGACGCATCCAACGGTGGTGAAACTCAATTCTGACCACTCTGCTTCAAGTTATGGCAAAAACAGTGAATTACGGGAGTCACAAACACCCGCGCCACAGCTTCTCCTAGCTTACACACGCACTACAGCAGCTCGAAACAAAAGGGAAGGGGTAGACAACAGTCCTACACATGCATTTCAAGCATAACACACACATTCAAGAGCAAAATGAAGATCAAAATCAGCAAGAAAGAGGCAAACTCGAAAATTCAGAAGTGCTCCTTCTTCACAATGACAAAAAGTTCTTTACAAAGAGTCACTTTTGACTTATATACTAGTGCCCTAAGTTTGGTCCTTTCACACAAGAGACCGGCACTTTATTCACTAAAAGACTAATTTCCTACTATTGTAGAGGGGTAAATCACTAATCTTCTGTGGGGATGCATCTAGAGGACTCCTCTAGTGCTTTTACAACGGAAAATATATACAAGAGTGGTTATGATACAAAAGTTGTGTGTCCAAATAGGAAAAATTTTGGGGCCCGTCTTTTTCTCTGCTTTGTGCGCTCTTTAGCTCTGCAACACTCTCCCCCTCTTCGTCTCTGTCGTCCCTTGACAGACTTTGCTTCCCGCACGCGTCCCGTGGTCAGTGTTGCCTGATTCGTGATCTTGCATTACGTTTTAGAGGCGCTCTGCTTTTCTCCGCACGCTCTCCTTGGTCAGTATTGTCTGCAGTTAAACAGACATGCAGATTCGATGGCCTTCTTGATTCAAGCTCTACTACTCGAGAGCCTGTTGCACTTGTCTTGCCTGTTGACTTGGGTTGCCACGCACGCCACCAATGACTAGGAATGTGCTGTTCTTAGTCACCCTCTTAAACTTTTCAGCCTCTACCCCTTTATAACTTTTGGTCCTCTGATTTGTCCTGGTTGCACACATCGGACCCTGTTGTATTGCTTTGAGGCTGTTTACTTCTTTTCACCGTGCATGACCTGGCTGTTTTCTCTTTTTGCCTGATGCGTGCCCCTGCGGGGCTCTGTGCAGAGATGGGTAATGCGCCCCTGCGGGGCTTCCTGCAGAGATATGTATCTATTGCACCGTCTTAGACTTTGATTTTCTTCTTCTTTTCTTTTTGCTTGATTGCCCCTCTACAAACAGGCAATACACATGTTGCTATTGTAATGAGAGGGTATAATACATTATGCCAAAATACAGTCAAAGAAAGGGAAGAATGGAGGAATGAAAAGGAAATGGTGAACTCAAGGAATATTGAATTAATGGAAGAAGTAGCATAATTAAAGAAGCAATTGAAAAGCCAAGTAGGAAGAGAGAAGGAACATGTAATGAAGTTATAAGAATAGGCAAAAGAAGATCAAACAAAGGAAACTAGAATGTCACCACCACCAGAGGATAGTTATATAGAAACAGACAATAGACAGGAGGGAGATTACTCTAAAGAATTTGTACAAAAATTATTAACCAGCAGAGAAGCAAGAATGTAGTTCATTAGAAAAATGCATAATGGATATGGAGAACAAATTGTAAAATTTGCATTGGAAAATGCTGTTAGTCCAAATCAACATCATTGGGCAGCTATGGACTTGGAATCCCGTTTTGCATGATTTTGGAAAGTATAAAGAACTATCAGACTGCAAGAGTTGGAATACCACCCAACAAGTACTTGGAATATGAAGAAGATATATCAGTTACAAAGGAACTCTTTGAGAAAGCTAATCCGAAGTGGAGAAACAGGTGGTTAGATGCCAGTAAGGATTGTAGAAAAATTTGGAAAGAGGCTCCTTTACACTTAAAGATTAATCCAGCTTATAGTTCAATGGCAAGAAGAAGGGAATGGTCAGGCTATTGGATCAAGAGAAATGAAGGCTTGATCCCAACAAGATGGTTGAATTTTCCTAAAATAGCAAGACCAAGGAAAGGATCATGGCCAACCAAGAAATACATGGTAGACATAGCAGAATCTATTACAGTAGCATACAAAGATGTCAATGATCCAGCTTGTATATTAATTGTACGAATCATGAGGTTTATCCTCACTTGGATAGAGATTTTCATTGATATAGATGTGAGAATACTCAACAATATAGGATTTAATTCACCAACTGATGCATTACTTTTTGATATGAGTGAGAAACCTGACAGAATATGTCTCATGGCATACTATAGCAGAAGTGTATTCTTGGGAAGCCATTACTTACAAATTTTCGAAGATGCCTTTGATTATGGATTTTTTGGAAGAGAATAAATTTTTTTTGGGAATTTATCAGTAGTCACTAAATCAAGATTGACTACTTATGAAGCTACATATACAGAATATTTAAAGAAGGATGTGATAGACAGACCAGAGGCAGCAGTACAATGGAGGAAAGCTCTTTTTGAAATGGTGAACAATTTAAATTTGTTAGAAAGGAAAATCCATGATTTACTCGCATAGGTATATCAGAGGAAAAAGAAGTGAAGGAATGCTGAAGAAGAGACTTTTTGTCAATCCACTGCCAAAAAGTCTAGGAGGGGAAGAAAATGTTAGAGTAGGATTTTTTGTAAGAAAAACCCATTATCTTGTAAAATATTTATCAGAATGTTGTAAACATGAGGAAGAGTCTTCCTCATAGATAGAAGAAGTTGTATGTATTTTTTGGAAATTTTTAGAAGCTCTTCAGGCACATATTTTTAGATTAGAAACAGAGGACCAAATTTCAAGTGTGAAAAAGGACAATTGAAAAAGTATGAAGGAAAAAATCTTGTATTTTGAAGGGGTTGTATCATTTTGTACTCATGTGACATGTGAATGAAGAGATTCTGTTAGAAAAATGTGTTTCTCTTTTCTTGAGTGTTCATGAATGATTCTTGAGTCTTTTTTATGTGTTATCCATGGAATTTGTTGTCTTAATTGGATCATTGCTAGGGAAGCCCCCAAACTTTGCATAGGTAACCCCCATAGTGGAGGGTCTCCAGTGACCGCCCTGTTGTAGGCTGTATAAGCTCATAGACTATGAAAGATATGTAAATGATTTAGCATGTGCAGTACATGATTCTTAGGCTATGTCGGATGCAAAGCTTTGGCATGCACGCTTTGGTCATCTGAATTTTGCTAGTTTTCTACGCCTGCAGAAATATGAAATGGTGTCCTCTTTGCCAAAACTTGAAGCACCTAGAAAACATGTTTGCGAAGGCTCTATTTTGGGCAAAATGCAGTGTTCCTCCTAAAAGTTTCCAAAAGATGGTTCAGTTCGGGCTACTCAGAAATCGTAGCTTGTACATAGTGATGTCTATGGTCCTATGCAGACACCGTTTTTTTGGAACTATCTTTACTTCGTGAATTTCATCGATGATTTTTCCAGGCATGCATGGGTATATCCATTGAAGACAAAGTATGAAGTGTTTATGTGCTTCAAACAGTTTTTGGTTTTGGCTGAAAATCTGTCAGCATGTAAAATGGACACCTTCTGTTCTGATCAAGGGGGAATATATGTCTTCTGACTTTAATGCATTTTGGGCTGAATGTGGGATAAAACATCAGTGTACATTGCCATATACACCTCAACAGAATGGGTTTGTTGAACAGAAGAATAGGTCACTCATAGAGATGGCGAGGTGTATGGTCAAGAGTTAGGCTTTACCACATAGTTTCTGGCTTGAGGCTATCATGTGTGCAACATATGTACTTAACAGGTGTCCCACTAAAGTGATGAAGTCTATCACTCCATATGAGGTTTGGCATGGTCGCAAGCCATTTGTTGCTCATCCGCGTATTTTTGGTTGTTTGGCATATGCATTAGTGCCTGAACAACATCACAAAAAATTGGATGATAAAGCAGTAAAATGTATTTTTGTTGGATATAGTTCTGAAAGCAAAGGCTATTGTCTATATCATCCACATAATAAATGCATTCTGGTTAGCTGTGATGTTATTTTAGTGGAAGATGCTATTCAGCCCTTAGTTTCATGTACTAAGGAGACATCTGTTAGCTCTAAAGACATGTATGATACTTTGCTGCCTCTTTTTACAAGTGGACAGTCTAGTGTTGGTCCTAATGAGGCAACTTCTCAACCTTTGCAGGTTTCATGTGATGATGCAGATCATTCCATTTCTGATGCAAATTTACATGATGCACTTGTTGATGAGAGAGCTAATATTGAGCAGGTGAAAACTATGCCAAAATGGCTGGTGCAGCTTTGCATGATAGCAAATTAGATGCACCTCTATCATATCGTACTTGGTTAGGCTCTCATAGTGCCTCTTTTGCATCAGATTGCTATGATATGGCTTCCTCTAGTCTCTATGATGAGACTAAACCTATTTTGTTTGATGAAGCACAAAATTTAGAACATTGGATGGTTGCAATGCAATCTAAATATGATGCTATAATGAAAAATGGTACATGGTCTTTATGTGACTTATGTCTTGGCAAGAAGGCCATTGGCACTAAGTGGGTATACAAGCTAAAGCGCAAACCTGATGGAAAAGTTGACAGGTATAAGGCTAAGCTTTTTGCAAAGGGTTATGCATAGGAAAGAGACATTGATTTTGATGAAACCTTTGCTCCTACTCGTCGAATGACCACTGTTCGTAGCATCTTTGCACTTGTAGCTCATTATGGTTGGAATGTATATCAGTTGTACATTAAAAAAACATTTCTAAATGGTGACTTGCATGAAGACGTGTATGTTTTTCAGCCCCGTGGCTTTGTGTAGAAAGTGTGCAGGTTAAAGAAGGCATTACATGGTTTAAAGCAAGCACTACATGCTTGGTATGAAAAGATACATGCCTATCTGATTGCACATGGTTTTGAGAACAATCCAATTGAAAGCACCTTATATGTTAAGCATGCTAATGATGTGCTTAATTGTAGTAGCCCTAGAAGAAGGAGAAGAGAGATGCACATACATAGGCCGTGACCTGAGGGAAGACAGAGATGTATTCGCTTGAAGTTACAAGGATTTGAAAGGAGTGGACCCTGACATATGCTCACGCACTATCCCCATGACCTCAGATGCCAAACCCTCGAAGCAAAAGCCATATACATATAATGATAATTATGCTGCCAAGATCAAAGAAGAGATAGATAGGCTGGTTGAAGCTGGATTTATCTATGAAATTGAGCACACTGAGTGGGTATCCCCCATCGTAGTGGTGCCCAAGAAAAATGGAAAGCTGCATGTATGCATTAACTTGAAGAAGGTTAATGCAGCCACAATTCGAGATAACTATCCGCTTCCTATCACAGAGCATCTCTTAGAAAGAGTAGCAGGCAAGGAAGTGTACAGCTTCCTCGATGGATTTTCGGGCTACAATCAAGTAGCCATAGCTCCAGAAGATCAGCATAAGATGGCTTTTGCCACTGAATGGGGCATTTTTGCCTTTAGAGTAATGCCATTTGGGCTTACCAATGCACCAGCTACCTTCCAAAGGCTGATGTGCCATGTGTTTAAAGAGTTCCTGAGGAAGAACTTAGAAGTCTATGTTGATGATCTTTGTGCTCATTCCAACATTAGGCAAACCTATATTCCCGAACTCAGACAAATCTTTGACAAATGTAGAGAATATCAAGTCTGCCTGAACCCAGAAAAGTGCGTCTTTATGATCAGGCAAGGAAAGATTCTAGGACACATAGTGTCAAAGAATGGCATATCCACTGATGAAGAGAAAGTGAGAGCCATAGCAGAGCTACCTAGGCCAAGGAATGTCAAGAAAGTACAAGCTTTCATGGGGCATTGTGGTTACTACCGCCGGTTCATTCACATGTATGCTGTCATTGCAAAGCCCATGTACGGACTTATGACTAACTTTGAGTGGACTGATGAATGTGAGAATTCCTTCCAGGAGCTTAAACGAAGATTATGTTCAGCACCAATCTTGACCACACCAGATTGGAACAAGCCATTCCATGTTCATGTGGATGCATCCAATAACGCTATTGGATGTGTACTCGCACAACCTATTGGTGAAGGTAATATGGATCTCCCAATTGCCTATGCCAGTAGACAATTGAATGAGCTGAACGAAATTACACCACTACTGAGAGAGAAGGCTTAGGCATGGTATATGCAGTTAAGAAATTTAGACACTATTTTCTTGCAAACAAGTTTAAATTTTTTACTGACCACCAAGCATTGTTATATCTCGTGAACAAGCCATGCAATAGAGGAAGATTAGTAATATGGTTTCTCTTGCTAATGGAATATGAATTCGAGGTTGTAGTAAGGAAAGGGAAGACTCACTTGAGAGCGGATCATCTCTCTAGGCTCACATCTGGAGAAGCCCCACAAGGAGTGTCAGATGACCTTCCTGATGCTTACTTGTTTAATTTGGAAGTTGTACCGCAGTGGGCTAAGCCATTGGTACCAGTATTGACATACGGGCCTAACCATCCAGTAATAAACACGCAGGATAGAGAGGTAGTAAAAGCCCAAAAGTATCACATCATGGAAGGAAGTATGTACAAACACACAGATCAAGGGATCTTGGCTTGTTGTGTGGAAGAGGATGAGTACGCTAAATGGTTCCAATTAGCACATGTAGGTGCATTAGAGCAACACTACTCAAAGCAACGAACCCTACAGACACTAAAGAGACTCGGAGTGCATTGGCCTACTATGGAGTCTGACGTCCAAAAGTTGTGCAAGGAATGCCCAATTTGTTGCACTAAACCACCTGTGGAACATGCCACTCTTTATCAAGTGTCCATAGTGCCAGATTGAAGTGAACCACTAGTATCCTTCCTGAGGAAGAAAACATTCCCGCCATACATGACTCTGGCTAGGAAAAGGAGTTTAGAACAAGAAGCCCTAGATTATTCACTCATTGGTGATAATCTATACAAACGTGGTAAAGATGGTTACCTGAGACTTTGTGTTCATGAGAGTGAATATCTCAAAATCTTGGAAACTGCTCACCAAGGTGTAGCGGGAGGACACTTTGGACCAGATCGGGTGATCAAGGCAATACTATTTGCCGGCTTCTGGTGGCCAACCCTTCACATGGATGCACATACCTATGTGAAACGGTGTGATGTGTGTCAAAGAACTCAGTATCCTATACGCAAAGATGAGATGCCACTGAAACCTATGATGGGTGGACGTGCATTCTCTAAGTGGGGAATAGACTTTGTAGGTCCTATTAATCCCCCAGCTAAGGGTTCTCATGCAGAATATATCATTGTGGCCACAGATTATCTAACCAAGTGGGTGGAAGTAAAAGCTACGACAAAGAACGATGCTCAGACAACTGCTAAATTCTTGTTTGAGAATGAATTCACAAGATATGGGCTACCTATAGAGCTAGTCAGTGATAGAGGCACCCATTTCTTGAACGAAGTTATTGAAAATCTGCTCCAAGAATTCTTGGTAGTACATAAGAAGTCTGCCCCGTACCAGCCACAAGCTAATGGCCAGGCTGAGAGCACCAATAAGATCTTATGCAATGTACTGACGAAATTAGTGAACAATAAACGCTCTGATTGGGACAAACAGCTACACCATGCTATTTGGGCATACCGAGTCGCCTACTGTTGCTCTAGCACAATGGTGAGAACCACGTTAAGAAGCTTCACCTCCTTAATGTCAATCCGAGGGAGAGGTAGGAGTGATATGAAGATCGTGAACGTGAGATGATGTGAGAGTGAAGGTGAGAAGCACAAAGATGCACACACACATACACACACACAATGAAGAGACAAGCAAGACACAATGGAAGGTGGAAATTAGCTCTATTACTCAAGAATACTCTTACAAGCTCCAACTATCTCTATGCTCACACTAACCAAAATGAACCAACCTCAAAAATGAGCTCTCTAGCTCTTTTTATAGTTTCTAGACTAGTTTTGACCGGTTTCACATCTAGTGACCGGCCTAGTTAAAAAATAGGTCCTAGATGCTATTTGGAAGGGTAAACGATGTCTAAAAATAACGAAAATTGGTACGCGCATTCTACCTAAGCTCCTCAAGCTCGAGGACTCCTCGGCTTGCACAAAATGGAGCTATGGATTACAAAATGGGGTTTTCTTATGATACATATGTTACAATTAGTGATAATAATCACTGTTGAATGTTTGGAGAATTAATAAGAAATATATTTGTTTAAAAAATTGATCCGCCTGGCTCCCTGCTTCGTCTTCACATGCTTCCGTGGCGTCTGTGCCTCTGACTGCTTCCAACACCCCCCTCCCTCTCGCTTCTGTCGTCCCTGACAGAACCTTGTTGTGAGGTCTGCCAGATGTAATTCTGTAGGAGGTCTTGAGCGAGGGTGTGCTCTGATATACGAATACCTCGGGCTAGATCAGCCTCGAGTTTCTCCCAGTCGATAGGTTGCGGCTCGTCTGGTGGTGGGAGCTGATAATGTGTGGAGTACACCATTCGTTCACAGGCGAATAATTGCAATAAGTGTGTGGGCCTGCTTATGAATACTTCGGAATGGTACTCCCAAAAACCGGTGGTGAACATTTCTTCGAATGTTTGCTTGTAACATGCCGGTAGATATTTGATCCTGCAGTGCCAGGCGTAACACACCCGTAGCGATGGCGTTGTGCTCATATCATAGACTAAATCAAAGTTGCCATGCTCAAAGCCCGGGGTGTTAACATGGGGAGCCTTGATGCGCCGGAAGACTTTAAAGACCATCTGCATCATGTCAAAGATTTTGACAGTCATGTGCGCGGCAATATCATCCATGTGTTTTAATCGAGGGAGCCAGTGGCGGATCGTCGCCATCATGTAGCCTACTGTGGGTAACGCGACTGGTGGCTTGAGGTAGGGATAGTTCAACCAGTCTTGGCACTGCTTATTGTTCTGTAGCTTTATAGCGAAGGCAGTCCAAGAGCGGCGTCGTGGTACTGGTCCCCAGCACGGATTAAATTTTAAGTGAAGCGGCGCTTTTACCCACGTGCTCATCATCTCTGGATAATTTTGCAGTAAATCTTTGCGCCAGTCTGGTTGAAGGATTTCACCTCTCTGCGCCCTTGGTGGCAAGTCCTCTGGCTCGAATTGAGTGGCATGCGTTGGTTTCATGCCGGTTTCTTTCTCTATGGTTAACTGATATTCTGACATTAACATGAAGTATGGTTTATACTGAAGCTCATGCCCGGATATGTATCGTCGCGGGGCCATTTGAGCAAAGAATGGTGATTGTAAAATTTTCTCTTCAATTATGGCCATGGCATGTAGCTGTGCCTCTACTCTGGCCGAGTGTGTCGTTCCGAGTTCTTCTACTGTCTTCATCCACGCGGGGGTAGGTAATTCGTAGGTCATCTGGCCTTCGGCCGTGACACGTCCGCCTGGGATGGGTATCGGTTCATAAGCCTCTTCGAAGGTCTCCTCCACCGGGATAGTGACGGTTTCTTCCTCAGCTGGTAGCTCAGGTGGGGAGTCTCGCCTTGGTGGTGCTTCATAGATGGCAATCCTAGATTCAAGATTTATTACCTGGGCCCGGAGTGCGTTGAGTTCCTCTAAAACTTCAGGGGCAGGGTCCACAGGCGCTGGTAATTCCGCTGCTACTGGTACCTGTTGTGTTGCTGGTTCTCTGAGTTGTAGCAGTTTGTGATCTTCCTTTAACTTTTGATGTTCTTCGTTCATGCGATCATAGTCCTCGAGCAATCTGACATGGTCGTCTAGCAGCATCCGCATCGACTCGGATGGGATTGCCTTGAATCTGCTCGGACTTAGTGGCTGTTCTGGATGATCTAAAGCCGCTTCCAAGTTCTCTCTGTTCTGCTCTTGGAGTCTCTGGTTCTCCTCTTTTGCTGCGGCTAAGTGTCTTCTTAGTAAGCCCATATTTCTAGTGAGCGTTGCATTGCGGACAGTCTGGGCTCTAAGTAGGTTATCTAAATCCGCGGTGGCCTCTTTGCTTTTTTCCTCACTTTCTATTTCTAACTTGTGATAAGCCTCTCGTAACTCTTGGTATCGGCTGTTCAGTGAGGCGTTCTCAATTGATAACAAATTAAGCTGCGTTTGTAAGTCGTTCGTCGTTTTCTGCAGCTGTTGATAGTTGGTGCCGAGTGATGCAAACTCATCGCGGACTTGCGTCATGCATGCGAACATGTGTTGAAATGCGGTGTCTATGGTGGGCGATAGTAGTAGTGAAGTGCTAAATGAGGATGCAGTGGTAGTAGATGCAGTGGGAATGGGGAGCGGGGTTGGGACTGTGGATGCAGTGGTGATTGTGGAAAATTGTGAAGTGCCTAAATATGAGGGTGCTGTGAGTGGAGTGGGTGGTGGTGAGGTGGGTGGTGATATGTCCATGCCATTGGACGTGTTTAATGTTGTGACTGTGAAAAGTGGTGTGATTGTGGGTGGTTGCGTAGGTGTGAATACGGGATTTACAAACGTAGAGTAGTTTACAGGGGGGATGGTTGGAGCGGCTTGGTGAAACGGGGAAATAGGCGTTATGGTAGGTTGGGGAGGTGAGACTGGTGAGAAGGTTAGTGGGGTTAGGAAGGGGAATGGGGGTCTTAGAGGTGGGGGAAACGCTGGGAAGGATGAAGGGGTGAAGGGGTTAACATAGGGATGCAGAGGGTTGGGTGTGGGCCTGGTGGTATGAATGGGTAAGGAAGAGGTTGGGGCTATATTGCTTTGTACAGGTGTGGATGTGGGGAAAGCAGGTGGGTGTGCGGGTGATACAGGATGGGTTGGTGAAAGATGAGGTGAAAGAGGAGTCGAAGGGGTGGAGGTTATTTCGAGGATTGTAGTGGTATGTACAATGGTGGTACGGGGTGGCGAATCTACAAGAATGGTTTCTGCGGTTACTGAACGTTCGGGGGCGAGGCGTGCCTCCCTGGCTTGTGCTGAAGATTGGGCTCCTGTTGGTACACGAATATACTCCCCAGGTTTTGAGAGTAGTCGCACTCGGCGGGGATCAAACTGTGGTAGTTGCTTTCTTTGTAAAAACCTGAGTGCTTCATGGGAGCCTACTGATTTGACTAACTCTCTGAACCCTCTGATATATGCGTCTTCGAATCCTCCGGAGATGAGTTCCTGTTCAATTAATGCCTGGCTCTCCTCTTCAGTTAACCTCTTTCGTGCCCAGACTTTCTCCATGGTACGATATAATTTCTTTATGGCCAATGTGTATGCTGCGGCTTCGAAAGTTTCATCTTCATATGTGCTGGTGTCGCCGTGCGTGTCGGTTTGTTGGCCTTGCCCCTCTGTCTGGTCGTCATGTGAACCCTGGCTGGCTTCATCGTCGCCTTGATCGTCGTCTGTTTCGGTTCTTTCTTCTTCAGAGCCCGACACAGCTTGTCCCTGTGGCAAGTCTCGCGGCGTAGTCGGGTAGCTGGGACGTTCATATTCCTGGGAGAACAGTTGTGCTTCTGAATACTGAAATTCGTTTGAGAATGCATCAGGCATCTCAAAATCGAATGTCGTGTTTATGGGGTCGGCCTCCATATGTGGTATCGGGAAAGAAAACGCTTCCGCACCAATGGTGGTGGGAGCTTCTGCGGTTGTGGTGGGGGGTTCTGTGGTGGTAGCTGCCTGAGGTGCAGCGGTACTAGTGGTGGCCTCCGTAATTACTGGTCTGGACAACCGTATGCGAATAGGTTGTACAGTAGGAGCAGCTTCTGTCTGTGGTCGCTAGGGAGAGGGTTGTGGTGACGGCGACTCTGGCACTTGGAGGCAAGGGATGGTGCCTCGCATGCGCTTACCTGCCCGTGTCCTACTGGGCTTCCTAGCTTTCTTCGCTGTGCTCTTGAATGCCTTTAATTCCTCTCCTGTTAATGCACGCTCGATGGGCAAGTCATAAGCCAAACACATATACACAATTCTTGTGAGTGCACAACATCCGTTAAGCACTTTTTTACGCTCCCATCTGTGCTGTGCCAGATACATTTGGTCTATGATCCAGCTTGCCAGATCAACTGTTTGAGGTCCCGTACATGCCAAATATAATCCGAACCATATTCTTTTGTGTGGCATGGTAAATCTGTCCTGAGCTGGAAATGCAAAATGTTGCATGCATATTCTTAGTGGCTTTGACAACTCAGGTGTAATGGCCGAAATCTCTTCCCACTTCGTGACATCCCCACGTTTCATCGGTTCTGGAATTAATCTCTCTCGGTCTGTGGGAGTGTGGGTTCCATGAATCTTGATGGCTGCTCTGATTAGGTCCTTAGAGAGATAAAATCTCTTGTAAGGTGGATCATCCACTAGGGTAGGCAAGATGAAGGTTCCTGGGATGTCCTTATTCTCTGATGCCAGTAAGGTAGTGATCAAGTAATAGCACCTATAAAAATCCGGTTTGGGTAGAGGATCACTGAAATATTCTGTGAAGCCGGCTCTGGCCCAAACATGAGTTAAATCCTGGGTGCTTTGTAGGGCTTCGAATTCTCTGGAGAAAAACTGGTACTTTCCCCACGTGCGGTCATCAAAAGTCAGAGAGGATTCAAATATAAAGTCTGCGTCCGCGAGGGGTCCTGCCAGGCCCTGAAACCAATGAGAGTTCCTGTGTATCTTTTCGGTGTAGCCCATAGGGGGGTTATCGATAGGCATGGGCCCTGGAAATCCCTGAAATTCCGGCGGTGGAGCAGTAGGGTGGGACTCTGCTCGTAGCACGTTGAGTGGTACTGCTGCTACACTGGGGCCTGCTCCTGATGTTCCTTCGTCAGTTTGCATGGTGGCTGGTGCGCTAGTGAGAAAGATCTGCTACAAAAGATTAACACATTAGCATGGAAATTAATCATGATCCCATTAAAGTGAGACCGCAATCCCTTTCCATAACTGATGCGTAACCCGTGTAGCCAAGTGCTGTGATGTGATAGATGCAATGTTTCTTGCAGCACTAGTGCAGGTCTCTAGACACCTATACGTTTCAGATCATGCATACATTTCTTGATGAGATGAGATTACGAGTGGTGTGTGATGATGGTGGGTGAATTTATACAAGGTTTAAAGGTTAGTAATTGAGTACAAGGTTGTATGTTAGTCGGGGGGTAGTTAGACAACGGGTTAGGGGAAGATGGTTGGACAAGCTTTGGTATCCATCTCCTAAGAGTTTTCGAATGGGTGGTGGGTTTCTGCTGAGGGGCAAAAGGTGGTAACGGTTGTGGTGGTATCGAAGGATGAAACGGTTTGTGAGGATTATATATTACATGGCTTATGGGTTGAGCTATGATACATGGTTTGGGTACCCAAATCTGCGTGGGCGTGGGTCTATGGGTAAGGTACTTCTTGGCGATCCAAATTTGTCGAATGGTCGGACCTATAGAAGGAGGTCGAGGGGATGGTGGATATCGATTCTGTTTCTGTTCTGCCTTTTTCTTGTTGATCTCTGCTTGGTTGGAGTCCTTCGGTGCTTTTTGTCCTTTCGGCACCCATATTTGTCTGGTGTCGCTTCCTTTGGGAGGTCTAAACTGCTTTCCATGTTGTTTCCTCTGATACTGTCGTCGGTCTGGGTTCCTTTGTCGTGGTTGACTCTGTCGTAGTTGGGGGTGAGAGGTCGGATGGACACTCTGCTTTGGAAAAGAAGGGAGTTCCAACACTTGCGTGACCTGCCCATCAGGAAGTGATGCCTTTTGTAACTTTAATCTAGGCCAGTCCGCAACAAGTTTGGAAGGATGAGCACCGTAGGGTGTCGTGCTCATTTGGCCGCTGATGCAACCCACCTGACCTCTGATTGTGCCCTTCTGTCCTTGCGTTTGGGTAACTGTCGCTTCTAGTTTGCAGGAAGTCCCAGGGAAGATCTCCTGTCGTCCTTCTGATTGACATTCGTCCATCGCCAAGCCCGAGTGGGTTGGTGTGGACGTAGCGTGATTGAGCTGATCAAAGATCTTCCTGTCTTCCGTCGCATGCGTTTCATAGGGTCTAGGGTCACAACCGTCAAGCAGAATGCCGTTAGGGAAGTCGAGCGGTATCACTCGCTTCTGCTCTAAGGTTCCAATCTGTAAGGAGCCGTGTCTAAGATTTAGGTCCACTGAGTGATCGTATAGCCAATCTTGGCCAAGGATTAGGGGTTCTATCAGGTCGTCATCATGGCACACTAGTAGCTTAGCTGTCATCGTCATATCCTTAATGAGGATAGGAAGGTCCACCTCACCCATGCAAGGGGTTTCCATGCCTCCTAAACCTATGAGGTATGCCTCAATTGGCCGCATTTCTATTCCTGAAGCCTTATAGTGGGACCATCTAATCGCACTAGTCGCAGCACCTGAGTCAATCAAAGCCCTGAGTTCTTGGCTATGGTTACCGTGCTCTAGCCTAACTGTAAGGAATGGTCTCCTGTCCACTATGCTAGGATGAGTGGTTGACTTTACTTGACACATGGCCATGGGATATCTGGGTGGTGTTTCCAGATGGTTATAATGTTCTCTCCCTAGTCCTTGTCTTCTTAGCTTCATGCGCTTAATGCGTTCTATGGCTTCTGCCTGAGCTTCTGCTCGTATTCTATTTTCTTCCTCCTTACGCTTCTTTGCCAACGTGAGTCGTCTAAGCATATCCTCAGTAAGAGGTTCTTGATATAGCCTGACTCTACAGCCACTAATGTAATTAGGCATTATATCTCCTTCTAAGGTGGCTAACTGTACTGCTCCACTAGTCGAGAGTCTGTTAATGATCATAGGTCCATAACCTCGCTTTTCTAACTTCCGTGCGTGCTGTTTCAGCGTATATACTAGAACTAAATCTCCTTCTTTTAGGCCTTTATCTTTCACATGTGCATCAAAATATGCTTTCTGTCGCTTCTTCGCTGCGTATATTCCTGCTGCTGCTTTCAGCCTGGTTTCTCCTAATCGTTCCAAGTCCATTATTCTTGCGGATAATTCATGGCCGGTCCACTGATGTTCTTGTGCAACCTTAAGTGTCGGTATCAAGAAGTCCAAAGGAAGCACTGCATTCTGACCAAAAACCATCTGAAAGGGAGTTGCATTGAGTACGGTCTTGTAGGCCACTCGATATGCCCAAACAGCGTGGTGTAGCTGTTTGTCCCAATCTGAACGTTTATTGTTCACGAGTTTCGTCAGTACGGTACAAAGTATCTTGTTAGTGCTTTCAGCCTGACCATTGGCCTGAGGATGATATGGTGCAGATTTCTTGTGAATCACCATAAAATCCTGTAACAAATATTCAATGACTTGGTTTAGAAAGTGAGTGCCTCGATCGCTCACTAACTCTATAGGCAATCCATATCTTGTAAAGACATTTTCAAATAAGAATTTTGCAGTCGTGTGTGCATCATTCTTTTTTGTGGCTTTCGCCTCTACCCATTTCGTCAGATAATCTGTAGCCACAATAATATATTCCGCATGTGTACCTTTTGCAGGGGGGTTAATGGGTCCTACAAAGTCTATACCCCACTTAGAAAATGCACGTCCGCCCATCATGGGTTTCAATGGCATTTCATCTCTGCGAGTAGGAAACTGAGTTCTTTGGCACACGTCACATCTCTTTACATAGGTATGTGCATCCATGTGAAGAGTGGGCCACCATAATCCTGCAAAGAGAATGGCTTTGATTATCCTATCTGGTCCAAAATGACCTCCTGCAACACCTTGGTGTGCAGTCTCTAGTATGCTAAGATAATCGCTCTCATGAACACATTGTCTTAGATATCCATCTCGTCCTCTTTTGTATAGATTATCGCCAATAAGTGAATAGTCGTGAGCTTCCTGCTCTAGACTACGTTGTCGAGCTAAGGTCATTCCTTGAGGGAATGTGTTCGTCCTCAAGTAGGTCACTAATGGTTCACTCTAGTCTGGTGTGAGAGACACATGATATAATGTCGCATGCTCTACTGGTGGTCTTTCACAACACACCTGACATTCTTTACACAACTTGTGGACATCTGCTTCCATAGAAGGCCAATATACTCCTAATCTATGCAGAGTCTGTAGTGTTCTATGTTTTGAATGATGTTGCTTTAGTGCACCTAAGTGTGCTAATTGCAACCAATTCGCATGTTCTGATTCATCTACACAACAAGCAAGAATCTTTTGATTATCTTGTTTATATATGCTTCCTGCTATTATTTGGTACCTCTGAGATTTGGTAATCTCTCCTTCTTTGATCTTTATCCTAGGACTCTTGGGTCCGTATGTCAGAATAGGGACTAACGGCTTAGCCCATTCTGGTGCTATCTCAAGGTTGAATAAGTATGCATCTGGTAGATCATCAGCTACTCCTTGAGGAGCTTCTCCTGAGGTTAATCTTGAGAGGTGGTCAGCTCTAAGATGCGTCTTTCCTTTCCTAACTACCACTTCAAAATCATACTCCATGAGCAGTAGAAACCAACGTATCAGTCGTCCTGTGTTACATGGTTTGTTGACTAAATATAATAGGGCTTGATGATCCGTAAAGAACTTGAACTTGTTGGCCAACAAGTAGTGCCTGAATTTCTTTACTGCGTAGATCATCCCTAATCCTTCTCGTTCCGTCGTGGTGTAATTTCTTTCTGCTGCGTTCAGTTGTCTGCTAGCGTAAGCTATGGGGAGATCTATGTTACCTTCATTCGTGGGTTGTGCTAACACACATCCTATGGCGTAATTGGATGCATCCACATGTACATGGAATGGCTTACTCCAATCTGGAGTTGTCAATATAGGTGCTGAACACAAACGTCGTTTAAGTTCATTGAATGAATTTTCACACTCATCTGTCCACTCAAAATTGGTTAAAAGAGAGTACAAAGGCTTGGCTATGATTGCATACATGTGTATGAATCTCCTATAATAACCGCAATGGCCCATAAATGCCTGTACCTCTTTCACATTAGTTGGTCTGGGTAATTCTGCAATTACCTTCACCTTTTCCTCGTCCGTAGAGATTCCATTTTTTGACACGATGTGTCCTAGAATTTTGCCTTGTCTGACCATGAAAACGCATTTTTCTGGGTTCAAACAAACCTGATACTCTCGACATTTGTCAAATATTTGTCTTAACTCTGGGATATGTGTCTGCCTTACATTTGAATGTGCACATAAGTCATCGACATAAACTTCCAAGCTCTTGCGTAAGAATTCCTTAAAAACATGACACATGAGTCGCTGGAAAGTGGCGGGTGCATTTGTCAAGCCGAATGGCATCACACGAAATGCAAATATACCCCATTCTGTGGCAAAAGCCGTCTTGTGTTGGTGTTCTGGAGCAATGGCTACTTGGTTATAGCCTGAGAATCCATCAAGAAAGCTGTAAACTTCCTTGCCCGCAACTCTTTCCAATAGGTGTTCTGTGATAGGAAGAGGATAACTATCTCTAATCGTGGCGGCATTAACTTTTTTAAGGTTAATACACACACGCAATTTTCCAGTCTTCTTGGGCACAACCACAATGGGGGATACCCATTCGGTATGCTCAATTTCGTAAATGAATCCTGCTTCTATCAATCGATCTATCTCCTCTTTAATCTTCGCAGCGTAATTATCATTATACGTGTACGGTTTCTGTTTTGTCGGTTTTGCATCTGGAGTCATAGGGATTCTATGAGAACATATATCTGGATCTACTTCTTTCAAATCTTTATAACTCCAAGCGAAAACATCTCTATATTCGCGCAATAGGGCAACTAACTCTTCTTCTTCTTCAGTCGTCAAATCATGCCCTATATATGTGCATTTTTCTTCTTCTCCTTCGATAGCAACTATTACTTTCTTGGTTTTCTCTCGGTTATCATATACTTGTCCATCATTTACCTTTCTATTAGGCATTCGTACCATGATTCTTCTATCGTCGATTTCATATTTCTTGAAGTTCTCGGGTACTTCAAATAAAGATTCTTCCTTTTCCGACAGGGTTTCTTTCTTCTTTCTCTTCTTGCCTTCACTCTTAGTAGTCACTTCTGTGGCTAACCTTACCTCGTTCGTTATGTCCTCGTGTCTCTGAGTGTGAGTCTCTACTTCGTAGAAATATTCTTCCTCTGATGCAAATGGAGAGTCCATAATAATTGATTCTAACTCAAAATCGCTTGCATCCTCGAATGCATCAGTGTTTGGTTCACACTCTTCTAAAATTGCATCGCCCATGATTGGCTCTATCGTAAAAACTGAAATGTCATAGCCATCCTCGTCACAGTGGGGTGTCCATTGTTCTTCATTGATGGCTACATCCATGGTTGCTAGTATTTCTGCCCAACCATGGGGTTCAAACTCCTCGTCTGGGAATACTACAGGTGCATAGGCTGGATCTTGAAGGGTTCGTGGATGTTGTTCTGCACCTAAGGTCCTGGCTTCTAATCGTTCTTCCTCTTGCTTGGCTACTTTACACATCCATAAATGGGTATCCTCATGCAACCAAGAAGGATCTGATTCTAATGAGTGCACGGATTCCGTCTCTACTGGAGTCTTATGGATGGTATTCCATTGTATTGGGGGTACATCTCTGTGTGAATAGTCTTTAAGATTGACTTTAGTAGTCACTCCTAAATGTTGCAAGTACAAAGAATTAGTTCCCCAATCTTGTACAATTTGCAACTGACGCATGAAGGGTCGTCCCAATATCATCTCATAAGCACGATTTTTTGCAAAGTCACAAATGGCAAAGGTATGCTCAAATTCTACACCACAAGTGGTGAGAGATATGCCTTCTAGTAAGCCTAACGGTTTTTCTATGTGTCCATCGGCCATTTGTAGCTTCATCCTGGTGGGTCTGAGTGCTGGCTTACCCCAACGTTTCCATAAAGCGGTGGTAGCGATAGCTACTCCGGCTCCTGAATCTAAGATGGCTTTCGTGGTGTAGCCCTGATGGGTTATTGGAAGATATGTGTTACCTTCCTCTCCTTCGCTTACGTCTCCAATCTTTTCCACGGGTATCTCTGGTACCTTCTTCTGTGATCCTATCTGAGAGGGTGTGGTAGCTAGCTCAGGGAATTGATTTGCTACGTGCTTCCACAATTCTGGTTTTACCTTTAACAATTCCTCCAGAGTGAGATTACACTGTACTTTAGTGTTCTTGATCACTTCCGTATTTCTAGGGATCACTGATTCTTCATTCCTCACTATTATCGTGGGAGCTCTCATACTAATAGACTTTGCTTCCCAAGGTCCTGTGAACTGAGGTAATTCTTGTAAAGAATTAGATTCAAATCCTGTGGGTTCACTCAGTTGTTCCACCTCTACCTCATCATATATAGAGGGGATGTCTTGGGGAAATTGTTCCTGCAAATCGTCTATTTCTTGAATAGGAGGATGAGTTCCTTGTTCTTTTCTCCATTTCTCTTCTTGTATTTCTCTTAAAAATTCATGTGAGTTCCTATGTATGGAAGACAAATTGTCTTGACTTTCTGTATTGGGTACTTGAGACAGGGATGGTGCATTCCTTTCCTGTGTCTCTGGGACAGTAGGGTTCCTAGACTGATCCTTTTTCTCTTTGCTTTCAATCAAGTGTTCTAGCCTCTCCATTAGTCCTTGAAAGTGTAGTTCCGGTTTTGCCATGTTATTCCAATTAAGATATCTAGAGGCTTCGAACAACGCTTGGGCTAGTTCTACCATCTTCATGCAAAGTTTAGTTCTCTCAATTTCTAGATCCGCTCGAGGGTAGTTTTTACTCATTTCCGTTACTTGAGGTCCTTCTTTTATTCTAGCCTGATATGCACGAAACATCATGTCTAGATCTTCCAGTATGGGTTCCGCTAAGACTGATCCCGATTTCTGAGCTGGGTTTTCTTGATTTAATTCTTATGAAGTCAATTCTTGTATTTTGGCTCTAGATTCTCTTAGACTTCCTTCCAACTCACTTATCTTTTTACTCCATTTTCTCTTTATTCTTTCTCTGGAATCTTTCCAAGATTTTGTCTTTTTACTACTCGATTCCGCAACTTCACTAATTTCGGCTATTTTCTCATGATTAAGCTGCTGGTTTTGCAAGAGCGCCTGGGCTCTGGTTATAGCTTGGATAGGCACGTATGTAGGGTTGGATCCATCTGCATTGTTTACAATACCTATCACGTTGATTGGTGTCACATTTGTAGTGTTAACTGGGTTCTTAGGACAATCTTTGATTACGTGCTCTTTGCCACAATCGGCGCAAAAGCCTTGGATGCTATAGTACTGCGATTGCCTTGCTATTGGGGGATGTGGACAATCCTTAATGAAATGATCTCCTTGGCACCTAAAGCATGGTCCTCTAGGGCCCTGTGGTCTCTGTTGTCTCAATTGGGGCCGTGGGTTTGGGTTTGCGTACATCACATTAGTATAGTCTGGCTCCCAACTAGGTTCCATTGGTGGACTATCATAATGATATGTCTCCACATGTTCTGGTGACTCCGTGTAATAAGCGGGTGGACTAGTTACATGAGTAGAGTCAAAACTGTTTGAGTTTGGGTCACTTTCGGTGATCAGGGGTGAAGAAGGCACTAAGGCCCTACTTAGGTTCTCTTCTGCAGTAGCGTATTTAACTGAGATGACATTCGCTGGTGGGGGTGGTTGCTGAGCTAAGACGGGTTGAGGTCTCTGTTGAGCCTGGTATGGGTAGTTCTGGGGAGGCCTATAGTAATAAGGCTGAGCATTGTATTGGCCTTGATACCTACCTGGCTGCTGGTATGTTTGCGGGTAGTTCTGTCTCACGGTTTGTTTGTTGTATGGGCAGTCCTGAGCCATATGATTCGTGTATCTTCTCTCAATTGTACAATATTGGCCGCTAGGGTTGGCTTGAGGTTGAGGTGCATTGGGGCACACGTTTGCCAAATGATTTCCACCACAAGTGTAACAACGCACATTTGTTGGCAGCTTGGGCACCTGTTTACTAGAAACTCCTAGTTTTTGGGCCACTTTTTCTGCTAGGTCCTCTATCGAATTAGACAATTTTGTGGATGCTAGAGAAGAACAATCTGAGTCCTTATAGACCTTTGAGAGTTCTAATTCATCTCCTAAGTTGTCCTCAATGTCTATACATATTCTTACACACTCCTCTAGCGTTCTGGGTTCTTTTAGGTACACATAAGAGCGTAGTTTAGCGCTCAACAAGCCATCTAGGAACAGTGATACTTGTTTGGCTTGTGAGGGTAGCTCTTGCATTGGACATCGCTCAACGTATTGTCTGAATCTACGACCTGCCAGTCTTACTGTTTCCTGAGGGGTTTGCTTAAAACTATGAATCAACGAAGACGTGTCATGTCTAACCCCACTTTTAGAGAATTCAGTAATGAATGACTCTAAAAAGTGATGGATGTCTCTAAATTGCCTTTGTTGCAGTGGTTGGAACCAAGTTAAAGCTGTATTCTTTAACGTTAGTCCAAATGCATTGTACTGCGTGAACATGTCTTCAACTTGTTCTGCTCTTAGTACTTGCTTGAATTCTGCGACATGGTCATAGGGATCTCCTGTCCCATCAAAGTAATTCTTCATTGATTTTACTAACTGTGTGGGTCTCAATACTCTTGCATGTTCACGTGGTCTAGGTAGAGGAAAATCATCTCTACCACCTGGTATTCCATGTTCTCTTTGTCTATCCGTCCTATTAGTGTTCGTGGTTGTTCCATCTCTCCCTATGGGGTGAATGAAGCTTACTTCCGGTCTCTCGTGATTTCCTTCTCTTTGATTTCCATGGGCTGAGGATGTTCCTGCCCCTTGTTGATTTGCATTCATGTTTGTTCGGGATGGAGGGAATATCAATTCACCTCTCCAAGTGTAGGTGTTTTTAGCGCGCTCAGGCACCACAAAGACTCTTTCTGAAGTCTCATCCAGGTATACAACCTTTCCAGGTGTATCTGGGTCCTTGAATTCATAGATTGTGATGATGCCTACCTCACTGGGGTTTTCCTTTCTGTACCTCCAAAAGGCTTCATCTGTCTCTTTATTTACGAACAACTCTGTGCTCCTGTTATCTTGAGGGATCCACTCTGGGATGATTACTCTTGTTAATACGGATTTCCCTCTCGGTGTTCTAGGTTCTTCTAACGGTTCTTTTCCTTGAAATTTCCCTTCTGTCTCTAATTGGATTGTGCCAAACTCATTAGTATCGTTTGGCTGCGTACTCAGGACGTACATGGTTCCTTCTTTGTCTATGTAAGCGTCTCTCTCAAATTTCACCACTGGTCTTTCCAATCCAAAGGGTTGATCAGGGTTGTGCAGTTGCACCACTTGCCTTTGCAAACCATCCTCATAGATGCGAGCACCTAGTCGGTTGGTTCGGAGAAACTCTAACTGCGTTCTATAGGGTCCTTCAGGTTTTTCTAGGTATGCTACATGAGATCCTCCTGCTGGTCTGTCTGCGCTGAATGCCATTTCTGATTCGCTAGTTTCTGAGCTCTCCTAGGGATAACTATTATTCAATTGTTGAGCCCAAGATCGTGCAGTGGTTCTTACACTAGCCTCTGATGATCTAAGGCTTCGTCGGTCCGACTTACCTATATGTTTGCCCGATCTAAGGTTCATTAATTTCCTTCCTTGCTCACTCAGTTACACACTTAGATCGTCAATGGCTCTTTGTGATTAATTCTTGATTCTTTTTAATTCTTCTTTGGATTCTTGTCTTAATATATGCGTCAGGAATTCGACTTTCCGTTATAGTTTTGGGTTCTCGTTCCGTCAGACTTAGGTTCTTTTCTTTAGGTTTTCGTCACACACACCTTTACTTTGAGTCTTAAACTTGATAGAATTAGGTATCTTGAACTTGAGGCGTTCCTATCGACTTAAATCCACAATGCTAACGTTTAGCTTAAGCTAAGAATTGACTGAGGGGGTTGAGTAATCTTCCAACCTCGAGTCGGCTTTTCTGATTGCTCTGATGTCCTGTTGCCCAAGAAGCCGTGCTTCCCAAGCTCTGCTGTCCTCACCGCCTTGCTTGCTTGCCTTTGACTGCCCTTGCTGGACCTGGAAAATCCCAATATTAGACCAATTCACAAGATGATCAAACACTTGAGTATATTCACCGTTTAAGTCCCTTCCCTTTTTGCCCATATTTTTAATACTTGTCCCCTGACTTTCTAGTCCCAAACTAGGTGAACCTCAAATTAACCTATCCAAAAATAGACGTATACTTTATGAAAAAAACAGTTGAGGTCACGTAGTACTCGTCACGAGCTTTCTAACGAGCTATTAAGTTCAAAAAACGGACTTCGGATGAAAAAGTTATGAGCGTTCAGGCCCTGGGGGGTAAAAACTGACAATCCAATTTTCCCTCAAATATGAGCTAAGGGGTCTCCTATGAGTCTAATGGTCCAAAAATTTTCCAAAAATACCCTCAAAATTGGTCAAAAATTGAAGTCCAAAATTTGCGATGGGGGTGGGCAATCGCGATGGTCTGGGACCGTCGCGATGGCGTGGAATTTGGACAATCGCGATGGCCCGAAAAAGCGAACCGTCGCGATGGCCCGAAAAAGCGAACCGTCGCGATGGCCCGAAATGAACGATCGCGATGGCGTGAGGTCGAACCGTCGCGATGGTCCAAAAATTGAACCGTCGCGATGGCGTGATCGGGCGGACAATCGCGATGGCGCGGTCAACGGTCAACAGTGGACAATCGCGATGGTCCGAAGTGAACCGTCGCGATGGTCCGCGATGCGATGGCTTGAGCCAATCGCGATGGTCCGATTTTGGGCTGTCGCGATGGTCTGAAGGTTGAACCGTCGCGATGGTCTATCGTGACACGTGGCACTGTCGTGGCGATGGCGTGGGCCAATCGCGATGGTGCGGGGTCAACTGGACACTCGCGATGGTCCGAGTGGACCGTCGCGATGGCTCAAGTGAACCGTCGCGATGGTCCGAAAAAGCGAACCGTCGCGATGGTCCGGCCGAGCCGTCGCGATGGCGTGAGCCTATCGCGATGGTGTGACACAATCGCGATGGTCCGAGCCAATCGCGATGGTCCACCAAATGACGAATTTTTGAAATGCAACTATGGTGCCGTGTGTGCGCAAGGATCGCCTACCTCGTGGTGTGGTCGCCTACCTCAAAATCCGAACTTGGCGGACCATCGCGATGGTCCGACACAGTCGGAAATTTCTGACAGAAAGTACATTTTTTACCTTTTGGAAGCTTTCCTGATGCTCTGAAGCTCTGTACCTGCAAGAAAACTCAAGAAAACACAAGTGCATACAAGCGCAAAAACTCTCTCTCGCTCTCTCGCATGCACAAATGAGGGGAAATGAGGTGAATGGGTGGATATGGTGAATTTTCTGATTTTTTTGGAAATGGAGATGATGATGCGATGATGAAGATGGAGTATGGGGAAGGTGAAAAACACTAAAAACTAAGTAAAAACAACAACAAAAACTGAAATTTTTACCTTCCAACGCCACTTCTTGCTATACTCTTACCATCACACATTCGTCCTAGACTCGATCCCCGGCAACGGCGCCAAATTTGGTGTTGCTCTAGCACAATGGTGAGAACCACATTAAGAAGCTTCACCTCCTTAATGTCAATCCGAGGGAGAGGTAGGAGTGATATGAAGATCGTGAACGTGAGATGATGTGAGAGTGAAGGTGAGAAGCACAAAGATGCACACACACATACACACACACAATGAAGAGACAAGCAAGACACAATGGAAGGTGGAAATTAGCTCTATTACTCAAGAATACTCTTACAAGCTCCAACTAGCTCTATGCTCACACTAACCAAAATGAACCAACCTCAAAAATGAGCTCTCTAGCTCTTTTTATAGTTTCTAGACTAGTTTTGACCGGTTTCACATCTAGTGACCGGCCTAGTTAAAAAATAGGTCCTAGATGCTATTTGGAAGGGTAAACGATGTCTAAAAATAACGAAAATTGGTACGCGCATTCTACCTAAGCTCCTCAAGCTCGAGGACTCCTCGGCTTGCACAAAATGGAGCTATGGATTACAAAATGGGGTTTTCTTATGATACATATGTTACAATTAGTGATAATAATCACTGTTGAATGTTTGGAGAATTAATAAGAAATATATTTGTTTAAAAAATTGATCCGCCTGGCTCCCTGCTTCGTCTTCACATGCTTCCGTGGCGTCTGTGCCTCTGACTGCTTCCAACACCTACAAAACGGTACTCCAAGCCACCCCCTTTCAGATGGTGTTTGGCCAAAATGCAGTGCTACCGTTGGACTTCTTAATACCTACATTGAAAGTAGCACAAGAGCATGATTGGACGGGTCATGAACTCTCCCCTAGACTCTTTGACCTCGAACGATTAGGAGAAACAAGATTGAGGGCGGCTGCAGGGATATATGCAGCTAAGAACCGACAAAAGGCATACTTTGATGCCCATGTGAAGGATAAGGGCTTGAAAGCAGGTGATCTAGTTTTAGTCTACACATTGAAACAACACGGGAGGAAGCTAGAAAAGAGAGGCTATGGACCTATGATCATAAATAGGATCTCCACAAGTGGAGCAGTACAACTAGCCACTTTAGAGGGTGATGTTCTCCCGAGCTACATTAGCGGATGCAAAGTCAAGTTATATCAGGAACATCTGACGGAAGATATGCTAAGTCGACTCAACATTGCTAAGAAACGCAAAGAAGAAGAAAAGCAAATTTGAGAAGAAGCTCAAGCAGAAGCTTTAGAGCGCATACGGAGAATGAAATTAAGAAGACAAGGCAAAGAGCAACCTAGGCTAGGTGCATATGCAGACCAAGGATATCACGTGGCTATGTGTGAAATTTCAGGTGTCGGCTCTCATAGGATAATTGATCGACGTCCTTTTATAACCTTAGATATAGGACAAGGAAAGGGTGCAAGGACTGTAAGGGCCTTGATTGACTCAGGTGCAGCCACTAGTGCTGTCAAATTGTCTTACTGTCAAGAGTTGAAATTAACGGTCAATCCTATAGAAGCATATCTCATAGGATTGGGAGGTGTGGAAACCCCTTGCATGGGCAAGGTGGAACTTCCCATCTACATTCAAGACGAAGTAATGACAGTCAAAGTACTAGTGTGTCAAGATGAGGACCTCACTGAGCCTCTTGTCTTGGGTCAAGACTGGATCTATGATCATGCGGTCAATCTAAACCTAATGAGTGGACTTCTTTAGGTATGGGTAAATCATAGCCGAATTACAGTTGAATTGGAAAATGAGGCACTCAAGGAACTAGGTAAAGCACGAACTCCTGGTCCTTCCAGGGGCACACATGAAGTTGACAATGCTATTCTTGTCCAAAACTGTATGATGCAGAAAGAGGATTATTTCAACAACGAAGTCGAGGATAAGACAACACTCCCTTCTTTTCCAAAGGCCAGAAGGATACAGCAACCAACGGCAGATCAAATACAGAGAAAGCAGAGCACTACCTATACTGGAAGCCAAAAAAAGGAGCAAAGTAGATTGTTTAAGCCATTGAAACAAGTATGGATGCGGAAAGGCGAACACACTGTTGCGACCAGGCCAATCCCACGGCCAAAACCTCTTATTAGTAGTCAACAACACGACACTAATAAGAGGCCCTTCATAAATTCTTCTGCGAAAGTGAAGTCTATTTGGGTACCCAAGAAGTCAATGAAGGCCATCCCACAATCACGACAAATCTGGGTGCCTAAGGCTTGCTTGCGGGCTCAAATAGCTACACCAAGGCCAAACCCTGTACAACATGTTTCACTCAGTCGAACATCAGAGGCCCAGTCTTACACATCACGCACGAACACCTATTCTTCCATGAGCACAAGTAGAATCACTTGTAAATGGGTCCCTAAAAAGCCCCATTTTTCAAATAAATACCCTATCACACTCTCCAGAGTCTCCACAAAGTCAAGATCAAAACCTATCCATTGCATTTGGCAACCTAAAACTTGTAATAAACCCCCGGACCCCAGTTGTAAATCCATGTCCACCTACTAACTACGTCACTCTCACACTACATCATTCCACTTAGTTCTTAGGTCTACCCAATTTCTCAAGCACCGAGCACTTACTAACCCCCTAACCTCTCCCAAACCTCATGTTAATGTTGTAACGGGGACACAGTGTCATTTTTGTGTCCATTGCAATGTTAACATTTATTCATATATTCTCACAGAACGAGCTACGAAGTTTTCAACATGGCTGAGGCGGCAGGAACTAGCTCTCAAACAGAAACGAGCCAGCAAGTGGTGGACTTAGACAGTTTACCCGTTTTGCCTGAGAAAAATGAAAAACCAGAAGAATTGCAGGCCATCAAAATCATACCTATTGCGGACCCTACCAGTGGCCATTCCATGCCCGTCGGAAAAACTTCCCACTAGTTTAGTGAAGTGGCAGGACCCTTGGGAGAGGGAACATACCTATGGGAATCAGAGTTGGACTTCAATGGGAAGCAAGGTAAATACCATTTCTTTACAAGAGAGTTCAAGAAGTTACAAAATGCAGAAGGTCTACGTTCGGTATGGGAGAAGGCAGGATTGGATGCATATTTCAGTGCACGGCTCCCAAAGCCTGACTTCATGCGATGCTACTATCTCATCAACACCTTGACTCCAAACAAGAACCCAAAAGGTGCAAGCTCATTTGTGATCCCATCTCTAACAAAAGGAAATGAGCTCAAGAGGTTTAGGTTATCCAACAACTTGGTAAGGGAGGCCCTAGATATGCGCGGAATGCATATTCCAACAGAGAAGGAGACCCTAGTGCCTGATTACATGAAGAATCGAAGCCTCACCAAACTCAAGGACATGGTGTCCATGACGCCTAATATTGCAATACACCTTCGCATGTGCATGCAACACTTTGCTTTTCCTGCCCAAGATAGATTCACCATGCCGCCCAAAAAGATTTGGTTTAGTTTGTATCTGGCAGAGACACAGAGCCTCACCATCAACTTACCCCACTAGATAATTGATCAGATACACCTAGCTCACAAACGATGGCTGCGGAAACAGGTTTTATATGGATGCTGTGCTCTGCCGAGAATAATTTATAGGTGTTTGGCTTATGACATCCCTATTCAACGGGCCCTAATGTGGAATCGTGTAGAGGAGTTTAGAGGCAGGACATCCACTGGACCCCCTTCTAAGAAGATGAGAGGTACTGTCCAAGTCCCTTGTGCTCAACCACGTGGAGCCACCCTAACACCAGACGTCACCCCTCCACCCCGAAGAGTCTGACCATTCACACTTCGACTTCCAAGACGCAGCACCGATGGTCCTAACTTGATATTCCCTCCCATCCCAACCGATCTTGAATTTCCCAGTGGTGCACCTTTGGAAGAACTCACGAATGAAGACTTTGAACAATTATTACAAGATGTAGAGATGGAGGCAGAAGAGGCACAACAAGTGGAGAATGTGCAAACGCAGGCAACAACCTCCCAAGTACCTGTCACCACAGTTGAAGTGGATGAAGAGGATGATGAAGATGAAGAACAGGAGGAAGATGAGGAGGATTATGATCAAGAGCATCATGATGAGCAACAAGAAGTGCCAGAACTTGTAGGTGCACCTGCATATACAGCTCAACTACAAAGGTTATACGACACAATCAAAGCAGTACAAGAAAGGCATCAACTCTCTCTTGTATGAGGTGAAGCTTTGATGCAAGAAATGCTATCAGATGATGGGGTGGATCAACATTTCATTGACACCCTCAAATTAGTGTCAGAATCTTTAGGAGTTCCGGAGGCTGTCCACACAGCAGTCCGCCAGTCCGTGAGGTATGACAAACGCAGAGTTGACACATTACCCCGAGCAGGTAAGACTATCAGGATATCCATCACAGAACAAGAAGTACCCATTGAAACCACAGCTACCCCCACCACCACCATTGACCTCTCCGCTGAAACCTTCGTTCAGACATCACCCATCTCACCCCAGCATCCCCCATCACCACCTTCTCCACCCCCACCACCACCTCCCACCATGGAAGAAACGACAGTCATCACCTCTACCTTCACTTATAACCCACCCTCAGTCACATCATTTTCCTTTCGAGAACCCACCTCACAAGACACCCTCTTCTCTTTCGTCACCAATCCCTTGTACACTTCAAACCTTCTATCCTCTGAACCCATAATGGGTCATCCCATAATCCCAAGTGTGGTTGGAAACCCTGCACCCACAGAAGGCACCCTGTGTTTCCCAGCCTATCCCCCAATATGGATACCTCCATTCCATGACCCTCACTTCCCATCTGGCCCATACGCCTCTTTCAACCTAACCTCACCACCCCAATACCCGTCCTTTGTGGAGCAGTTCATCCGCTCTCCAATGTTTCACAGGCACATTTCCCCGCTGTTCGCAACGGCATCAATTTACACGAACACCACACTCACTTCACCTACCATACCCACCTACATGGTAGCCCCTGTACACACCACTCTGTCTGACCCAATGGACATTTCACCCACCACAACACCTCTCCCCACGATTCCACCATCTCCCCCTCCCTTACCCCCCACCTCACCACTCACCACATCATTGGCACACACAGCATTCACTACCTCCCTCCCCAATCCCACCTCCCCTGCATTCCAAACTTTTCCCCTTGCATCTCATAATGTAAATAGCACGTTCAATACATTACCTCAGTGTGCATATCAACTACAACAAGAATACCATCAATTGGAAGAACGCACTGCTGTCCTCCAGGAAGAATCTCAACGTCTGCAAGCTAGAGTCAACACTCTTGAAGCCGATTACCAAACGCTCCTAACCGAGCATACCACCTTACAGCAGGCTCACTCCGAATTGGAATCAAAGACATCGACAGTAGATGATCAAGCAGTCAAGGAACTAGAAACAGTGCTCCAAGCGCAAATGATATCTAATGCTACACTCAGACGCAACCTTGGGCTATTAAGGAAGCATATGGCAGCAGCACTAGAAGAGAACAAGAGGCTTCAGCAACAAAACCAAGACAACTTTGAAGCGGCTATGGAAGGAACTACAGGAGCAACCATTAGCCCTACCAAGTATAGAGCAGTCCCATCAGAAGACATTCGCATCTTACTAGAGGAGCATGCAAATTTCTTGGAGTCATATGAAAAGTTAGAGACTGAATGTGCAGACCTAAAGAAACAGATAGCCTATGCCCCCACAGCTCAATAGGAGTCAATAATCTTGGAACGCTCCACAGAAGAATTAGAGACCCTTCGTAAGCAGGTGGCAGAACTCAAAGCACGCCTCGCACCATATGAAAGGCCACCCTTGCCCACTGAGGAACCAGAACCTGAAACAGTAGTGGAAATCCCCGTCGATGACAGCTATGAAGAGCCGTACGAGCCGATGCCAACACCCGATGGTCGGACTACAGAGGAAGGACAGGATACTTTAGAAATTCAAGTCCAGATTGGGTCAAAAGGGTCGAGAAAGTGGGTAAGAGACATGATGATCGCGTTGTTGTGCAAATGCAATCTCTCACAAATCTCGAAGAAACTGTCCTTCGGTCTTCTTATTTTCAGAACCTATCCCACCAACGGTTAATCACAACATCAGAGTCACAATACATGCCTTATTTTGTCTTGCTACATGATTATAATGCAGAAGTTAAAAGACATACAGGGAAGGAGCCCACATTTGCCACTCAATTTGAGCCAGAGGACTTACCGGCAGATGCGCGTGCTGGCTCGATCTTCCAACCTAATTGGCGTGCACATCTCCTAACCGATTACCCTGAGATGATGAGCACCTGGGCAACCATGCCACTGTATATCAAGTATAATCCATGTTATTGCCCAATGGTACGTCGCAGATCATGGCAAGCATTTGCGATCAAGGTACACAACAATAAAGAATGCTCGGCTTGGGTTAACTATCCATATTTTGCTCCACCTCGAGGGACCCCAACCATAGCCTACATGATATCAACAATTCGGCACTGGTCTACACGTCTAAATAATGTACCCGACATAGCAGCGAAAATGTGTATGAAAATATTCGAGGTCATGACCATTGTCTTCAAAACCTTTCGGAAGGTACAAGCTCCATACATCTCTGCCCCTGGACTCTCTCAAGGTAACAAGGATTTAGTCTACGACATGAGCGAGACTCCCTCGGTCACTATAATCTTTGCCTAGCATGCACGAATAAAGTACTTACCCGCATGCTTCAAGCAGACATTTGAGGAAATGTTCTCTACCGGATTCTGGGAATATCATTCAAAAATTTTCATTCCCAGACCCACACATTTGCTACATCTATTCGCAGTAGAACAAGCGATCCATGAAGATCAGTTACGTCTGCCACATCCGGACATTCCAGGACCAATTGATTGGGATCGTATGATGACAGACTTGGCCAGAGGGCTACGCATACAAGAACATCAGCTTGCCACTTAGGTTGTGGAATATTACATCCAACACTCCCAGCAACAAGGGTATGTCAGGGACGACAGACGCGAGAGAGGGGGGGGGGGGTGTTGAGAGTAGTATGGGCACCCAAGGACTGAGTAGACAAGGAATCCAACGGAGAGAGTCAGAGTGAGGTGAAGGATTAAGTAGACAAAGCAGTCGACGCAAATCTGGCAGATAGGCCCTTCAAATTTTTCCAAATCAACATCTTTATAACAGTGATTCTTATCACTAACAATCATTGTAAATACCATTTCATATTTTTGTAGCTCCATTTTGTGTAAGCCAAGGAGTCCTTGAGCTTGAGGAGCCTAAGAAGTGCCTACATATCAATTTTCGTATTTTTTAGACTCCGTTTAAGCCCTCAAATTGGCCCTGGAACCTAATTTTTAACTAGGCCAGACACTAGGTGTGGACAGGGCCAAAACCTAGTCAAAAACTATAAATAGAGCTAGAGAGCTCATTTTTGAGGTGAGCTTGTAACTGAATTGAACTTGTATGAGCTTTTGGAAAGTAATCTAAGAACTCCATTGCTTCTCACTCTTTGTCTTGCCGTGTGTGCGCGTATGTGTGTACGTGTGTGCATGTTAGTGTGCTTCTCACTCTTGCACTTGTGCCTTCACTTGCTCGAGGTCTTCATACCATCCTCACGTCTTCCCGGATTGACATTAAAGGAGGTGCTACTCATCACTGAGCTACACTAAGATCACTCCAAATGGATTTCGTATGAGGAAGTTATGACTGTTCAGGGTTCTAGGGTTAAAACAAGCTTCAAAGAGGTTAACAGGTAAACAAGGTCTTCTCAAACTATTTACTTATGGCCTCCCTATGTGCCCTATAGCCCAATATTCATGTGCAAAATTAGCCCAAAATCTTCAAATAAAAACCCTAAAATTTTGGTCGAAAATGGCTGTCAATCGCGATCGACAGGTCTGTCAATCATGATTGACAGAGGTGTCTGTCGGGGCCTGTCAGTCGCGATCGACACGTCATTTGCGATTGAAGGTGTCAATCGCGATCGATAGAGTCGGTTGTGAGGTTTGTCAATCACGATCGACAGTGTCAATTGCAATCGACAAGTTTTCCATGAATTTCGGCATAATTTCAGTCAATCGGGGTTCTATCCATCGCGATGGACACGTGGCAACGCGAATCTTTGTGTCAATCATCAAGTTTTAGTTGGTCGTGATCGACGGTGTTGATCACGATTGACTACGTCCTACATGGCAGTCGGTCGCGGTTCTATCGATCGTGATTGACACGGTCTGTCGGTCACGATTGACAAGGTCTGTCAGTCGCGATTGACAGGGTCTGCCAGTTGCGATTGATAGGGTCTGTCGATCGCGATTGACATGGTCTTTCGATCGTAATTGACAGGGTTTGTCGGTCGCGATTGATAGAGAAACACGGAAGTTTTTTAATGTGATTAGTGATTTAGGATGTGCTCATCATGCTTGTTATAGTGGTGCACTTTGTTTTACCAAAAGCTCAAATTTTTTGTCGATCGCGATCGACAAAAGTCAGCGACGCAGAGACAGTGCCGAGCTTTTCCATACCTGTGTAGCCTGTTGGAGACGATGATACAGCAAAACCTGCAAGAATACTCAAGAAACATGCAAAAACAACACACACAAATCGCTCTCTTGCTCTCTCTCACAACTGAAATGAGGGGAATGGAAGGGGGAAGGAGATATATCAAAAAACTGAAATTTTCACGATGATGGAGATGGAGGTGGGAGATGGTGAGGATGATGATGGTGAAGTAAGAAAGAGAAAAATAAGGAAAAGAAAGAAATTACCTATAACGCCAACATCATAACTCTACATCTTACCATCACACGCTCATCCTCAAAGCTCAATCCCTGGCAACGGCGCCAAAATTTGGTGTAGCTCAGTGATGAGTAGAACCTCCTTTAATGTCAATCTGGGAAGACGTGAGGATGGTATGAAGACCTCGAACAAGTGATGGCACAAGTGTGTGAGTGAGAAGCACACCAACATGCACACACATACACACACACACGCACACAAGGCAAGAACAAAGAGAGAGAAAATGGAGTTCTTTCAATTACTCAAAAGTGCTCTTACAAGTTCAATTCTACAACAAGCTAGCTTCAAAAATGAGCTCTCTAGCTCTTTTTATAGTTTTTGACTAGCTTTGGCCCTGTCCAGACTTAGTGTCTGGCCTAGTTAAAAATTAAGTTCCAGGCTTATTTGAGGACTCAAACGAAGTCTAAAAATCATGAAAATTGGTACAATGATACTTCTACTACTTCTCAAGCTCGAGGACGCCTCGGCTTGCACAAAATGGAGTCACAAAAAGGTGAAATGGTATTTACAATGATTTTTAGTGATGAGAATCACTGTTATGAAGATGTTGATTTGGAAAAATTTGAATGGCCTACTTGCCAGATCTGCATTGGCTACTTTGCCTGCTTGTGCCTTCCTTCTGCTCTGACTCTCTTCTTTGGCTTCCTTGTCTTGTAAGTCCTTGACTACCTTGACCACTGCCAACAGCCTCCCGTACTAAGTTGAGGGTGAGTTTAAATCTTTTCAGTTCATGGCCTGGTGTAGGGGAGTACGAAGGTGCTATCTCCTCCTTTGGCTCTGCTAGGGGTGATGGTACTGATCAAGTAGGAGCAATGCAGGAAATCAGACTTAGGTAAGAGTGCCCTAAAGTAACTGTCCAAGCCCGCTTTGGTCCATACAGATATCATTACTTCTGCATCCTGATACTTCTCAAAAACATGGGTAAAGAAATGGTATCTTCCCCATTTGCCATTAAACTCAATTTTTGCTTCCCAACAGTAGGTGTCCTCACCCAATGGACCTGCAACATCGCTGAACCAATGTGCATGCTTTCCTACTTGAGAAGTGTGTCCCTGCGGAGGGTCCTGAATGGGAAGTACATGCACGGCTCTGAGTTCTTGTGGCCTCTCGATGAGTTGTGGTTCGAGGAGGAGAGTTTCTTGCCTGGGAACTGGTGCCTCCTACCTCTGCCATGTTACTACTTGTTTGTTGGTTCTATGAGAATATAGAAGCATGTGTTAACATTGTCATGGACAAGATAGAACAATTTTTGTCCCCATTACAACATTAACATGAGGTTAGTGATAGGTTAGTAGGGTCAATGAGTGCTTGGTGATTGTGTGTGTAGTTAGTGAATGAATAGTCCTATGAGCTAAATGGAAAGATGTAGTGTAAGGATGATGCAATTAGTAGGTGGAGATGAATTTACAAATGGGGGTCCGGGGGTTTATTACAAGCTTTGGGCTACCAAATAGGTTTTGATTTTGTGGAGACTCTGGAGGGCTTTATAAGAGCGTCTGCTTGGAAATGAGGCATTTTAGGGACCCATTTACAAGTGATTCTGCTCGTGCTCATGGGCGAATATGTGTTTGTGCGTGTCGAATAAGAGTGGGTATCAGTTGTTCAAGTGAGTGAACCATGTTTTACATGGTGTGGTCTCTGTGTGGCTATTTGAGCCTACAAGCAAGCTTTAGGCACCCAAATTTGTCTTGATTGTGGGTCAGCCTTCATCGACTTCTTGGGTACCCAGATAGACTTCACTTTAGTCGAAGAATTTTTGAAAGACTTCTTATTAGTGTCCTCTCATTGCTCACTAATATGAAGTTGAGCCACTGGTTGTGACTAGACCGCAACAGGTTGGTTGCCTTTCGGCACCCTTACTTGTTTTGGTGGTTGAGACACCGTGCTTTGTACTTTCTTTTGGCTTCGAGAATAGGTCATCGGCTTCTTTTGCTTTTGATCCGCCTTTGGTTGCTGCATCCCTATGGCCTTTGGAAAAGAAGGGAGTTCCCTCCTATCCTTGACTTCTTTGTTGAGACAATCATCCCTCTGCATCACATAGTTTTGGACAAGAATAGCATCGTCATCTTCATGTGTACTCTTGGAAGGACCAGGAGTTGGTGACTTTCCTAGTTCCTTGAGTGCTTTATTTTCTAGCTCGATTATAATGCGATTCTGATTTACCCAGACCTGAAGAAGTCCACTTCTTAGGTTTAGGTTGATCGCATGATCATAGATCCAGTCTTGACCCAAGACAAGAGGTTTAGTGAGATCCTCATCTTGACACACTAGTACTTTAACTGCCATTAAAACATCTTGAATGTAGAGGGGAAGTTCCACCTCGCCCATGCAAGGGGTTTCCACACCTCCAAATCCTATGAGATATGCTTCTATAGGATTGACACTTAATTTCAACCTTTGACAGTAAGAAAGTTTAACAGCACTAGTGGCTGCACTTGAGTCAATCAAGGCCCTTATGGTCCTTGCACTCTTTCCTTGTCCTATCTCTAAGGTTACAAAAGGATGTCGGTCAATTATTCTAGGGGAACTTACAGCTGAGACTTCGCACATAGCCATATGATATCCTCGATCTGCATAGGCATCTGACCTAGGCTGATCTCTACCCTATCTTCTCAATTTCATTCTTCGGATGCGTTCCAATGCTTCTGCCTATGCTTCTTCTCGAATTTGCTTTTCCTCTTCTTTACGTTTCTTTGCAGTATTGAGTGGATTTAACATCTCCTCCGTGAGGGGTTCTTGATATAGTTTGACTCTGCATCCGCTAATGTAACTTGGTAGGATGTCGTCTTCTAGAGTGGCTAATTGAACTGCTCCACTTGTGGAGATCCTATTGATAATCATGGGTCCATAGCCTCTCTTCTCTAATTTCCGTGCATGTTGCTTCAAAGTATAGACTAGGACTAGGTCTCCTGCCTTCAAGCCCTTATCCTCCACATGTGCATCAAAATATGCTTTTTGTCTTTTCTTGGCTGCATAAATTCCTGTTGCAACTCTTAATCTTGTTTAACCTAATCGTTCCAAATCAAAGATTCTAGATGAGAGCTCATGGCCTGTCCACTCGTGCTCCTGTGCTACTCTCAATGTAGGTATCAAGAAGTCCAATGGTAGCACTGCATTTTGGCCAAATACCATTTGAAAGGTGTGTCTTGGAGTATTGTTTTATAGGCAACTCTGTATGATTTGTGCTTTGGGCTTGCCCATTAGCTTGTGGATGATAGGGGGCAGACTTTTTATGTACTACCAAGAATTCTTGGAGAATATTTTCAATGATCTCATTCAAGAAGTGAGTGCCTCTATCACTTACTAGCTCTATAGGTAGCCCATATCTTGTGAACACATTCTCAAATAAGAACTTAGCAGTCGTTTGAGCATCGTTCTTCATTGTGGCTTTTACTTCTACCCACTTATTTGTGGCCACAATGATGTATTCAGCATGTGAACCCTTAGCAGGGGGATTAATAGGACCTACAAAGTCTATTCCCCACTTAGAGAATGCACGTCCACCCATCATAGGTTTCAATGGGATCTCATCTTTGCGTATAGGATACTGATTTTGCTGACAAACATCACACCTCTTCACATAGGTATGTGCATCCTCCTGCCACACCTTGGTGAGCAGTTTCCAAGATCTTAAGATATTCACTCTCATGGACACATAGTCTCAGGTAACCATCTTTACCACATTTGTATAGATTATCCCCAATGAGTGTATAGTCTAACGCTTCTTGTTCTAAGCTTCTCCGCCTAGCCAGAGTCATATCTTGAGGGAATGTTTTCGTCCTCAAGAAGGCTACTAATGGTTCGCTCCAATCTGGTATTAGAGGTATAGAGTAGCGTGCTCCACAGGTGGTCTAATGCGACAAACTGGGCATTCCTTACACAACTTATGTACATCTGCTTCCATAGTAGGCCAATGCACTCCGAGTCTCCTTAATGTCTGTAGGGTTCTTTTCCTTGAGTAGTGTTGCTCTAATGCACCTACATGTGCTAATTGCAACCATTTAGCGTACTCATCCTCTTCCACACAACAAGCTAATATTCCTTGATCTGTATGCTTGTACATACTTCTTGCCATGATATGGTACTTCTGGGATTTTACTACCTCCCTATCTTGAGTATTTACTATTGGGCGTTTAGGCCTGTGTGTCAATACTGGCACTAGTGTCTTAGCCCACTAAGGTACAACTTCCAAATTAAACAAGTAAGCATCAGGAAGGTCATCTGATACTCCTTGTGGGGCCTCTCCGGATGTGAGCCTAGAGAGATGTTCTGCTCTCAAATGATTCTTGCCTTTCCTCACCACAACCAAGTCGTATTCCATTAGCGAGAGGAACCATCTCACCAATCTACCTGTATTGCATGGCTTGTTCACGAGATATAACAATGCTTGATGGTCAGTAAAAATTTAAACTTATTTGCAAGAAACTAGTGTCTAAACTTCTTAACCGCATATACCATGCCTAATCCTTCTTGTTCGGTAGCTGTATAATTTTGTTCAACTGCATTCAATTGTCTACTAGCATAGGCAATTGGAAGATACATATTACCTTCACCAGTAGGTTGAGCAAGCACACATCCGATTGCATAGTTGGATGCATCCACATGCACATGGAAAGGCTTGTTCCAATCTAGTGTTGTTAAGGTTGGTGTTAAGCATAATCGTCGTTTAAGCTCATTGAAAGAGTTTTCACATTCTTCAGTCCACTCAAAGTTAGTCGAAAGTCCATACAGAGGCTTTGCAATGATGGCATACATGTGTATAAAATGTTGGTAATAGCCACAATGCCCCATGAAAGCTTGCACTTCCTTGACATTCTTTGGCCTAGGTAGCTCTGCTATGGCTCTCACTTTCTCCTCATCCATGGATATGCCATTTTTTGACACAATGTGTCCTAGAATCTTGCCTTGCCTAACCATGAAAACACACTTTTCTGGGTTCAAGCAGACTTGATATTCTCTACATTTGTCAAAGAGTTTCCTGAGTTCCGGTATATGAGTCCGTCTAAAGTTGGAATGAGCACAGAGGTCATCAACATAGACTTCTAAATTCTTCCTCAAGAACTCTTAAACACATGACACATCAGCCTCTGAAAAGTGTTTGGTGCATTGGTAAGCCCAAATGGCATTACTCTAAAGGTGAATATGCCCCACTCGGTGGAAAACGCTGTCTTATGCTGATCTTCTAGAGCAATGGCTACCTGATTGTAACCAGAAAATCCATCAAGGAAGTTGTACACTTCCTTGCCTGCCACTCTTTCTAATAGATGCTCAGTGATAGGAAGTGGATAGGTATCTCGAATAGTGGCTGCATTAACCTTATTCAAGTTAATGCATATAGGTAGCTTTCCATTTTTCTTGGGCACCAGTACAATGGGGGATACCCACTCAGTGTGCTCAATTTCATAGATAAATCCAGCTTCAACCAAGCGATCTATCTCTTCTTTTATCTTGGTAGCATAGTTATCATTATATGTGTATGGCTTTTGTTTAGAGGGTTTGGCATCTGAGGTCATGGGGATAGTGTGTGAGCATATGTAAGGGTCTACACCTTTCAAGTCTTTGTAGCTCCAAGTGAATACATCTCTGCACTCTCTTAGCAAGGCTATCAACTCTTGCTCTTCTTCTTTTGTCAAGCCATGTCCTATGTATGTGCATATTTCTTCTCCTTCTTCTATGGCTACAACTATTTTCTTAGTGGTTTCTTTGTTATCATAGGCTTCTCCTGATTGTGCCTCACGTTTAGGCATTCTTACCATGACTCTCCTATCCTCTATCTCATACTTTTTGAAGTTTTCAGGGACCTCAAACAAAGATTCTTCTTCCTCCGGTGTGACTTCTTTCTTCTTCCTCTTCTTGCTCTCATTCTTAGTAGTTACTTGTGTGGTTAACCTTACATCGTTTGTAAGCTCTTCATGTCTCTAAGGATGCAATTCTACCTCATAGAAGTATTCTTCATCTGATGCAAAAGGCAGGTCCATAATGATTGACTCTAGATCGGAGTCACTTGCATCCTCGAATGCATCAGTGCTAGGTTTACATTCTTCCAGAACTGAATCTCCCATGATTGGCTCTATGGAGAAGACTGAAATGTCATAGCCATCCTTGTCATAGTGGGGTGTCCATTGTTCTTCATTGATGGCTACATCCATTGTTGCTAAAATTTTTGCCCAGCCGTGAGGTTCAAATTCTTCGTCAGGGAATACTACAGGTGCATAGGCTGGGTCTTGAACTGATCTATGGGTTTCTTTCGCACCTACCTCTCTGGATTTTTCCCTCTTCTCTTCTTCTTCTACTACTTTGCACATCCACAAGTGAGTGTCTTCAGGCATCCATGAGGATCCTGATCCTATGGAATGCACTGATTCCATATCATCTTTTGCTCTATGGATGGGATTCCATTGGATAGCAGGGACATCTCTATGAGAGTAGTCCTTGAGATTAACTTTGGTCATGACACCTATGTGTTGCAAGTACAAGGAATTGGTTCCCCAATCCTGTACCACTTGCAACTGCCGGATAAGTGGTCTTCCCAAAATCATCTCGTAGGCTTGATTTTTGCTAAAGTCACATATAGCAAAAGTATGCTAAAACTCCACACCGCATGTAGTGAGAGTTATTCCTTCTAGTAGTCCCAAGGGTCTCTCAATGTGACCATCGGACATCTGCAATTTCATTCTTGTTGGCCCGAGTGCTGGCTTGCCCCAACGCTTCCATAGGGAAGTGGTAGCAATTGCAACTCCTGCACCTGAATCCAAAATTGCCTTGGTTGTGTATCCTTGATGGGTAATGGGAATATACGTGTTTCCTTCCTCTCCTTCACTCATGTCTCCTATCTTGTCCAAGGGTATCTCTGGCACTATGCAATGAGATCGTACCTAGGAACGAGGTTTTGCTACTTCTAGCGCTTGATTGGCTACATGTTTCCATAGTTCCAGCCTAACCTTGAGCGGCTCTTCTAAAGTGAGGTTGCACTGCACTTTAGTGTTGTTCACTACCTCTGTGTTCCTAGGTATGACTGAATCTTCGTTTCTTACCATGACAGTGGGTGCTCTCATACACGTAGACTTTGCTTCCCATGGGCTTGTGAAATGGGGTAATTCATGTAAAGAATTAGACTCAAAGTCTAATCTCTCTTGGGATTGGGTGCTCTCCTGCTCTCTATAAATGAATGGAATGTCTTGTGGGAATTGATCATGCACATCATCCACAAGTTCAATGGGAGGAGGGAAGTCACTTTCCTTTGCCCATTTCTCTTCTTGAATCTCTCGTAGGAGCTCTAGTGAATACCTATTCATAGAGGAAGAGGTGTCTGGTTCAGTGGAATTAGGCACATAAGCTTCCTGGGGAGGAATGCTTGTTCTTTCACTTGCCTTGGCTCTTTCTTGGGATACAACTTCCTTATCAGATCTTGCAATTATGCTCTCCAACTTCTCCAACAATCCATCAAAGTGCAACTGTGCCTTAGCTGAGCAAGAGTAGTTGAAGAGGCGACTGACTTCAAACATGGTCTGAGCCAATGCTACCATTTTAGCATAAAGCTTGGTTCTCTCTATCTCTAAATTAGCTCTAAGGTAGCATCTGTCATGATGTGTAACATTTGGCCCTTCTTGGATTCTGGCCTGATATGCTTTAAGCATCATGTTTATGTCCTCAGGAGTGGGGTCAGCTAACACTGATCCTACTCTAGGGGGTGGTGGAATTGTCTGAGGTGGGTTGAAAGATGGTGGATTAGATGGTGATAGGGATGGTGGTGGTGGTGGTATGTGAGAGTTTGTTTGAGAGGTGAGTTCAATAATTTTGACTTTTGTTTCTCGTATGCTTTCTTCTAATTCGCTCATCTTCTTAGACCATTGTCTTTTCATTCTTTCTCGGCTATCTTTCCAGGCCCTCGTCCATTTCTTGGTTATGCTCTTAGTTTCACTAACCTCAACGCTCTTTTCTTGGCCTAAACCTTGGTTCTGCCGCAAACCTTGAGCTCTACTGACCACCTGCACTTGTGCAGTGGAAGTTACTCTTCCTGTAGAGTCTACTAGTAACCCCATAACCTTGATGGAAGTGATTTTTGGCATGTTATTAGGGTTCTTCGGGCAGTCTCGTAAGAGATGCTCCTTTCCACAATCTTGACAAAAGCCCTGGATTGTTACTGACTAGGGTTGTGTAGGTGCAGGCATGGGGCAATCACAAATGAGGTGATCTCCCTCACATCTGTAGCATGGTCCTCTCGGGAATGGGGGTCTTACTTGCCTAGATTGAGGTCTAGAGTTGGGGTCAACGTACATGACACTTGCATACTCTGGCTCCCAACTAGGTACACTTGGTTCTTCACTATAGTAGGACTCACCATGTTCAGGAGATTGCATGTAGTAAGCCTGGGGGCTATCAATATGTGTAGAATCAAAGCTATGGTCACCGGGGTCACTTTCTGAAAGCAATGGAGTTACTCGGACTATGGCTCTATTCAAATTTTCTTCTGCAGCTGCATACTTTACTGGAATCACATTAGCTGGAGCAGGGGGTTGCTGTGCTAGAACTAGTTGAGGTTTTTGCTGCCCTTGATAGGGTGGCTGATAGGTTTGCTGGGGCCTATCGTACTGCTGTGGTGGATACTAGTTTTAGTATCTTCCTTGTTGCTGATGTGGCTGAGGGTAATTTTGTCTGACAGCTTGTTTGTTATAAGGGCAGTCTTGTGCGGTGTGGTTGGTGTATCTTTGCTCTATCGTGCAATACTGGTTGCTAGGATTCACTTGGGGTTGCACCATAATAGGACATACACTCGCCAAATGGTCACCTCCACAAGTACATCATCGTCTCCCTAGGGTAAATCAAGGTATCTGTTTGTCAGGGACACCTAATTTCTGAGCCACTTTCTCTACAAGCTCCTCAATAGACATGGATTGTGTGGAAGAGATGCTGGTAGAGCTATCTGAATCTTTGTAAATTTTTGAAAGCTCCAACTCCTCTCCTAGATTATCCTCTATGTCTATACACATGCGTACGCATTCTTCTATGGTCCGAGGGTCCTTTAGGTACACATATGATCTCAATTTGGTACTCAATAACTCGTCTAGGAATAATGCCACTTGTTTGGCTGGTGTGGGTAACTCAGGAATAGGACATCTCTCTAAGTATTTCCTAAACCTTCTTCCTTCAAGTCTCACGGTCTCTTGAGGTGTCTGCTTGAAGCTGTGAATCAGTGAGGATGTATTATGCCTTATGCCACTCTTGGAGAATTCAGTGATGAAAGCCTCTAGAAGTTGGTCTATGCTCCTGAATTGTCTCTCATTTAGTGGTTGAAACCATGTAAAGGTTGTGTTCCTAAGGGTTAGACCAAAAGCATTGTACTGCGTGAATAGGTCCTCAACTTGTTCAGCTCTCAAGACTTGCCTAAATTCTACCACATGGTCATAAGGGTCTCTAGTGCCATCGAAGTAATTCTTCATGGACTTGACCAGCTCGGTTGGCCTTAGGGTCCTAGTGTGCTCTCTAGGCCTTGGCACGGGAAAATCATCAGCATTTCTTTGGTTTCTTGGAGCTCTAGGTCTCTCAGTTTCTTCTCTATCCGTTTTTGTTCTCATACTTCCTCTTCCTAGGGGGTTGGCAAAACTTACTTCTGGCCTATCTCTACTTGTGTCCCTTTGAGCTCCATGAGCTTGGGAGGTCCGAGATCCTTGGTGGCTGTAGGAGACATTAGATCTTGGTTGGGGAAAAATGAATTCACCCTTCCAAGTGTAGGCATGCTTGCCATGCTCGGTGACCACGAAGATCCTCTTTGACGTATTGTCTAGGTAGGTTACTTTTCCTGGGTTATCAGGGTCTTTAAACTCATAGATTGTGAGAGCTCCCACCTCATTGGGCTAGTCAGGCTTATACCTCCAAAAAGCCTCGTCGGTTTCTCTGTTTAAGAGCAGATCAATGCTCTTATTATCCTGGGGAACCCACTCTGGTGTGATAATTCTAGTAAGAATTGATTTGCCTCGAGGTGTTTTAGGCTCTCCCCCTATGTTCCCTTGCTCTAGGTCACCTATGTCCATTTCTAGGATCACATTACCAAATTCGTCTGTCCTATCTGGGTGGCTGGTGACTATGTATATGGTTCCTTCTTTGTCCAGGTATGCTCCATCTTCAAACTTGAGTG
>CM035430.1:3222982-3287982 GCA_020310875.1 Ceratopteris richardii | reverse complement strand
AGGTTTAGGCAATACCTAGAGAGGTGCCCAATGCCTGAGTTACCCACACCAGCCAAGCAAGTGGCTTTGTTCTTATATGGATTGTTGAGCACCAAGCTCAGGTCATATGTATATCTAAAGGACCCCAAAACTATAGAAGAATGTGTACGCATATGCATAGACATTGAGGATAATCCAGGTGAGGAGTTGGAGCTATCGAAAATCTACAAGGATTCGGATAGCTCTACTAGCCTTATGTCGGCTCAATCCACATCCATTGAAGAACTTGCAAAAAAGGTAGCTCAAAAACTAGGATTCTCTAGCAAACAAATCCCAAGATTTGCCCCAGTTAAGCGATGCTAACTTGTGGGGGTGACCATATGGCAAACGTATGTCCCATTATGGCACAACCCCAAGTGAATCCTAGTAACCAGTACTACACCATAGAACGGAGGTACACCAACCACACTTCATAAGACTGCCCTTATAACAAACAAACTGTTAGGCAAAATTACCCTCAACCATATCCACAACAGGGTAGATACCAGAATCAGTACCCACCACAGCAACACGGCAGACCACAGCAACCTTATCAGCCACCTTATCAAGGGCAACAGAGACCTCAACAAGTCCTTGCCCAGCAACCCCTTGCTCCAACCAATGTAATCCCAGTGAAATATGCATCTACAAGAAAATCCGAACAGAGCCATAGTCCTCGTCACCCCGTTGCTATCAGACAGTGACCATAGTTTTGACTCCACACATATTGATAGCCCACAGGCTTACTACATGCAGTCACCCGAGCATAACGAGTCATACTATTATGAGGACCCAAGTGAAAATAGTGGGGAGCCTGAGTATGCTAATGTTATGTACACAAACCCCAACTCTAGAACTCAACCTAGGTAGGTACGACTGCCATTTCCTAGAGGACCTTGCTTTAGATGTCAGGGAGATCACCTCATACGTGATTGTCCACTGCCTGTCCCTACGCAACCCCAACCAGTGACAATTCAAGGTTTCTGTCAAGACTGCGGAAAACAGCATCTCTTACGAGATTTCCCAAAGAACCCTAATAACATGCCTAAAATCACTCCTATCAACATCATTGGGTTAGTGGTAGACTCTATAGGAAGTGTAACTTCCACTGCCCCAGTGCATGTGGTCACTAGAGCTCAAGCCTTGTAGCAAACCCTAGGAGTAGGACAGGAAAAGAGTTCTGAGGTTAGTGAGACAGAGAGTATAACCAAGAAGAGAACAAGATCATGGAGAGATAGTCGGGAGAGAATGAAAAGACAATGGTCACAGAAAATGAGCGAACTTGAAGAGAGCTTGAGAGAAACCAAAGCAAAGATAAGTGAACTCGCATCTCAAAACCACTCTCACAGTACCCCACCACCACCCTTTCCATCTCCCTCCAACCCATCACCTTCCATCCCCCAACTTTCTAATCCACCATACATCGCCCACCCACCACCCATAGTAGGATCAGTCCTAGCCGATCCTACTCCTGAGGAACTAGACATGATGCTTAAAGCATATCAGGCCAGAATCTAGGAAGGGCCAAAAGTGACAGATCATGATAAATGTTACCCTAGGGCCGATCTAGAGATAGAGCGAACAAAGCTTTGTGCTAAGATGGACGAATTGGCGCAAGCCATGTTTGAAGCCAGTCGCTTGTTCAATGGCTCTAGCTCCACTAGAACACCGTTGCATTTTGATGGTCTGTTGGATAGATTGGAGAGGTTACTTACACAGTCTGGAAAAGGAGCCACTGCCCACGCTAAGGAGAGGGCAAGTGATAGAATAAGCACTCCCCCCCAGGAAGCTTATGTGCCTAAATCCACTGAACCAGACACCTCTTCTTCTATGAATAGGTATTCACCAGAGTTCCTAAGAGAAATTCAAGAAGAGAAATGGGCAAAGGAAAGTGAAGTCCCTCCTCCCATTGAACTTGTGGATGATGCACATGATCAATTCCCACAAGACATCCCTTCTATTTATGAAGAGCAGGAGAGCACCCAATCTCAAGAGAGATTAGACTTCGAGTCTAATTCCTTACAGAAACTACCCCATTTCACAGGCCCATGGGAAACCAAGTCAACTTGCATGAGAGCACCCACTGTCATGATAAGAAATGAAGATTCGATCATACCTAGGAATACTGAGGTAGTAAAGAACACTAAAGTGCAGTGCAACCTCACTTTAGAAGAGCTACTCAAAGTTAAGCCATAAGTGTGGAAACATGTAGCCAAACAAGTGCCAGACATAGCGAAATCGCGTTCCTAGGTAGGATCACATAGAACAGTGCCAGAAATACCATTGGATAAGATAGGAGATATGAGTGAAGGAGAAGAAGGAAATACCTATCTCCCAGTTACCCATCAGGAACACACAACCAAAGGAATTTTGGACTCAGGTGCAGGAGTTGCAATTGCTACCACTTCCCTATGGAAGCGTTGGGGCAAGCCAGCACTCAGGCTGACTAGAATGAAATTGAAAATGGCCGATGGTCATATTGAGAGACCTTTGGGATTGCTAGAAGGAATAACTCTCACTACATGTGGTGTAGAGTTTGAGCACACATTTGCTATATGTGACTTTAGCAAAAACCAGGCCTATGAGATGATTTTGGGGAGACCATTTATGCGGCAGTTGCAAGTGGTACATGATTGGGGAACCAATTCTTTGTACTTGCAACACTTATGTGTTACAACCAAAGTCAATATCAAGGATTAGTCTCATAGAGATGTACCCCCCATCCAATGGAATCCCATCCATAGAGCCAAAGATGATACTGAGTCAGTGCATTCCATAGGATCAAGATCCTCATGGATGCATGAAGACACTCACTTATGGATGTGTAAGGTAGCAGTAGAAGAAGAGAAGAGAGAGAAAGCCAGAGAGGTAGGTGCAAAAGAAACCCATAGATCAATTCAAGACCCAGCCTATGCACCTGTAGTTTTTCTTGACGAAGAATTTGAGCCTCACGCCTAGGCTGAAATTTTAACAACAATGGATGTAGCCATCAATGAAGAACAATGGACACCCCACTGTGATGAGGATGGCTATGACATTTCGGTCTTTTCAATAGAACCAATCATGGGAGATGCAGTTTTAAGAAATGCGAACCTAGCCCTGATGCATTTGAGGATGCAAGTGACTCCGACTTATAGTCAATCATTATGGACCCACCTTTTGCATCAGATGAAGAATACTTCCATGAAGTAGAAGTTCACCCTCAGAGACATGAAGAGATCATTAATGATATGAGATTAACCACACAAGTGACCACTAAGAGTGAAGGAAAGAAAAGGAAGAAGAGAGAAGTCATACCAGTAGAGGAAGAGTCCTTGTTTGAGGTCCCTGAGAACTTTAAAAAATACGAGATAGATGATAGGAGAGTCATGATAAGAATGCCTAAACGTGAGGCACAATCAGGAAAGGCCTATGATAGCAAGGAAACTACCAAGAAAATAGTGGTATCCATAGAAGAGGAAGAAGAAAGATGCACCTACATAGGGCATAACCTGTCAGAAGAAGAAGAGCAAGAGTTGATAGCATTGCTAAGGGAATATAGAGATGTTTTTGTTGATGTATGAAACACCACAAGAAATGAATTAAGGTGACACTAGAACACCTCTATGGTCACCATTAACTCATTGCCACTCCAAACTTTGAGAAATGATAGCCTAAAGTGAGAACTTTGCTTCTACAGAAATTCCTAGTCACTGAAATGACATACCTTCAGTATTTTGCTAATTTCTCCTAGCTCAAGTATTATTTCTTGATGAAACTTTATAGGCTGAAAGTAGAAGAGTAGAGCTTTCCAAAAAGCTATCATATGCATCAAACGAAGCTCTAGAACTCAAGTTATGGCCCTCACAAGATGACCATGTATGACCTTCCAAAACTGGAAAACTTGCCTGTTTTAGTAAGAGCGCCTGTTTAAAATTAGAATTCGATGCCTAGCATCGACTTGCAACGAGAATTCGATGCCGGGCATCGACTTGGAGTGTTTTTGGCCACTTTTCAGCAGGGATTCGATGCCGGGCATCGACTTCCCGCATAAAGTCTTGATCTTTTGGACACCAAAACTAGAGGTGATTTCATGCACACTTCGAATATGACTTATCAACTGGAATTCGATGCCAGGCATCGAGTTGCTCCAACAACATCATGTTTTTCAAACACTTCAGTACTGAATGAAAAATATAAAAGAAAATATGACTTATCAACAGAGATTCGATGCCAGGCATCGAGTTGCTTGGAAAACTTGATCTTTGTAACTCATCACACAGTAGGTAATCATGGAGATGATGGAGAGAGGCTCATACACAGAACTTTACTCAGTTCTTCTCATAACTATAAAAACTTAGAAGTTTTACAAACGCTTTCTCACTCAGAGAAGCTCGACTATACTCAGTCATACAAAAATGAGTTCTTCTCACTTTCTCTCTCTCCGCGTCAGTTGATACAAACTAACTTATATAGATTTTCTCATTCCCGTGATTTTTAAAAAACTTCTAGAACTAAAGTGAACTAACTTTACAAGTATGATACACTTGTGAATTTGTCCCTTCACATAGGCATGGGGTTTTCTTTCTAAGATTTGACCTTCAAATATATGTCTAATTAGTGATTGTTTCTCCAACAGCTCCCCCTCAATCACTAATTGACATTCCCTGTTTCTTCATATCTTCTTCTTTTCTTTTACTCCTGCCATACTTTTGAATCTACTGGTCTTCACACCATCCAAGCTCTTTGTCATTATGTCTGCTAACTGATCTTTAGTAGAAATGTATTCCACTTCAATCTCTTTCTCCATTACCTTTTCTCTGAGAAAATGATACTGTATCTCTATGTGCTTTGTTCTTGCATGAAATACTGGATTTGCTGCAAGATAAAGTGAACTCATATTATCTCCATGTATTGTAGGTGTACCTTGATCAATGCCTAAGCTCTTGAACAATGTCTGCATCCATATGACTTCCTTAGCTGCTTCCACAAGTCCTTTGTACTCTGCTTCAGTTGATGATAATGCTACTGTATGTTGTTTCTTTGAACACCAACTTACAAGCTTATCACCAATATATATCATGTAACCATGAGTTGATCTTCTGTCATCTTGATTACCTGCCCAATCTGAATCACTATAGGCTCTCAACTTCAAATCTGATGTAAAAGGATAATATAATCCTTCCTTTATAGTTCCTTTGATATATCTGAGAACTCTTTGACCTGCAATCCAATGTGGGTCCTTTGGACAATGCATGAATTGTGACAAAACTCCCACTGCATAACTAAGATCAGGTCTTGTTAGTGTAGCATAAATCAAACTACCCACAAGAGATTGATACTTCCTCATATCTTTGTAGTCTGCACCATCATATTTACTGAGCTTGTGATTAACTTCAAGTGGAGTTGAAGCTTCTCTACAATTTTCCATATCAAACTTCTTCAACAAGTTCAGAAGATACCTTTCTTGTGATACATATATGCCATGATCTGTATAAGTAACTTCCATTCCAAGAAAGTATGATAACTTTCCTAGGTCACTGATCTTGAATTCTTTTTCAAGTAATCTCTTTACCTCCTTGATTCCTTCATCTGAAGTACCTGTGATTATAATGTCATCTACATAAATACAAATGTAGATTGTACCTTCCTCTGTTCTTTTGATAAGTAGACTTGAATCTGCTTTTGAACTTTGATATCCAAGATCATTGAGATACTTCACCAGTCTATAGTTCCAAGCTCTTGGAGCTTGCTTCAATCCATACAATGCTCTTCTCAATCTGCAAACAAAATTTGGATACCTGGAATCTATAAACCCTTGAGGTTGTTCCATGTATACCTCATCTGATATGTATCCATTCAAGAATGCATTTTTTATATCCAATTGACTTAGGGTCCATCCTTTTGAAGCTGCAATAGCAATGATTGTCCTTATAGTTGACATCTTAGCTACAGGACTGAATGTCTCATCATAATCTATGCCATAGGTCTGGGCATAGCCTTTCACCACCAATCTAGCTTTGTATCTGGCTATACTTCCATCTGCAAGCTTCTTCACTTTATAAACCCATTTATTTCCAATTACTTTCTTACCATTTGGTTTAGGAACAAGTTCCCATGTCTTGTTCTCCTCCAGTGCATTGAACTCTTCCTTCATTGCTTCTTCCCATTGCTTTTTACCTTTAGCTTCATCATAGTTCTGAGGTTCTTCATCATCTTTGACCATATATGCATAGTTCTTCTGAGTTATGTAAGAAGTATCATAAGAATACCTTTCTGGTTGTCTCCTTGTCCTGCTTGACCTTCTTGGTTCACATTCTTCATAAGTTTCTGGATACACCTCTTCATCAAATATAGGAGCTTCTTCATTCATTCTTGTTAATCCACTTCTGGATGTACTTGCTTGCATATAGTCTTCATCTCTATTCACCTGCACAATTGATTTTCCTTTCTCACATCTTCTTACCTCTTCTTCAAATTCTTCAGCTGTATGACTTTGATCTGCATACCAACTTTTCTGTTCATCAAATGTAACATCTCTAGAAACAATAAATTGTTTGGTTAGAGGATTCCACAATCTGTAACCCATCTGCTTTTCATCATAACCAATGAACACATATTTTTCTGCCTTTGGTTCAAGTTTATGCCTAAGTTGTGATGGCACATAAGCATATGCAATTGATCCAAACACTCTACAATGATCTAGTGTTGGTTTCTTACCCCACCAAGCTTCATATGGAGTCATTCCATTCAGAGCTACACATGGTAATCTATTCACAAGATATGTAGCTGTATTTACAGCCTCAGCCCAAAGATAATTTGGACAGTTCTTCTCCTTTAGCATAGCTCTAGCAAACTCAACCAAAGTCCTGTTCCTTCTTTCTGCTACACCATTTTGTTGTGGTGTATACCTGCAAGTTATTTCTCTCTTAATACCTGCATTCCAAAGATAATCATTGAACTCTTGGGAGAAGTATTCTCCCCCTCCATCAGACCTCAGTCTCTTAAGCTTTTGACCTGTGACTCTCTCTGCATATGCATGAAAATGCTTGAAAGCTCCAAACACTTCTGATCTTTCCTTCAAAACATATAATGTTATCCATCTTGTAGCATCATCAATGAAAAGAACATAATACCTTGAGCCACTGATAGATCCTTCTTTTGTTGGTCCCCATACATCTGTATGAATGAGCTCAAGTACTCCATCATGTTTGAATCCTTTCTTTTGAAATGGTAACCTGTGTGCTTTACCCATTTGACATGCTTCACATTTATAAACCATATGTTGACTTTGCACATTTGGTAATCCTAGTACAGACTGATTAGCAACCATAGCTTTAATTCCTCTTTCATTGAAATGACCTAATCTCTTATGCCAGAGATCAAGTTCTGTAATCACTGCTTCACCATGTGTGAGCAAAGCTTGACCAATGTTCCCTTGCACTCTTAAAGTAAAGAGTCTACCTTCTTTCTTACCAGAGACAATCTGATTATATCCATTCTCTGGATCTTCCACAAATACTCCTTCATTTGTAAACCTGACTTGAAAACCTTTTTCAACTATCTGTCCCACACTAATCAAGTTTTTAGGTATTGTAGGAACATACAAAACATTGGTTAGCAAATCTGCTCCACTCTTGCATTTCACTTTTCCAATTGAATGTACACTATGTCTTGTATTATCACCAGTTTGAACTGTGTGACTAGAAATGCCTTTTTCCAAATCTGACATCAATTCTATGTTTCTTGACAAATGATTAGAACATCCAGAGTCAATGTAAAATACCTTTAGATCTTCTTTGTCTGATGTGTTGATTGAGTTCATCATCAATGATGTATGACTTTCATTATGTGCGTCATTTGCATAGTTGTAGTAGGTGGTGTTGTAGGATTGATTCTGTCCCCAACTTCTTCCTCCACCTCTACCATAGCCTCCTCTTTGACTTTGTCTACCTCTTTGAAAATTACTTTGATATCTTCCACCTCGACCTCTGCTATTGTTGTTTTGATTCTGGTTTGATCCTTGTTGGTTGTGCCAACAATCATGAGCCAAATGATTACTCAATCCACAGATCCAGCAAGCCTTTTTGTTGTTATTTTGATTACCTCTTCCTCTTCCAAAGCCTCTTGCTCTTCCTCTACCAGTGCCTTTACCTCTTGCATAATAAGCTTGAGAACTAGACTCCTCTTCATCCTTTGCTTTACCTTTATCTCCTTTCTTCTTGTTCTTCATGTACATTGCAGAACTTTGTCCTTTATCTCCATCTCCCTTCAAGTCTTGCTCATATGTGAGCATCAAACCAAGCAACTGGTTCAAATCTGGAACATAATGATTTAATGAAAGTTCTGTTGATAAGACAAAAGGTTTCCACCTTTCATCCCCTCTCAAACCTGCAAGTAGTTGAGCAATCAATCTGTGATCTTCAACATCTTCATCTATGGATCCAAGACTATCTGCTAGATCCTTCATCTTAGTGACATAATCACTAATGGTTTGACTTGGCTTCTTCTTGAATGTTGTAAACTCTGACCATAGACTTGCTTTACGTGCTTTAGTAGTACTTTGGAAATGATACTCCAATGCATTCCATATATCTTCAGATGATTCCAATCCTCTGATGTGTGGTAGCAAATGATCAGAGATTGTATTGTAGATGTATGCTTTTGCACTTGCATCCTTCTTCTGCCAATGATTTAAAGCATCTAGTTCTTCTTTCTTTGGTCGGCTTTCATCTTCGAATAGTGGCTTCTCTTCTTCACCTGTAACATATATCATGAGATCCTTACTCATAAGTAAGGCTTCCATTCTCATTACCCATGCGGGGTAATTATCTCTGTCTAGTTTGTCAATGGAGATATGATCTGCCATACTCCTTCCCTTCTGCTGCAACCTGTGAGCTTAAAGGATAAAGGATAATACCTTTTGAAGTTCTCTGTGTATGAGGATACTTTTGAAGTAACCTTTTGATGCCTTGTGTCTTCAAATGCTTCACCTTTCAAACTTTAATGGAAAACTTTACCAAACTTCTCGTACCTTTGTCGCCTTCTGCTCTCGAGAATCTTTCTGCTCTGATACCACTTGTTGATGTATGAAACACCACAAGAAATGAATTAAGGTGACACTAGAACACCTCTATGGTCACCATTAACTCATTGCCACTCCAAACTTTGAGAAATGATAGCCTAAAGTGAGAACTTTGCTTCTACAGAAATTCCTAGTCACTGAAATGACATACCTTCAGTATTTTGCTAATTTCTCCTAGCTCAAGTATTATTTCTTGATGAAACTTTATAGGCTGAAACTAGAAGAGTAGAGCTTTCCAACAAGCTATCATATGCATCAAACGGAGCTCTAGAACTCAAGTTATGGCCCTCACAAGATGACCATGTATGACCTTCCAAAACTGGAAAACTTGCCCGTTTTAGTAAGAGCGCCTGTTTAAAATTAGAATTCGATGCCTAGCATCGACTTGCAACGAGAATTCGATGCCGGGCATCGACTTGGAGTGTTTTTGGCCACTTTTCAGCAGGGATTCGATGCCGGGCATCGACTTCCCGCATAAAGTCTTGATCTTTTGGACACCAAAACTAGAGGTGATTTCATGCACACTTAGAATATGACTTATCAACTGGAATTCGATGCCAGGCATCTAGTTGCTCCAACAACATCATGTTTTTCAAACACTTCAGTACTGAATGAAAAATATAAAAGAAAATATGACTTATCAACAGAGATTCGATGCCAGGCATCGAGTTGCTTGGAAAACTTGATCTTTGTAACTCATCACACAGTAGGTAATCATGGAGATGATGGAGAGAGGCTCATACACAGAACTTTACTCAGTTCTTCTCATAACTATAAAAACTCAGAAGTTTTACAAACGCTTTCTCACTCAGAGAAGCTCGACTATACTCAGTCATACAAAAATGAGTTCTTCTCACTTTCTCTCTCTCCGCGTCAGTTGATACAAACTAACTTATATAGATTTTCTCATTCCCATGATTTTTAAAAAACTTCTAGAACTAAAGTGAACTAACTTTACAAGTATGATACACTTGTGAATTTGTCCCTTCACATAGGCATGGGGTTTTCTTTCTAAGATTTGACCTTCAAATATATGTCTAATTAGTGATTGTTTCTCCAACAGTTTTTGCTTGGAGTTACAAGGACCTGAAAGGTGTAGACCCTGACATATGCTCACACACGATCCCCATGACCTCAGATGCGAGACCCTCTAAACAAAAGCCATACACATACAATGACAACTATGCTGCCAAGATCAAAGAGGAGATAGATCGCTTGGTTGAAGCTAGATTCATCTATAAAATTGAGCACACTGAATGGGTCTCCCCCATTGTAGTGGTGCCCGAAAAGAATGGCAAATTACGTGTATGCATTAACTTGAAGAAGGTTAACGCAGCCACTATTAGAGATATTTATCCGCTTCCTATCACTGAGCATCTATTAGAAAGGGTAGCAGGCAAGGAAGTGTACAACTTCCTTGATGGATTCTCAGGCTACAATCAGGTAGCCATAGCTCCAGAGATCAGCATAAGACGGCTTTTGCCACAGAGTGGGGCATATTTGCATTTAGGGTAATGCCATTTGGACTTACCACTTTCAGAGATTGATGTGTCATGTATTTAAAGAGTTCTTGAGGAAGAATTTGGAAGTCTATGTTGATGATCTCTGCGCACATTCCAACATTAGACAGACACATATACCTGAACTTAGACAAATCTTTGACAAATGTAGAGAATATCAAGTCTGCTTGAACCCAGAAAAGTGTGTTTTCATGGTCAGGCAAGGCAAGATTCTAGGACACATAGTGTCAAAGAATGGCATATCCACTGATGAGGAGAAAGTGAGGGCTATAGCAGAACTACCGAGGCCAAAGAATGTGAAGGAAGTACAAGCTTTCATGGGGCATTGTGGTTATTACCGACACTTTATACACATGTACGCCATCATTGCAAAGCCTCTGTATGGACTTTGAATAACTTCGAGTGGACTGAGGAATGTGAAAATTCTTTCAACGAGCTCAAAAGAAGATTGTGTTCAGCACCAATCTTGACTACACCAGATTGGAATAAGCCCTTCCATGTGCATGTTGATGCGTCCAATTATGCCATTGGATGTGTGCTTGCACAACCTACTGGTGAAGGTAATATGGATCTTCCAATCGCCTATGCTAGTAGACAATTGAATGCAGCTGAACGAAACTATACCACCACTCAACGAGAAGGGTTAGGCATGGTATATGCAGTTAAAAAGTTTAGACACTATTTGCTTGCAAATAAGTTTAAATTTTTTACTGATCATTAAGCTCTGTTGTACTTGGTAAACAAACCATGCAATACAGGCAGATTGCTAAGATGGTTCCTCTTACTAATGGAATATGACTTTGAGGTAGTGGTGAGGAAGGGCAAGACCCACCTGAGAGTAGATCATCTCTCAAGGCTTACATCAGGAGAGGCACCACAAGGAGTATGAGAGGACTTACCTGATGCTTACTTGTGTAATTTAGAATTCGTACCTCAGTGGGCTAAGCCATTAGTGCTAGTACTCACACATGGGCCTAAGCATCCAATAGTAAACACTCAAGATAGAGAGATAGTAAAAGCTTAGAAATATCATATCATGGCAGGAAGTGTGTACAAACATACAGATCACGGAGTATTAGCCTGTTGTGTGGAAGAGGACGAGTACGTGAAGTGGTTGCAATTAGCACATGTAGGTGCATTAGAGCAACACTACTCAAAACAACAAACCCTACAGGCACTCAAGAGACTAGGAGTGCATTGGCCAACTATGGAAGCAGATGTTCATAGGATGTGCAAGGAATGTCCAATTTGCCACACTAAACCACCAGTGGAACATGCCACTCTTTATCACGTGTCTTTAGTGCCAGAGTGGAGCGAGCCATTAGTGGCCTTTTTGAAGACGGAAAAATTTCCTCAAGAAATGACTCTAGTTAGACAAAGGAGCTTAGAAAAAGAGGCACTAGACTATGCTCTCATTGGAGATAATCTATACAGAGAGGAAAAGATGGGTATCTTAGATTGTGTGTCCACGAGAGCGAATATCTGAAGGTATTAGAGACTGCTCACCAAGGTGTAGCAGGAGGACACTTTGGACCAGATCGGGTGATCAAAGCAATTTTATTTGCAGGTCTTTGGTGGCCAACTCTTCACATGGATGCCCATACCTATGTGAAGAGGTGTGAGGTTTGTCAGCGAACTCAGTATCCCATACACAAGGATGAGATGCCATTTAAACCTATGATGGGTGGACGTGCATTCTCTAAGTGGGGAATAGACTTTGTCGGTCCTATTAATCCCCCAGCTAAGGGTTCACATGCTGAGTATATCATTGTGGCCACAGACTATCTAACCAAGTGGGTAGAAGTGAAAGCCACTACGAAGAATGATGCTCAAACAACAGCAAAGTTCTTATTTGAAAATGTGTTCACTAGATACGGATTGCCAATAGAATTAGTAAGTGATAGAGGCACACACTTCTTGAATGAAGTCATAGAAAACCTTCTCCAAGAATTCTTGGTAGTACATAAGAAGTCTGTCCCCTATCACCCACAAGCTAATGGCCAGGCTGAGAGCACAAATAAGATCTTATGCAATGTGATGACTAAATTGGTGAATAACAAACGCTCTGATTGGGACAAACAGCTACACCATGCTGTTTTGGCATACCGAGTTGCCTATAAAACGGTACTTCAAGCCACACCCTTTCAGATGGTGTTTGGCCAGAACGCGGTGCTACCATTGGACTTTTTGATACCTACATTGAAAGTAGCACAAGAGCATGACTGGACAGGTCATGAACTCTCCTCTAGAATCTTTGATCTTGAATGTTTAGGGGAGACACGATTGAGAGCTGTAGCAGGAATCTATGCAGCCAAGAAGAGGCAAAAGGTGTATTTTGATACACATGTGAAGGATAAAGGCTTGAAAGCAGGAGACCTAGTCCTAGTCTACACATTGAAGCAACATGCACGAAAATTAGAGAAAAGAGGCTATGGACCAATGATTATCAATAGGATCTCCACAAGTGGAGCAGTACAACTAGCCACTCTAGAAGGTGACATCCTACCAAGTTACATAAGTGGATGCAGAGTCAAGTTATATAAAAAACCCTTAACAGAAGAAATGCTAAATCGACTCAATACTGCAAAGAAACGTAAGGAAGAGGAAAAGAGAATACCAGAAGAAGCACAGGCAGAAGCTTTAGAACGCATCTGATGAATGAAACTGAGAAGACAAGGCAGAGATTAGAGCATGACTGACAATCATGAAATTCATGGTTATCACATTGCCATGTGTGAGGCTTCTGATAAGCGGACCCATAAGATAGTTGATCGACGACCTTTTGTGACCCTAGAAGTCAGACAAGGAGACAGTACAAGGACCGTGAGAGCTTTAATTGATTCAGGAGCAGCCACTAGTGCAGTTCGGCTTTCTTATTGCCAGCAATTGCAATTGGAGGTAAAACCCCTAGAAGCATATCTAATAGGATTAGGAGGTGTTGAAACCCCTTGCATGGGAGAGGTGGAGCTTCCCCTCTACATCCAAGAGGTCTTCATGACTGCAAAAGTGCTAGTATGTGAAGATGAGGATCTTACTGAACCTCTTGTCTTGGGCCAAGACTGGATCTATGATTACGTAGTCAACCTCAACCTAAGAAGTGGACTTCTTTAGGCTTGGGCAGGCAAAAGCCGTCTCATGATTGAATTAGAAATCAAGCACTCGAACCATTAGAACATGCACCAACTCCTGGTCCCTCCAGGAATCCACATGAAGATAACAATTTTGTTCTTGTCCAAAGTTCTATGGTGCAGAGGATTGTCACTCTCGACGAAGGTACAGAAGTCAATAAGGAGTTCCCATCTGTTCTAGGGAAGATTCTAAAGGGACAGGCTAAGCAACACACGACATCGAGGAGATCGATGATCAAGAAGCATGAGCACCAACATGGGAAATATGAAGTACCTCGTGGCATGAAGCAGATCTGGGTATGCAAGAGGGAAAAAAACCAGGCTCCAGAGGCAGACTCTCAAAAAAGCATCAGGCGATCCACACCATCCAGGACCAAAACGAAGGAGTTCCCTAGGCAACATCCTAGCAACACCATTTCTATTTGGGTTCCTAAGCGGTCAATGAAGGCTACCCCTAATGCTAGACGGATATGGGTGCCCAAGGCCTGCTTACAAGCCCAAACAACTTCACCTCCAGTCACTAGCGTAAATCAACACTCACAAGTACTCTCTGCAATCAGCTCATGGAAGATACCTGCACCTCACAGTGTTACACCTTCGGTCAAACCTAGACATGTCTAGAAATGGGTGCCCAAAAGGTCCCAAATCCAGCACAATCTAGCTCATAAATCTTTACCTGTCATTAGCTCTAAGATCTACAAATCCTCTATCAAATTTTGGAGACTTAAACCGTGTATCAAACCCTCTGACCCAATTTTGTAAATCCATTCACTCTGGTGTAGATGCATTCTGAGTACATTGCATATCCCAAGCATGCATCTAGGATGACACTAACTACTAACCACCACTCACATCTATCACAAACACTTCACCTCTAACGACTAACCATCTAGATTGTCATGTTAGTATTGTGGAGGGAACACCATTACATCTTGTTTCCTATGCAACACTAATGTGCCTTTCTTCTTCTAGCAGATAAGCATCAACAGTCTCATGGCAGTAGCAGCAGGAACAAGCTCTCAGGCGGGCACTAGTACTCAAAGCAATTGGGACACCATGCCTGTTGAGGCTCCACTGACAGCGAGGCCTGAAGAGTTCCTGAATGTGCAAAGGATTCCCATCTCGGATCCGCCGAGTGGCCTAATAGAAAGAGTGAAAGGACATTCTCATTGGTTCAATGAGATGCCAGGAGATTTGGGAGATGCTGATCATATTTGGGAATCCAAGTTGGAATTTGGAGGAGTTTGGTGGACCTTTCACTTCTTCTCATGAGAATTTGAAGCATTACAGAATGTAGCTCCTCTTCAAGATATCTGGCAAAAAGCGGGATTGCAAGATTATTTTAGTGCAGCTTTGCCTAAACCTGATTTCCTTAGGTGCTATTACTTGATTGCAACTCTGAAGGCTACAAAAGATAAAGATCATTCAGGCACATTCCTGGTACCCTCTCTATCAAACCAGGAGGAAATGAAGAAGTTTGAGTTGAATAACACTTTAATCAGGGAGGCCCTTCAGATGTATGGCACCCATGTACCCTCCGATCGAGATCCCTTGATAGCGGAGTCTATGAAGAACAATAAACTCAAGAAGTTGAACGAAATGTGTGCTCTCACCCCCCAACATCGCCATACCACTGCGGATGTGCCTTCAACACTTTGCATTTCTGGCGCAAGACCGGTCCACCCAGCCTCATAAGAAGATCTGGTATGGGTTATACCTAGCAGAGATCGGGAGTTTACCTATTAAAGTGCCAGTGTGGATACTTGACCAGTTATATGAAGCAGGCAAGCGAGGAGTGCGGAAGCCCACTTTGAATGGCTGCTATGCCATTACAAGAATCATCTATAGATGCCTCGCCTATGATGTGCCAATCGCACGGGCCCTCAAGTACTCACAGTTGGAATTCTTCTAGGGGCAGAAATGAGGGGTTCAACCCACTAAAAGAATGCATGGATCACTTTCATAGGTACTAATTCCTCGCGAGGTCACCACGGAAGCCTCCAGGAGAGAAGAAGAACAAGTAGCCCCTTTTACGATTCATCTCCAAGGACCACAATCAGGGGGGCATGGTACAACCCACTCCATCAGCCCCTCCACTACCCACGGACGCTGAGTTTGCCTCCATGGCTACTTTGGCAGAGGATCCATCTTTTGACTTTGAAAGCTTCCTGCAGACAGCCCAATTATCTGAGAGTGAGTTTTTCTCAGAGATCGACGGCTCTGAATCTTCATCCTAGAGAGCACGACCACATGGTGAAGCACGAAGAGTACATTGGCAAGATGAGGCACAACACACTCAGGTTGAAGGCACACATGAACAAGAGGAGATGCAGAGGAATGAACCAGAGGAGAGTGAGGAGGAAGCCCCTGCCTACACGGCACAACTCAAACGGCTCTACAAGACGATCAAGCAAGTACAAAAAAGACATAAGCTATCAGAAGAGGCAAATATAGCACTAATGAACCAGATGCTGCAAGCGGAGAATGTCGACCCTCATTTTGTAGAATCATTGAATTTGTTGGCAGATACCTGTGGAATAGTGGAAGCCTTGTGGACCATGGTATATCGTAATACCCCTCAATATGACCAACGAAGGATCGATATGCGACCGTGAAGGGGAAAGATGATCCAAATGGAAGTCTCTACCTCACTTCCTACCACCACTCAAGAAGATGTTCACATGGCCAGCCCAACTAACAGTGAAGAACCAGATGTAAATATATAGATACCATCTCCACCATCACCCCCCATCCAGCCCTCCGAAACCCTCACCACCAGTATTCCTGAACCACCAGTAATAGCCATTAGTGAAACTATACCACACATCACTATTTCTCCATCCTTCCCTTTACCTCCATCCACCAGTTCCAGCCAATTTTCTGAACTCCATATGGGTCACCCCGCCACTGATCAAACTATAATAGGTCACCCTTCATATTTCCCCGCCCTCGGACAACCACTTGCCACTACCTTAACACACCCATTTCCATTCACCAATACTATCCCTCTTTCCCAACCCCACACCATTGAGCCCCTCTTGACCTTCTCAGAACCAACACACATCACCCGACCTTCATTCTTGACAAACCTTGTAAATATACTTCAACAAATTGAGAACTATAATAAAAAGTCCCTTCCCCAACCCACCTCCTCCACATTCACTGCCACCACTAACACACCACCTACCATTTCCGTATTCATGATTCACACTTCACACACCATCACGTCCGATCCTATGGACATTTCACCTTCCACAAGACCACTCACCACCACTTTTGTCTCAACATCACCACTTGTAACTTCACGCATGCCACCGCATACACCCACTGTCGGCACAACATCCACTTTTCCCTTTCCCATTTCCCGAACCCTTGCATCTTTCACCTCCACATCTGCATCCACCTCATTCAGTATGCATTGGACACCATGTTTGAAGCCGCTGCCCAGCTTAAGGAAGAATACCGATTATTGGAAGAAAACAATAAGGAGTTGTGTACTCTCTCATCCCACCTCCAGGCACGTGTCAATGCCTTGGAATTGAGTAATGCAGCATTACAACAAGAAGTCACCGCCCTCCAACAATCCCATGTGGAGCTCGAAGCCAAACATACAGAGACGAGTAGGGCAACGGAAGAACAACTCAAAGATCAGCTAGCCCATAATGCTAGACTACAACGAAACATGGCTCTACTCCGACGCCACCTAGCGGCTGCCCAAGAAGAAAACAGGAGATTACAACAACAAAATCAAGACAATCTAGAAGCCGCCATAGAGAATACTCCAGGGGCACCCATCGACCCTGCTAGCTTCCGGGCCATCCCCTTAGAAAGCATACAACAAATATTGGAAACCTATGCCAACCTCTTAGAAGCACATGATCAGCTCACCGACCAAGTAAAGGAACTACAAAGATCCCAAGTCCCTACACCACACTCACCAGAACCTAAAGAGATGGTCAATGCTGCAACTTCACCAGAGCCCGAATCTTCAAAGACCAATGAGGTACTTGAGCTACGACAACAAGTGGCAGAATTAAAGATCAAGTTGTCACAGTATGAACGACCCCCCTCTCCACCTGATCAACCAATAGAAGAAGAAGCAGTAATCATTCCAGTGGAGGAAACAATTGAAGACAACTATGAGCCTCAACCCATTCCACGAGGCAGAATCACGGAGGAAGGACAAGACACATATGAGGAACCCCCGTCGGCATGGATGAAACAGGTAGAAGAAATGGGGAGAACTCATGAGGAACGTATCTCCACCAAGATGCTGGCCATGAGGACTATTGAAGAAACCATACTTCAATCAGAATATTTCAGACACCTGGCCTCTAGAAGACTGATAACTAGTTCAGAATTACAATATAAACCCTATTTTGTATTATTGGCCGACTACAACACAGAAATCAAAAGAGTCCCCAACAGGTACCCTACTTTCGCAACACAATTCAAACCAGAGGATATTCCAGAGGAAGCCAGAAAAGGGGCTATATTCCAACCCACTTGGAGGCAAAAATATGTATATGTATATGTATATCTATATGTATATGTATATGCATATGTATATGTATATCTATATGTATATGTATATGCATATGTATATGTATATGTATTTGTATTTGTATATGTATATGTATATGTATATATATATGTATATGTATATGTATATGTATATGTATATGTATATGTATATGTATATGTATATGTATATGTATATGTATACGTATATGTATATGTATGTATATGTATATGTATATGTATATGTATATGTATATGTATATGTATATGTATATATATGTATATGTATATGTATATGTATATGTATATGTATATGTATATGTATATGTATATGTATATGTATAGGTATAGGTATATGTATATGTATATGTATATGTATATGTATATGTATATGTATATGTATATGTATATGTATATGTATATGTATATGTATATGTATATGTATATGTATATGTATATGTATATGTATATGTATATGTATATGTATAGGTATAGGTATATGTATAGGTATATGTATAGGTATATGTATAGGTATATGTATAGGTATATGTAAAGGTATATGTATATGTATATGTATATGTATATGTATATGAATATGTATATGAATATGAATATGTATATGTATATGTATAGGTATATGTATAGGTATACGTATAGGTATACCTATAGGTATACGTATAGGTATACGTATATGTATACGTATATGTATACGTATATGTATATGTATATGTATATGTATATGTATATGTATATGTATATGTATATGTATATGTATACGTATATGTATATGTATATGTATATGTATATGTATATGTATATGTATATGTATATGTATATGTATATGTATATGTATATGTATATGTATATGTATATGTATATGTATATGTATATGTATATGTATATGTATATGTATATGTATATGTATACGTATATGTATATGTATATGTATATGTATATGTATATGTATATGTATATGTATATGTATATACATATATGTATATGTATATGTATATGTAGGTGTATATGTATATGTATATGTATATGTATATGTATATGTATATGTATATGTATATGTATATGTATATGTATATGTATATGTATATGTATATGTATATGTATATGTATATGTATATGTATACGTATACGTATATGTATACGTATATGTATATGTATATGTATATGTATATGTATATGTATATGTATATGTATATGTATATGTATATGTATATGTATATGTATATGTATATGTATATGTATATGTATATGTATATGTATATGTATATGTATATGTATATGTATATGTATATGTATATGTATATGTATATGTATATGTATATGTATATGTATATGTATATGTATATGTACATGTATACTGTATATGTATATGTATATGTATATGTATAGGTATATGTATAGGTATAGTTATAGGTATATGTATATGTATATGTATATGTATATGGATATGGATATGTATATGTATATGTATATGTATATGGATATGTATATGTATATGTATATGTATATGTATATGTATATGTATATGTATATGTATATGTATATGTATATGTATATGTATATGTATATGTATATGTATATGTATATGTATATGTATATGTATATGTATATGTATATGTATATGTATATGTATATGTATATGTATATGTATATGTATATGTATATTTATGTGTATATGTATATGTATATGTATAGGTATATGTATATGTATATGTATATGTATACGTATATGTATATGTATAGGTATAGGTATATGTATAGGTATAGGTATAAGGTATACATATATGTATATGTATATGTATATGTATATGTATATGTATATGTATATGTATATGTATATGTATATGTATATGTATATGTATATGTATATGTATATGTATATGTATATGTATATGTATATGTATATGTATATGTATATGTATATGTATATGTATATGTATATGTATATGTATATGTATATGTATATGTGTTGGAACTCAAGGTCAAGCATAAAACATGGAAGCACATCAAAGAAGTAGACATAGAAGAAGAGGGAGCAAGTAGGGAGCTCCAAGAAGTGTATGTCAAATTTTCAGAAGAATCCCCTACAAAAATAGTGATTTTCATCACTAAAAACCATTGTAAATACCATTATCTATTTTTATAACTCCATTTTGTTCAAGCTGAGGAGTCCTTGAGCTTGAGGAGTATTAGAAGTACCATCGTACCAATTTTCATAATTTTTAGACTTCGTTTGAGCCCTCAAATAAGCCCTGGAACCTAATTTTTAACTATGCCGGACACTAGGTCTGGACAGGGCCAAAACTAGTAAAAAAACTATAAAAAGAGCTAGAGAGCTCATTTTTGAGGTTAGCTTGTTTAGAGAATAGAGCTTTTGTAAGAGAACTCTTTTGCAATCGAAGCTTTCCATTGTTCCTCTCTTTGATCTTACTTTGTGCGCGTGTGTGTGTATGTGTGTGCATGTTTGTGTGCTTTCACTCACGCACTTGTGCCTTCACTTGCTCGTGGTCTTCATACCGGTCCTCACGTCTCCGCGGATTGACAAGTAAAGGAGGTGGTGCTTATGCTTGAGCTACACCAAATTTTGGCGCCGTTGCCGGGGAGAGAGCTTCGAGGATGAGCGTTGTGATGGTAAGATCGTCGATTTGCGACGTTGGAAGGTAAAAAAACTGTCATTTCAGTTCATTTTCTGTTTTTCCCTCTTCATCATCATCATCATCATCATCATCATCTCCACCTTCTTCCATCTTCTTCTTCATAGAAATTTCTTGTTTTTTAGTGCATTTTCACCATTTTCATACCATTTTTCATGCATTATTGTGTGGGAAGGAGTTAGGAGGTGCAAGAGAGAGCAAACGCTGTGTTTTTTTTCATGATTTTCTGCTCATACGGAGCTCGCCATTGCCGGTGCTCAGAAATTTGAATTTCCCACCAAAAAACGCGATTCTGTGATGAAAATCGCAATTCTGTGAAAATTCAAAATTTTTTGAAAAATCACGATTTTCTGTTTTCCCGCCTAAAAGTTGGATAAAAGAATCATTCTCAGAATTGCGATTCTGTGGTCATTCTCAGAATTGCGATTCTGTGATTGTGCTCAAAATCGCGATTCTCACCAAACACGATTTTCAGCAAAATCACAATTTTCAGCCAAAAAGACGATGCTGTGAGAACACGATTCTATAAAACACGATTTTGTGAAAACACAATTCTCAGAGGCAAAATCGTGATTCTCTAAAACAGGATTCTGTGCTCAAAATCGCGATTTTCATGTAAAAAAACACGATTCTCTAAAACACGATTCTGTGCTCAAAATCGCTATTTTCATGTAAAAAAAACACGATTTTGTGAAAACACGATTCTCTGAGACAAAATCACGATTCTCTAAAACACGATTCTGTGCTCAAAATCGCGATTTTCAGTCAAAAAACACAATTCTCTAAAACACGATTCTGTGCTCAAAATCACGATTTTCAGTCAAAAAACACGATTCTGTGCTCAAAATCGCAATTTTCATGTCAAAAAACACGATTCTCTAAAACACGATTCTGAGCTCAACATCACGATTTTCAAAAACACGATTTTTTACTCAACATCGCGATTTTTAAAAACACGATTTTGTACTCAACATCACGATTTTCAAAAACACGATTTTGTACTCAACATCGCAATTTTCAAAAACACGATTTTGTGCTCAAAATCGCGATTCTCTTGATTTCACAATATCGCGATTTTCTCTAAAAGGTCCTGTTTGCCTGTTTTGACCCCCAGGAGCCTGATTTGAAATAACTTTCTCATCCAAAGTCCATTTTTTGAGCTCTATAGCTCGTTGGAAAGCTCGTTTCAAATCCTAGACGATCTCAACTGTTTTTTAAAGAATAATGCGTTGATTTTGAGATAGGATAATTTGAAGTTGACCCTTAAGTGGGACTAGGGAACCAAAGGGGCTCCAAAGAATTTTGAATCATACCAAAGGGAAAATTCGGACTCTTGACTAAAGCTTATGAACCTGAGATCTGGTAGACACTTAGGCAAGGATAAACAAAGCATTAGATCTTCTGAGGCTAGTGTCAATCATACATCCAAGTCTTGGGCACAATAACTAAGTGGTCATCTTTTACTAAGTTCAGACACAAGTGATTCAGAAATGTCTTTTAGCATGGGAAAACCTGTAGGTGGCTCAGGAACTGCCCATCTACAAACACCGGAAGGTCCCTATAAGACACAACTAGAATATATTCGGACCAACCGATTAGGTGCTCGCATCTATCAGGATGGCCTGAGGCGATCAATGGTCCAACTCAAAAATCCAGATCAATCCTTTGGACTTGAACACCCGGTGGTCAAGTTCGAAGAGGGTTCATACATTGATAAGGAAGGAACCATGTATGGGGTCACCAACCAACCAGATAGGACCGATGAGTTTGGAAATGTCATTCATGAGAATGAGATAGGAGACCTAGAACAAGGAAATGTAGGACAAGGACCCCATACTCCTAGAGGTAAGTCAGTTCTGACCAGAGTGATCACACTAGATTGGATCCCTCAAGACAACAAAAGCATAGAACTCTTCTTGAATAGAGAAACAGAGGAAGCCTTTTGGAGATTCAAGCTAGATCAACCTAGCCAATTGGGCATAGTCATCATCTATGAATTCAAAGATCCTGAGATACCAGGCAAAGTTGTTTACTTGGATAACACATCAGAGAAAATTTTCTTAGTAATAGAACATGATAGACATGCATATACTTGGAAGAGTGAATTGATTTTCCCTCCACCAAGATCCAATGTTTCCCATGGCCTCCAAGGAGTTGGATCATCCCATGCTCATGAAGCCCAGAGAGAAAGAACTAGAGAGAGACCTGAGGTAAGTTTTGCACACACCGTGGGCAGGAATAGGTCAGGATTTGAAAATGAAAGACCTGAAAGAGAGAGACATCAAGCACATAGGCAACAAAGAGATGAACAAGATTTTCCATTGCCTAGACCCCGAGAGCACCCAAGAACCCTTAGACCCACTCAAGTGATCAAGGCAATGAAGAATTATTTTGACGGGTCAGGCAATCCTTATGATCATGTGGCCGAGTTCAAACAAGTGTTAAGAGCTGAACAGGTTGAGGATTTGTTCACCCAGTACGAGGCATTTGGTCTGACTCTTAAGGGCACTGCCTTAGCTTGGTTTCAACCTCTGAGTAGTCATAACTATCGCGATATAGGTCAACTGCTAGACGAATTCATTGTAGAGTTTTCCAAGAGTGGTATCAGGCATAACACTTCATCTCTGATCCACTGCTTCAAGCAGACACCCCAAGAAACAGTGCGGCTAGCAGGTAGAAGGTTTAGACAGTACCTAGAAAGATGCCCTGCTCCAGGGCTACCACACCGGCCAAACAAGTGGCTTTGTTCTTAGATGGCTTACTGAGCACAAAGTTAAGATCCTATGTATACTTGAAAGAGCCTAGATCCATAGAAGAGTGCGTGCGGACATGCATTGACATAGAAGATAACTTGGGTGAGGAGTTAGGATTGTCCAAACTATACAAAGATTCGGATAGTTCCACTAGTCATACTTCAAAAATCTCCACGGAAATAGAAGAGATAGCTGAGCAAGTTGCCAAGAAGCTGGGAGTCCAAAATAGACAAACACAGAGAGTCACCCCATTGAATCGGTGTTATACTTGCGGAGGTGACCACATGGCTAATGTATGCCCAATGCAAAACCAAAACATTAGAGAAAGGAATGCTCCATATTGCACTATTGAGAGAAAATACACAAACCACACGGCAAGATTGTCCCTACAATAGGCAGGCTGTTAGGCAAACTTATCAACAACCTTACCAACCAGGTAGGTATCAAAACCAATACCAACAGCCATATTATAGACCACAACAGCAATATCAGGCACAATATAGGCCACAACCAGTCTTGGGAAACCAACCACCAGCTCCTGCTAACGTGATTCCAATCAAGTATGCTATGGGAGAGGAAAATCCAAATAGAGCATTGGTGCCACTAACCCCATTGATACCAGATAATGACTCTCATGCTCATAGTTCAGACTACTCCCATGAAGGTAGTCCACATGCTTATTACACAAAGTCACCTGAACATAGTGAGATTTACCCGTATCAATGTAAGGCACAACCTATGGAACAAAATTGGGAGCCTGAATATTCCAATGTCATGTATGCAAATGCTAACCCTAGGCCCCAACTGAGACAAGTAAGACCACAAGCCCCTAGAGGACCATGTTTTAGATGTCAGGGCGACCATTTCCTTCGTGATTGTCCCCACCCACCATCTCAGAGTCAAGGACAGGCTATCACAATACAAGCTTTTTGTCCTGATTGTGGAAAAGACCATCTCCCCAGAGATTGTCCAAGAAACCCCTCTAGTGCACCCAAGATTACACCCATTAATGTGGTAGGCTTAGTGGCGGATTCAAGTTCAAGTAGCAGTAATGTGGCACCTGTACAGGCAGTTACTAGGGCACAAGCATTAAAACAGGATAAACCAGCAGAACAATCAGAGTCGAGTGAATCAGGAGAGCCTAGTAAGAGGAAAACAAGAACATGGAAGGATACCAGAGAGAAGGCCAATCGCAAGTGGAATAAAAAAATATCGGAACTAGAAGAAAGCTTAAAAGAAGCGAAAACAAAAATAAAAGACATTGCATCTCAAAGCCCCTCGCATGCCGAAACTCCATCCACTCCACCTCATCCCACCCCACCACCCATTGTAAATAGACCACAACCAGGGTCTGTTCTTGCAGATCCAACCCCAGAAGACTTGGACATGATGTTCAAGGCCTACCAGGCTCGTCTTCAAGAAGGGCCAACAGTTGCAAATCTAGACAAGAGTTACCCTAGAGCAGATTGAGAGATTGAACGGATGAAAATGTGCATGAAAATGGTAGAACAAGCTCAAGCCATGCTTGAGACTAGTCAAAAGTTCAATCAAACAAACTCTATCAAATCAGATTTGCATTTCCAGGGCTTACTAGAAAGATTAGAGTGATTGGTAAACAAACCACAAGTTTCTTTACCTCCACAGGCTCAACCAGTTATTGAAAGAGGAAGCGCACCACCAATGGGAGCTTATGTTCCTAATTCCACAAATGCTGGAACACCTCCTTCAATTCAACAGTACTCTCAAGAGTTCTTGCGGGAAATACAAGAAGAGAAATGGGCGATGATCTTCATGATCAATTTCCTCAAGACGTTCCATCTATTTATGGAGATGAAGCAGAACAACAAGAAGATGAAAGGTTAGATTTTGAATCTAATACCTTAGAGGAACTGCCTCAATTTCCAGGCCCATGGGAATCTGAATCTCTCCAGATTAGAGCTCCCACAATACTGGTAAGAAATGAAGACTCAGTGGTTCCAAGGAACACTGATGTCATGAAGAACACTAAGGTTCAGTGTCACCTCACTGTAGAAGAGCTGCTCAAAGCAAAACCCGAGCTATGGAATCATGTGAAGGATCAGGTCCCAGAACTTGATTCTAATATGCCAAAAACAGGCTCTCAGCAAAAAGTACCAGAGATACCTCTAGACAAAATAGGGGACATGTGTGAGGGTGAAGAAGGTAATACTTATCTTCCAATCACCTACCAAGGTTACACAACCAAAGCAATCATAGATTCAGGTGCTGGTGTTGCTATTGCAACCGCTTCCTTGTGGAAGCAATGGGGCAAGCCCACATTAAGACCAACTAGAATGAAGCTTCAAATGGCTGATGGTCATTTTGAAAGACCTCTAGGATTGCTAGAAGGGATAACTCTAACCACTTGTGGTGTGGAGTTTGAACATACATTTGCTATATGTGACTTTGAGAAAAATAATGTCTATGAGATGATCCTAGGAAGACCCTTCCTATGACAATTGCAAATAGTACATGATTGGGGAACTAACTCCTTGTACTTAAAGCACTTAGGGGTCACCACCAAGGTCAATTTGAAGGATTACACCTTCAAAGATGTACCACCCCTACAGTGGAATTCTATCCACAAAGCGAAAGAAGATTCCATCTCTATGCATTCTGAAAGTTCACCTAATCCATCATGGTTGCATGAAGATACTCATTTGTGGATGTGCAAGGTCGCAGAGGAAGAGGAAAAACGTTTAAAGGCAAGAGAAGAAGGAACTTCGCCAGGAGATAGACCAATTAAAGACCCAGCCTATACACCGATGATCTTTCCAGATGAGGAATTTGAGCCTCATGGCTGGCCAGAAATCTTAGCCACCATGGAAATTGCTGTCAATGAAGAACAATGGACACCTCACTGTGATGAGGAGGGTTATGATATCTCAGTGTTCATGTGTCAGCCCTTGCTAGAAGAATGTGACCCTAGTGATGTCATAAAAGAAGAAGAGAATGACGATGATATAGAGTCCATTATGATGGATAGTTGCTTTAACTCAGAGCAGCACTATCTGGATGATATAGGAGTGTTCACCCAGAAAGAAGAAGAACCTCTCACAAGTATTAAAACGGTAAATTCAAAGGATGGAAGTGAGAGCAATCAAAAGAAAAAGAAAAGAAAAGCAATAAAACAAGAAGAAGAGGAATCATTGTTTGAAGTACCTGATAACTTCAAGAAATATGAGGTTGACGACCGTAAAATTTTGGTACGAATGCCTAAGAGAGAGGCCAGCATAGGAGAATCATATGATAATAAAGAAAAGACCAAGAAAGTTGTAGTGACCATTGAAGAGAACGAAGAGAGATGCACATATATAGGAGATGACCTAAGTGCAAGAGAAGAAATGGAGCTTGTAGCTCTATTAAGGGAATATAGGGATGTGTTTGCGTGGCACTATAGAGACTTGAAAGGGGTAGATCCAAGAATTTGCTCTCATACTATTCTCATGACTGTTGATGCCAAGCCCACCAAACAGAAGCCTTACACATATGCTGCCAAAATAAAAGAGGAAATTGATAGGCTGATTGAAGCTGGATTCATCTATGAGATTGAGCATACTGAATGGCTGTCCCCCATTGTCGTGGTGCCCAAGAAGAACGGTAAGTTACGAGTGTGTATTAACCTTAAAAAAGTTAATGCCGCTACAATCAGAGATAGTTATCTACTTCCAATCACAGAACACCTATTGGAGCGTGTTGCAGGCAAGGAAGTTTATAGTTTCCTTGATGGATTTTCAGGTTACAATCAAGTAGCCATTGCCCCAGAAGATCAACACAAAACAGCTTTTGCCACAGAGTGGGGAATCTTTGCATTTTGTGTTATGCCATTCGGGCTCACAAATGCACCTGCAACATTCCAACGGCTCATGTGTCATGTCTTCAAAGAGTTCTTGCGAAAGAGCTTAGAAGTATATGTGGATGATTTATGTGCTCATTTCCAAGAAAGAAGATTTCACATCCCTGAACTCAGACAAATCTTTAACAAGTGTAGAGAATATCGAGTGTGTCTGAACCCAGAAAAGTGTGTGTTCATGGTGCGTCAAGGTAAAATCTTAGGTCATTGTTTCTAAGAATGGAATCTCGACTGACAAAGATAAGGTACGAGCCATAGCGGAGCTGGCAAGGCCAAGGAATGTTAAAGAGGTACAAGCCTTTATGGGCCATTGTGGATACTACCGTAGGTTTATTCACATGTACGCGATCATAGCTAGACCCCTTTATGCCTTGTTGTCTAATTTTGAGTGGAACGACGAATGTGAGAATTCTTTCAATGAACTGAAGAAACATCTGTGCACAGCACCAATATTGACCACTCCTGATTGGAATAAACCATTCCATGTCCATGTGGATGCATCCAATCACGCCATAGGATGTGTGCTAGCACAACCCACAGGTGAAGGAAACTTAGATTTGCCCATAGCATATGCTAGTAGACAGCTCACTACAGCTGAACGAAACTATACCACAACTGAGAGAGAGGGCTTAGGCATGGTATATGCTGTGAAGAAGTTTCGACACTATTTATTGGCCAACAAATTTAAGTTTTTCACGGATCATCAAGCTTTGTTATATTTGGTCAATAAACCTTGCAATACAGGACGGTTAGTAAGATGGTTTCTCTTACTAATGGAATATGACTTTGAAGTTGTTGTCAGGAAAGGTAGAACCCACCTTAGGGCAGATCACCTTTCTCGCATCACTTCAGGAGAGTCACTGCAAGGAGTGTCTGATGAATTACCCGATGCTTATTTGTTCAATTTAGAAGTTGTTCCTAAATGGGCAAATAAGTTGGTACCAGTCCTAACCTTCGGACCCGCAAATAAGAATGTGAAAACATCACAAGAAGAAATTGTAAAATCACAAAAATACAACATATTGGCAGGAAGCATGTACAAACAAGATACTAAGGGTGTATTGGCTTATTGTGTTGAGGATGATGAACATAGTAGTTGGTTGCAGCAAGCTCATGAAGGATTGCTAGGAAATCACTATTCTAAACAACGAACATTGCAGAATCTGAAACGTTTAGGAGTGTATTGGCCTAGCATGGACAAAGAAATACATGAGTGGATTAAGAATTGTCCATAATGCAAAGAGAGACCACCAGTGGAGCATGCCACCCTTTATCAAGTGTCATTAATTCCTGAGTGGAGTGATCCATTGGTAGAGTTTATGAGATCGGGAAGATTACCCAAAGAGGCTAGTCTAGCAAGAAGACGAAACATGGCACAAGAGGCTCAAGGCTATGCCTTAGTAGGAGATAACTTATACCGAAGAGGCAAAGATGGTTACTTAAGATTGTGTGTTCATGAATCAGATTATTTGAAAGTCTTAGAAACTGCACACAGTGGCGTCGCAGGTGGACACTTCGGTCCTGATCGAGTAATCAAGACCATTCTATTCTCAGGACTTTGGTGGCCCACTCTTCATATGGATGCACATACCTATGTGAAGAAATGTGACACATGCCAACGTGCACAATATCCAGTTAGAAAAGACGAGATGCCTTTGAGGCCAATGATGGGAGGGCGTGCATTTTCCAAGTGGGGCATAGACTTCATAGGTCCTATTAACCCCCCTGCTAGAAACTCCCATGCAGAATATATTATTGTAGCCACAGATTACCTTACAAAGTGGGTAGAGGTGAAAGCCACAACAAAGAATGATGCTCAGACGACGGCTAAGTTCTTATTCGAGAATGTGTTCACGAGATATGGGCTACCAATAGAGTTAGTGAGCGATAGAGGCACACACTTCTTGAATGAGGTCATTGAAAACCTTCTCCAAGAATTCTTGGTGATACATAAAAAGTCTGCCCCTTATCACCCACAAGCTAATAGACAAGCCGAGAGTACCAATAAGATCCTTTGTAACGTATTGACAAAATTGGTAAATAATAAACGCTCTGATTGGGACAAACAACCTCATCATGTTGTTTGGGCTTACCGAGTTGCCTACAAAATGGTACTCAATGCCACCCCATTTCAGATGGTCTTTGGACAGAATGCGGTGCTACCACTGGATTTCTTAATCCCTGCTTTAAAAGTAGCACAAGAGCATGAGTGGAATGGACATGAATTGTCATCTAGGATCTTTGATCTAGAACGCTTAGGTGAGACAAGGCTACGAGCGGCTGCAGGCATCTACGCTGCAAAGAAAAGGCAAAAGGCATACTTCGATGCACACATTAAGGATAAGGGACTGAAAGAGGGAGATCTAGTGTTGGTTTACACACTAAAACAACATGCCCGTAAGTTGGAAAAACGAGGATATGGACCCATGATCATTAACAGAATTTCCACTAGCGGTGCGGTTCAATTGGCTACTTTAGAAGGTGATATCTTGCCAAACTATATTAGTGGTTGTAGAGTCAAGTTATATCAAGAACCTCTTACAGAGGACATGCTAATGAGACTCAACACTGCGAAGAAATGAAAAGAAGAAGAGTTAAGAGTGAGAGAAGAAGCACAGGCAGAGGCCAGAGAGCGTATTAGGCGAAATAAGTTAAGGCAATTAGGCCTAGATGTCAACTCAAAAGCCCCAAAATATCACATGGATATGTGTCAAAAGTCAGGCATAGCAACTTCTCAGGTCATTGACAGAAGATCCTTTATGACCATAGAGATAGGACAAGGGAAGGGCACAAGGATGGTGAAAGCATTGATTGACTCAGGTGCAGCAAGTAGTGCAATTAGACTTTCCTACTACCAAGACTTGCAGTTGAACATCAATCCCATAGAAGCTTATCTCATAGGATTGGGAGGTGTGGAAACCCCTTGTTTGGGCGAGGTGGAACTTCCCATCTACCTGCAAGATGTTCCGATGAAAGTCAAAGTGCTAGTGTGTCAAGATGAGAACCTTACAGAACCACTTGTCTTAGGACAAGATTGGATTTATGACGATGCGGTCAACTTAAACCTAAGAAGTCAAATTCTTCAAGTTTGGGTACATGAACAATGCATCACATTAGAATTAGAGAACTGCATGCTCCTAGATCATGGCACCACACACTCTCTTAATTCTTCTAAGACTAGTCATATGGAAGAAGATGTTGTATGTGTCAAAAGCTCTATGATGCAGAAGGAGTCAATCGTGGAAGAACAGGTTCGAAGGCGGGTGGATCTTTCTTCTTCTCCAAAGAATCAAGTAGCCATAGTAGTGAGTCCACCACACAAGCAAACACAACCGATCACGACAACTGCTACATCAAATAGAAAGACACCATTCGATAAGAAAGCAGTTCCGAACATGGAGCAGATCTGGGTACGCAAAGGAGAGCAACCACCAGCCTTGCCCCCACAAATCCCATCTAGGCAAGCCAACCAGGCCAGAAGACGAAGGAAGCAGCTCGGACAAGCTCAATCACAAGGTATCGAACAAGTTTGGGTGCCTAAGAAGTTAGCTACAGCTCAACAAGGGCAATTACAGATGTGGGTACCTAAGAAGCTCTTACATCTACAACAACCTATGTTCTCCCACATGCGGAAGGTCTCAACAAAGAAGCCAAAAGGAGAAGAGGGTAAGAACCACGTACAGAGACCGAAAGGAGATCAAATCAGCTCTTCAACAATAGTAGGAAGACGTGCAAAAAGGATATGGGTTTGGAAGCCAAAAGTACAAGTAGCCTCCATCGAACCAAAGCGCCAACCACACTGGATACCACAGTTCAGAAAGCATCCAACAAGGAAGACGCCTGAAGTAATCTCTATAGTGCCAAATGCTGTTCTAAAATGGGTCCCTATCAAGAGGAAGGATCAGTGGTCATCTCAAGATCCAATGGATACCTCCAACAAAGATGACATCAACATCTACAGGTGACATCAGGCCTCGACGAGCGACAACCATGTGCTCCTTGCACAACCCTATCTTTTGCACCATTCAGGTCATGCATTTCCAAAGTATGCATTAATATAGGGCCACATTACACGGCCGTGCATAGACACACTTGAGAATCCCAGGCACAAGAGCACATTGACATATGTCAAAGATTTTTATTGATTGATACTAAATTCGGTCTTCTTGTTTTGTGATATTGTTCCTTAAAAAAAAAAACAAAAAAAAACTTGTCTCTAGGCTTGGCTCTTGGAACCTGAATGAGTCATGCTTAGTTGAAGGTGGAATTGTTGATTACTAGGCATTTATCAATTTGGATAAAACTGTGTCTCGGCTAGCAGATGATATTATTGCTGCCTTATCTGGTAGATGGCAAGCACTTGGCATGAACATGGCATCTACAACTAGGATTTTCTCTTACCATGGTAGGAATGAAAAGCTTGAAGGTCCGTAACTTGAGTGACACTTAACTACTTCATGTACGAGAGCATCCAAGGAGATATCTGCAACGGGTAGTTCTGGAGGAGAAGACTCCTGCGTATGGTGAGCTAAAGAGAATATGTGAAACTCAGCTTGGTGTAGTTACCCAATTTTGTTTGCCAAAGAATATAAAGAAATTCAATTCTCAGTATTTGGCAAATGTTGCTTTGAAAAGAGGAGAGAGGATCAACCACTCAAAAGATCTCATCAGTGGACCATCAACATGGACATTCATCAACAATGTTCCATCCCAAAGGCCAAGTGTACAACACGAAGAGATGAACATCGATCAACCTTCTCCATAGTAAGTATCTTTACTCTAGCAACACTTGAGCACTTAGCTCAAGACCCGCAATTTTTGCACCATACTTCTTCCAATGCATTTTCCAAGTAAGCATTCATAGGGCTACATTACAAGGCCATGCACAAGGCACATATTTTCCTCAACCCATGCACGAACACACTTACCCATCATTCATTATGGGTTATGAGTAGTTGGCATGACTGCTCTCAACATCATCTTTGGAAGAGCTAGCGGACGTCATGGGAACAACATCCATATCTCGAAAGCGAATTGAAGCCAGTAGTTGCTCCAAATCAATCTTGACAACCTCTTTTGCGCAACTTGCAGTTTTGAAAGCTCACAACGACACATTCTTGTTGGAATCCAAGGAACAAGCTCATACAAAGGATGGACACCACCTCTCAAAGCACTACATGGAACAACCCTTACAACAAGGGTCTGTCAGGGACGACAGACTCGAGAGGGGGGGGGAGTTTTGGAACTCAAGGTCAAGCATAAAACATGGAAGCTAATCAAAGAAGTAGACATAGAAGAAGAGGGAGCAAGTAGGGAGCTCCAAGAAGTGTATGTCAAATTTTCAGAAGAATCCCCTACAAAAATAGTGATTTTCATCACTAAAAACCATTGTAAATACCATTATCTATTTTTATAACTCCATTTTGTTCAAGCCAAGGAGTCCTCGAGCTTGAGGAGTATTAGAAGTACCATCGTACTAAGTTTCATAATTTTTAGACTTCGTTTGAGCCCTCAAAGAAGCCCTGGAACCTAATTCTTAACTAGGCCGGACACTAGGTCTGGACAGGGCCAAAACTAGTCAAAAAGCTATAAAAAGAGCTAGAGAGCTCATTTTTGAGGTTAGCTTGTTTAGAGAATAGAGCTTTTGTAAGAGAACTCTTTTGCAATCGAAGCTTTCCATTGTTCCTCTCTTTGATCTTACTTTGTGCGCGTGTGTGTGTATGTGTGTGCATGTTTGTGTGCTTTCACTCACGCACTTGTGCCTTCACTTGCTCGTGGTCTTCATACCGGTCCTCACGTCTCCGCGGATTGACAAGTAAAGGAGGTTGTTGACAGGATGCGGGAAGAAGCAAGTATGGACACACATGAAGATCTAGCACTGAGGCAACTTATTTTTTTCAAAACCCCCACATCATTCTAAAGTGATTCTCATCACTACGAACCCTTGTAAATATCATTTCACCTTTTTGTAGCTCCATTTTGTACAAGCCGAGGAGTCCTCGAGCTTGGGGAGCCTTAGATGTAGTTGCCTGTCAATTTTCATAATTTTTAGATCTCGTTTGGGCCCTCAAATAAGCCCCGGAACCTAATTTTTAACTAGGCCGGACACTAGGTCTGAACAGGGCCAAAGCTAGTCAAGAACTATAAATAGAGCTAGAGAGCTCATTTTAGGGGGGAGCTTCTTGTAGTTTGAGCTTGTATGAGAACTTTCGTGCAATAGAAGTGATTCCATTGTCTTACTCTCTTTGTTCTTACGGTGTGTGCGCGTGTGTGTGTATGTGTGTGCATGCTTGTGTGCTTCTCACTCACGCACTTGTGCTTCCACTTGCTCGTGGTCTTCATACCATCCTCATGTCTTCCCGGATTGACATTAAAGGAGGTGCTACTCATCACTGAGCTACACCAAATTTTGGCGCCGTTGCCGGGGATCGAGCTTTGAGGACGAGCGTGTGATGGTAAGACGTAGAGAGGACGCGTTGGAATGGTAAGTAGTAGGTAAATTTCTGATTTTTTCTCTATCTCCATCTCCATCTCCATCTCCACCTTCATCTCCTTCTCCACTATACATCCCCTCTTCCCTTTCTTTCCCTCATTTGTTGTGTGCGAGTTTGAGAGAGAGCGATTGTGTGTGTTTGCATTTGTGTGTTTTTTGCATGTTTCTTGCAGGTATCAGCTCCATCATCATCTCCAGCAAGCTCAGCAGGTACAGAAACTGCCTGCACAGTCCCCGAGGCGTTGAGCTCGAGCTATCGCGACACTCCGAAAAGTTCGACTTCTCACGATTCTGAGTGCACCACGGCATTGCGCAGGCCTAGAGCTCCTAGGAACCCTAGATAGAACAGGAAAATTCGCCATATCTCGAGCTATCGCGACACCTCAAGGTATCGCGACACTTCGGGGTATCGCGACACTTCACGAGCTATCGCGACACTTCGGGGTATCGCGACACTTCACGAGCTATCGCGACACTTCGGGGTATCGCGACACTTCACGAGCTATCGCGACACTTGGGGGTATCGCGACACTTCACGAGCTATCGCGACACTTCGGGGTATCGCGACACTTCACGAGCTATCGCGACACTTCGGGGTATCGCGACACTTGGGGGTATCGCGACACTTCACGAGCTATCGCGACACTTGGGGGTATCGCGACACTTCACGAGCTATCGCGACACTTCGGGGTATCGCGACACTTCGAGCCGACCTATCGCGACACTTGGGGGTATCGCGACACTTCACGAGTTATCGCGACACTTGGGGGTATCGCGACACTTCGACCCGACCTATCGCGATACATGGCCATAACGCACGAAATTTTAGAGTGAATATTTGGAGTAAATTGAGGTACAATTGAGCTTAGTTTTGGTCACATTGGAGTAACATTAGAGCCTTAGAAGTGGGACAAGGCCTAGGAACCTGTGAGGAAATCCCTGAACCCTGAGAGCCTGTTTTGACCCCTATCTGCCTGAATGGTCACAACTTGACCATACGAACTCCGATTGATGAGATTTTGGTCTCGTTGTAAAGCTCGTTGAGAATCCTACGTGGACCTCGACTGGTTTTTGTAAGAATTATACGCGGAGTTTCAGAACATGCATTTTTAAGTTGACCTTTAGGTGGAACTAAGTGGTTCTCAGATTCAGGGGGTACAGTGAGTTACTCCAGGGGGACTAAAATTATTGAAGTGTGTCTTTCAAATACTTGTGGCAATCAATCTATACTAACTGGTGAGTTCTTGCAGGAACTTTGTGGGCACTCAAGGCAATCAAAGCAAGCTAGCGAGGGTGAGTACCGGGCCTGGGAGAAGGCTTCCTGGGCTTGCATAGCTGTCGGGTCAACCAGCTGATTGAGGTTGGAAAATCTCATAACCCTCCTTTGTCAATTCCTAGCCTAGACTAAGTACGACTTAGGTGTGGTAATTAACTAGGGCAACGTTAGGCACGAATCAAGTCCAAGAGAATTAATCAACCAAGTGCAAGAAAATAAATAGGTCTTAAGTACGAAAACACTAAGGGACAAAAAGATAAACGGGAATCGATCACTCATCAAGTGCGGGAATTCACTTAAGTACCCTTGACGACGCAATTTCAGACAAGACCATAAACATAATATTCAACTAAAAAGAACGAAGTGATTGATGCAAAATCAACCTGCAACGAGAGCGTGCTTGGGTTCCAGGGGGTGAATAAATCAGGCTTATGAACCTTAGATCAGGCAGACACTTAGGCCGAGACAGACAAAGCCTCAGATCTTCTGAAGCTAGTGTCAATCACACTGCCAGGTCTTGGGCCCAGCAGTTGAGTGATTACCCTGCCAGATCAGAAACAAGTGATTCTGAGATGTCCTATCACATGGAGAGATCAGTAGGTAGTTCAGGGTTGGCTTACCTAGAGAAGCCCGAAGGGCCTTATAAGACGCAATTGGAATATATCAGGACGAATCGTCTAGGTGCTCGCATCTACGAAGACGGACTGAGAAGATCGGTGGTCCAGATTAAGAACCCCGATCAAACCCATGGATTAGACCACCCGGTAGTCAAGTTTGAGAATGGAGCATACCTAGATAAAGAAGGGACTATGTACGTAGTCACCACTCTTCCTGATAGGACTGATGAGTTTGGAAATGTGATTGCGGAGACCGACATGGGTGAGATAGAGCAAGGGAACTTAGAGAGAGAGCCAAGAACCCCCCGTGGTAAGTCTGTCTTGACCAGAATCATGACTCCTGAGTGGATTCCACAAGATAATAAAAGCATAGATCTGCTTTTAAATCGGGAAACCGATGAGGCTTTTTGGAGATATAGAACTTCTCAACCTCAGGAGGGGAATACCCTCACGATCTACGAGTTTAAAGACCCTGATAGTCCAGGCCAAGTAACCTACCTAGACACTGCATCAGAGAGAATCTTCGTGGTCACTGAGCAGGGCAGACATGCCTACACTTGGAAGGGTGAATTTGTTTTTCCCCAACCAAGGTCTAATGTATCCTTTGGTCATCAAGGAACTGGGACCTCCCACGCTCATGGCGCTCAAAGAGATAGAGGTAGAGACAAACCTGAGGTAAGTTTCGCCAACTCCCTGGGAAGAGAAAGAACGGGAACAGAAAGGAATAGAGTAGGAACTGAGAGACATAGAACCCCATGGAATCACCGGGACATTGATGATTTTCCTTTGCCAAGGCCGAGAGAACACCCTAGGACCCTACGACCAACCCAACTTGTGAAGTCCATGAAGAATCATTTCGATGGCACGGGAGACCCTTATGACCATGTGGCCGAATTTCGGCAAGTGTTGAAAGCTGAACAAGTGGAGGACCTATTCACGCAATATAATGCTTTCGGTCTAACCCTTAGGAACACTGCCCTTACGTGGTTCCAACCACTGAATGAGCAGCATTTCAGAAACATAGACCAACTCTTAGAAGCATTTATTGTTGAGTTTTCTAAGAGTGGAATCAGGCATAACACCTCCTCACTAATTCATAGCTTCAAACAAACACCTCAAGAGACGGTCAGACTAGCTGGAAGAAGATTTAGACAGTACCTGGAGAGATGCCCTATGCCAGAGTTACCCACACCAGCCAAACAAGTGGCCTTGTTCCTAGATGGATTGTTGAGCGCTAAGCTCAGGTCATATGTGTACCTGAAGGACCCTAGAACGATAGAGGAATGCGTGCGCATGTGCATAGACATTGAGGACAATCTAGGTGAAGAGTTAGAGCTATCAAAAATCTATAAGGATTCTGATAGCTCTAGTAAACAGACATCTGGTCAATCCACATCCATCGAGGAACTTGCAGAGAAGGTAGCCCAAAAACTAGGTGTCTCTAGTAAGCAAATTCCTAGATTTGCCCCAGTTAAGCGGTGTTACAATTGTGGCGGTGAACATATGGCAAGTGTGTGCCCCATTATGGCCCAACCTCAGGTGAATCCTAGTAGCCAGTACTGCACCATAGAGCGCAGGTATACCAATCACACGGCACAAGACTGCCCATATAACAAACAAACTGTTAGGCAAAATTATCCTCAGCCATATCCGCAACATGGTAGGTACCAGAATCAGTACCCATCACCACAATACAACAGACCACAACAAACGTATCAGCCACCTTATCAAGGGCAGCAGAGACCTCAACCAGTCCTAGTGCAGCAACCCCCTGCTCCAACCAATGTGATCCCAGTAAAATATGCCTCTACTGAAGAAAATCCGAATAGAGCCATAGTTCCAGTCACCCCATTGCTATCAGACAGTGATCCAAGTGACCATAGTTTTGACTCCACATATATTGATAGCCCACAGGCTTACTACATGCAGTCACCTGAGCATAACGAGTCATACTACTATGAGGACCCAAGTGAAAATAGTGGGGAACCGGAGTATTCTAATGTCATGTACACAAACCCCAACTCTAGACCTCAACCTAGGCAGGTACGACCCCCATTTCCTAGAGGGCCATGCTTTAGATGTCAGGGAGATCACCTTATACGTGATTGTCCACTGCCTGCCCCTACACAGCCTCAGCCAGTAACCATTCAGGGCTTTTGTCAAGACTGCGGGAAAGAGCATCTCCTACGAGATTGCCCAAAAAACCCCAATAACATGCCTAAGATCACTCCTATCAATGTTGTGGGATTAGTTGTAGACTCCATAGGAAGCGTGACTTCCACTGCACCTGTGCAGGTGATCACAAGAGCCCAGGCACTTCAACAACACCAAGGTGTTGGCCCCGAACAGAGCCCCGAGGTGAGTGAGACAGAGAGCATAACCAAAAAGAGGACTAGAGCCTGGAAGGAGAGTCGTGAAAGGATGAAGAGGCAATGGGCAAAAAAGATAAACGAACTTGAAGAAAGCTTGAGAGAAACCAAGGCAAAAATCACAGAGATCACATCTCAACCGCACTCCCACACACTTCCACCATTACCTCCCCCATCACCCTCCATTCCTCCACCCTCTAATACACCCCACGTAACCCACCCACCACCCCGAGTAGGATCAGTATTAGCTGACCCCACTCCTGAAGGCTTGGACATGATGTTCAAGGCCTACCAGGCTCGACTTCAAGAAGGGCCAACAGCTGCAAACCTAGACAGGAGTTACCCTAGAGCCGACTTAGAGATTGAACGGATGAAGATGTGTATGAAAATGGTAGAACAAGCTCAAGCTATACTTGAGACTAGCCAAAAGTTCAGTCAGACGAACGCTGTCAAGCCGGATTTGCATTTCCAAGGCTTACTAGAAAGATTAGAGCAGTTGGTAAACAAATCACAAGTTTCTTTACCTCCACAGGCTCAACCAGTTGTTGAAAGAGGAAGCTCACCACAAATGGTAGCTTATGTTCCTAATTCTACGGATGCTGGAATACCTCCTTCAATACAACAGTACTCTCCAGAGTTCTTGCGGGAAATACAAGAAGAGAAATGGGCCAAAGAGAAGGGTGATTCCCCTCCTATTCCTGAGATTGATGATCTTCGTGATCAATTTCCCCAAGACATTCCCTCTATCTATGGGGATCAAGCAGAGCAACAAGAGGATGAGAGATTAGATTTTGAATCTAATTCTTTACAAGAGTTGCCTCATTTCACAGGCCCATGGGAATCTGAATCTCTCCAGATCAGAGCGCCCACTATATTGGTAAGAAATGAAGACTCAGTGATTCCCAAGAACACTGATGTCGTGAAAAACACTAAGGTTCAATGTCACCTCACTGTAGAGGAGCTGCTCAAGGCAAAACCGGAGCTCTGGAATCATGTGAAGGATCAGGTTCCAGAACTTGAATCCAATTTACCAAAAGTAGGCTCTAAGCAGAAAGTTCCCGAGATACCTCTCGACAAGATAGGAGACATGAGCGAAGGTGAAGAAGGTAACACTTATCTTCCGATCACCTATCAAGGTTACACAACCAAAGCAATTGTGGATTCGGGTGCGGGAGTTGCTATCGCAACTACCTCCTTGTGGAAACGATGGGGCAAACCCACCTTAAGACCAACGAGAATGAAACTTCAAATGGCAGATGGTCATTTTGAAAGACCTCTCGGATTGCTTGAAGGGATAACTCTAACCACTTGTGGTGTGGAGTTTGAACATACGTTTGCTATATGTGACTTTGAGAAAAATAATGTTTACGAGATGATCCTAGGAAGACCTTTCCTACGACAATTGCAAATAGTACAGGATTGGGGAACCAACTCCTTGTACTTACAGCACTTAGGGGTCACCACCAAGGTCAATCTGAAGGATCACACCTTCAGAGATGTACCACCCCTACAGTGGAATCCTATCCACAAAGCGAAAGAAGATTCTATCTCCGTGCGTTCTGGAAGTTCACCTGAACCATCCTGGCTGCATGAAGATACTCACTTGTGGATGTGCAAGGTCGCGGAGGAAGAGGAAAAGCGCCGGAAAGCGAGAGAAGAAGGAACTTCCCCTGGGGATAGACCAATAAAAGACCCAGCCTATACACCGATGATATTTCCAGATGAGGAATTTGAGCCTCATGGTTGGGCAGAAATCTTAGCTACCATGGACATTGCAGTCAATGAAGAACAATGGACACCTCATTGTGATGAGGAGGGTTATGATATTTCAGTGTTCATGTGTCAGCCCTTGTTGGAAGAGTGTGATCCTAGCGAGTCCTAGAAGAAGAAGAGAGTGACGATGATCTAGAATCCATTGTGATGGATACCTACTTTGACTCAGAGGAACACTACTTAGAAGACTTAGGGGTGTTAACCCAAAAGGAAGAAGAACCCCTTGCGAGCATTAACACAATAAGTTCAAAGGAAGGAAGTGAAGGAGGTCAAAAGAAAAAGAAAAGGAAAGTAGTGAGACAAGAAGAGGAAGAATCATTGTTTGAAGTACCAGAGAATTTCAAGAAATATGAAGTGGAAGACCGGAAAATTTTGGTACGAATGCCTAAGAGAGAGGCCATTATAGGAGAAGCATATGACAATAAAGAAAAGACCAAAAAAATTGTAGTGACCATTGAAGGGAACGAAGAGCGATGTACGTACATAGGAGACGACCTAAGTGCAGAAGAAGAAGCAGAACTTGTAGCTCTATTAAGGGAATATAGGGATGTGTTTGCATGGCATTATAGAGACTTGAAAGGAGTAGATCCAGAGATCTGCTCTCATACGATTCCGATGACCGCTGAAGCTAAGCCCACCAAACAAAAACCCTACACATATAATGACAATTATGCGGCCAAAATAAAGGAGGAAATTGACAGGCTGATTGAAGCCGGATTCATCTATGAGATTGAGCACACTGAATGGGTGTCCCCTATTGTAGTGGTGCCCAAGAAGAATGGGAAATTGCGAGTGTGCATTAACCTTAAAAAAGTTAACGCCGCTACGATTAGGGACAGTTATCCACTTCCCATCACCGAACATCTTTTGGAGCGTGTTGCAGGCAAGGAAGTTTACAATTTCCTTGATGGATTTTCAGGTTACAACCAAGTAGCCATTGCCCCCGAAGATCAACACAAAACGGCCTTTGCCACAGAATGGGGGATCTTTGCATTCCGAGTGATGCCATTTGGGCTCACCAATGCACCTGCAACATTCCAAAGACTCATGTGTCATGTCTTCAAAGAGTTCTTGCGAAAGAGCTTAGAAGTATATGTGGATGATTTGTGCGCTCATTCCCAAGAGAGAAGTTACCACATCCCTGAACTCAGGCAAATCTTCAACAAGTGTAGAGATTATCGAGTGTGTCTGAATCCAGAGAAGTGTGTGTTTATGGTACGCCAAGGTAAGATCTTAGGTCACATTGTTTCGAAGAATGGAATATCAACAGACGAAGACAAGGTAAGAGCAATAGCAGAATTGGCCAGACCAAGAAATGTGAAAGAGGTACAAGCATTTATGGGCCATTGTGGATATTACCGTAGATTTATCCACATGTATGCCATCATAGCTAAACCTCTTTATGGGCTGTTAACGAATTTTGAATGGAATGAGGAATGCGAGACTTCCTTCAATGAGCTAAAGAGACGTTTGTGCACAGCACCAATACTGACTACTCCGGATTGGAGCAAACCCTTTCATGTCCATGTGGATGCCTCCAATCATGCAATAGGATGTGTGCTAGCACAACCCACAGGTGAAGGAAACCTAGATTTGCCGATAGCATATGCTAGTAGGCAATTAAATGCAGCTGAACGAAATTACACCACAACGGAGAGAGAAGGCTTAGGCATGATATATGCTGTGAAGAAGTTTAGACACTACCTATTGGCCAATAAGTTCAAGTTTTTCACTGATCATCAAGCATTACTATATTTGGTCAATAAACCTTGTAATACAGGTCGCTTAGTAAGATGGTTTCTCTTACTAATGGAATACGACTTTGAAGTTGTTGTCAGGAAAGGTAGAACCCATCTTAGGGCAGACCATCTTTCTCGCATCACTTCAGGAGAGCCACCGCAAGGAGTGTCTGACGAATTGCCCGATGCTTATCTGTTCAATTTAGAAGTTGTTCCTAAATGGGCAAATAAGTTGGTACCAGTCCTAACCTTCGGGCCTGCAAATAAGAATGTGAAAACCAGCAAAGAAGAAGTTGTAAAATCATTAAAGTATCAAATCTTGGCTGGAAGTATGTACAAGCAAGATACAGAAGGGGTGTTAGCTTGTTGTGTCGAGGAGGATGAACATGCTAGTTGGCTGCAGCAAGCCCATGAGGGACCTCTAGGGAATCACTACTCTAAACAACGAACCTTGCAGAATCTAAAACGCTTAGGAGTGTATTGGCCTAGCATGGACAAAGAAGTACAAGAGTGGATCCAGAGCTGTCCAGAGTGCCAGGAGAGACCCCCAGTGGAGCATGCCACTCTTTATCACATGTCATTAATCCCAGATTGGAGTGCTCCACTGGTCGAGTTCATGAGAACAGGAACATTAACCAATCAGGCTAGCATTGCAAGAAAACGGAGCATGGAGCAAGAGGCTCAAGACTATGCTTTAGTAGGAGACAACCTGTATCGAAGAGGCAAGGATGGTTACCTAAGACTGTGCGTACATGAATCAGACTACTTGAAAGTCTTAGAAACGGCACATAGCGGTGCTGCAGGTGGGCACTTTGGGCCTGACAGAGTGATTAAGACTATTCTATTCTCAGGACTATGGTGGCCCACTCTTCATATGGATGCACATACTTATGTGAAGAGTTGCGACACATGCCAACGTGCCCAATATCCGACAAGAAAAGATGAAATGCCCTTGAGGCCAATGATGGGAGGACGTGCATTTTCAAAGTGGGGTATAGACTTTGTAGGTCCCATCAACCCCCCAGCTAGGAACTCCCATGCAGAATACATTATTGTAGCCACGGATTACCTTACAAAGTGGGTGGAAGTAAAAGCCACAACAAAGAATGATGCTCAAACGACGGCTAAATTCTTATTCGAAAATGTGTTCACTAGATATGGGTTACCAATAGAGTTGGTTAGTGATAGAGGAACGCACTTCTTGAATGAGGTCATTGAAAATCTCCTTCAAGAATTCATGGTGGTACATAAGAAGTCTGCACCCTATCACCCACAAGCTAACGGACAAGCCGAGAGCACGAATAAGATCCTGTGTAACGTATTGACGAAACTGGTCAATAATAAACGCTCTGATTGGGACAAACAACTTCACCATGCTGTTTGGGCATACCGAGTTGCTTACAAAACGGTACTCAATGCCACCCCATTTCAGATGGTCTTCGGACAAAATGCGGTGCTACCCTTAGATTTCCTAATTCCAGCTTTGAGAGTAGCACAAGAGCATGAGTGGAATGGACACGAGTTGTCCTCTAGGGTCTTTGATCTAGAGCGTTTAGGTGAGACGAGGCTACGAGCAGCAGCAGGCATCTATGCTGCAAAGAAACGGCAAAAAGCATACTTTGATGCCCATGTGAAGGATAAGGGCTTGAAGGCAGGAGATCTAGTGTTAGTCTACACATTGAAACAACACGCAAGAAAGCTAGAAAAGAGAGGCTATGGACCTATGATCATTAATAGGATCTCCACAAGTGGAGCAGTACAACTAGCCACTTTAGAGGGGGATGTCCTCCCAAACTATATTAGCGGATGCAGAGTCAAACTGTATCAGGAACCCCTCACGGAGGAGATGCTAAGCCGACTCAATATTGCTAAGCAACGTAAAGAGGAGGAAAAACGAATTCGGGAAGAAGCACAGGCAGAGGCCTTAGAGCGTATCAGAAGAATGAAGTTGAGGAGACGAGGAAGGGACCAGCCTATGACTGACACTCAAGAGTCTCCAGGCTACCACATGGCCATGTGTGAGGCTTCAGGTGGGCGCACCCATAAGATAGTAGACCGACGACCTTTTGTGACCCTAGAAATAGGACAAAAGGACAGCACAACAAGCGTGAGGGCTTTAATTGATTCAGGAGCAGCCACAAGTGCAGTTCGGCTTTCTTATTGCCAGCAGCTGCAGTTGGAGGTAAAACCCATAGAAGCATACCTGATAGGATTAGGAGGTGTTGAAACCCCTTGTATGGGAGAGGTGGATCTTCCCCTCTACATACAAGAGGTCCTCATGCCAGCAAAAGTGCTAGTGTGTGAAGACGAGGATCTGACCGAACCTCTTGTCTTGGGCCAAGACTGGATCTATGATTACGCAGTCAACCTGAACCTAAGAAGTGGACTTCTTCAGGCTTGGGTAGGCCAGAGTCGTCTCACGATTGAATTAGAAAATCAAGCACTCAAACCAATAGAACAGGCAACAACTCCTGGTCCCTCCAGGAATCCACACGAAGATAACCACGTTGTGCTTGTCCAAACTTCTATGGTGCAGAGAAATGTCAATCTTACTGAAGGCTCAGGAGCCAAGAAGGAGTTCCTAATTGATCCAAAGAAGATTCTAAACGAACGGACCAAACATCACTCTATACGAAGGAGACCGCTGATCAAGAGGAAGGAGCGCCAACCCGCGCAACATGGAGCATCTCGTGGCGTGAAGCAGATCTGGATACGCAAGGATGGGAGACCCACAGCTCCAATCGCAGATTCTCAAGGAGACAAGAAACGAGCCTCACAATCAAGGAACAAAGCTAAGAAGCCCCCTAATATAACCCCTAGGCACACCATCTCTATTTGGGTTCCTAAGCAGTCAATGAAGGCCATCCCTAATGCTAGACAGATATGGGTGCCCAAGGCTAGCTTACAAGCCCAAATTACTTCAACCACAGGCACAAGGATGAAGCAGCTCTCACAAGCACTCTTGGCCAACAACTCAGGAAGTGACAGGATACCTACACCTCTCACTGTCCACACTCCCATCAACCCCAGGAATGTCTGGAAATGGGTACCCACAAGATCCCACATATATCACACTCTCAGACCGAAATCTTCACATGTCCTTAGCTCTAAGAGCTACGACTCCTGTATCAAAGTGTGGAGAATTAAACGGTGTACTAAACCCCCTGACCCTATTCTGTAAATCCATCCACACTAACGTAGAAGCATTCCGAGCCCATTGCATAACCAAAGTATGCATCTAGGATGACACTGACCTTTAATCACCACTCACACATATCATAAACACCTCACCACTAATCACTGACCTCCGGGATTGTCGTGTTAGTATTGTGAAGGGAACACCATTACATCCTGTTTCCTATGCAACACTAATGTGCCTTTCGTCTTCTAGCAGATAAGCAACCCACTCTCATGGCAACAGCGGCAGGCACAAGCTCTCAGGCAGGATCTGGTGCTCCTATCAATTGGGATGCCATGCCAGTGGAAGCTCCACCAACAGCTAGGCCGGAAGAATTCTTGAATGTGCGACGGATCCCTATTCCAGATCCACCCAGTGGGCTAACTGAAAGAGTAAAAGGGCACTCCCATTGGTTCAATGAAATGCCAGGGGATTTGGGAGACGCGGACCACATCTGGGAGTCCAAGATGGAGTGTGGAGGGGTTTGGTGGACCTTCCAATTCTTTTCAAGAGAATTTGAGGCCTTACAAAATGCAGCTCCCCTTCAAGAGATCTGGCGAAAGGCAGGACTGCAAACTTACTTCAGTGCAGCTCTACCAAAACCTGACTTCCTCAGGTGTTACTACTTGATTGCCACGATGAAACCTACCGGGGATAAAGATCACTCAGGCACATTCTGGGTGCCCTCCTTATCTAATCTGGAGGAGATGAGGAAGTTTGAACTAAATGTAACATTAATCAGGGAAGCCCTTCAAATGTATGGCACTCATGTGCCTTCAGATCGCGACCCCCTGATACCAGAATCAATGAAAAGCAATAGAGTCAAGAAGCTCAAAGACATGTGCGCCCTCACCCCCAACATCGCCATACCCCTGCGGATGTGCCTCCAGCACTTCGCATTTCCAGCTCAAGACCGTTTCACTCAGCCTCACAAGAAGATATGGTACGGACTGTATTTAGCAGAGACCGGCAGCTTGCCCATTAAGATGCCAGTGTGGATCTTAGATCAGGTATATGAGGCAGGCAAGCGGAGGGTGAGGAAACCCACTCTACATGGTTGCTGTGCGTTGACTAGAATCATCTACAGATGTCTGGCGTACGATGTACCAGTTGCGCGAGCCCTAAAGTATGCACATCTGGAGTTGTTTAAGGGGCGAAAGTCAGGGAGTCAGCCTGCAAAAAGAATGCGTGGATCCCTTTCACAAGTCTTGATCCCTCCAGCAACCACTACCGAAGTATCCACTAGAGCGGAAGCCCCGGTGGCACCAATCATAATCCATCTCCAGGAGTCTCAACCAAGAGAGGTGGTACAGCCCACTCCCTCTGCCCCTCCGCTACCTACCGAGGCAGAATTCGCAGCGATGGCCACTTTCACCGAAGACCCAAATTTTGATTTTGAAACATTTCTGCAGACGGCTCATCTATCAGACAGTGAAGGTTGCCCTGACAATATCGATCCGGGGACATCAACCCAAAGAGAACATGCACGAGGTGAGACAAGCAGCGTACAGGAGCTAGGAGTGACACAACCTCCTCCAAGTCCAAACACACAAGCTCAAGAGCAGGCACCAAGGAATAACCCAGAAGAGAGTGAAGACGAAGCCCCTGCATATACGGCACAGCTCAAACGATTATACCAGACAATCAAGCAGGTACAAAGCCGCCATAAAATGTCAGAAGAAGCAAATAGGGCCCTAGTAAACCAGATGTTACAGTCAGAGCATATCGACCCCCAATTTGTAGAATCGCTAAATCTTTTGGCGGACACCTGTGGCATCAGTGAAGCATTGAGAACCTTGGTCTGTCAAGAGAACCCTGCTTATGATCAAAGAAGAATTGATACGCGGCCGCGACAAGGAAAGATGATTCAGATGGAAGTATCTACCGAGCTAGCTACGTCCACATCAGAAGATGTTCACATGATTAGCCCTAGGCCCAATAATGAACCGGAGGAAATTACGCATGCACCATCCCCCCCATCATCCCCTATCCCACCCTCAGAGCCTCTCTCCACTTATTTTTCTACACAACCATTCTCCTCCTATAGTGAGACCATTGTACACACCCCCGTTTCTACTCTCCTTCCTTCACCCTCATCCATTTCTGTCACTCAGATTTTTGAACCCCAACTAGGTCACCCTTCCTTCCTCCATGCCTTTGGACAACCATCTGTCACTAGTCAGACTCTTTCCCTTCCCTTACCCTCCACCCTTCCATTTCCTCCCTCCCAAACTATACCTACTCCATCTCTTGTAACTGCCTCGGGCACCACACTATTCACCCAACCCTCCTTGTGGACCCAATTTGTAAACATTCTTCGACAGGTTGAGGAACATAAGAAAAAGTCCCTTCCCCAAAGTCACTTCCCCACATTCACAGCCACCACTATCACACCACCCACCATCCCGGTGTTCACATTTCACGAATCACACTCACTCATGTCCGATCCCATGGACATCTCACCATCCGCTGGATCACCCACCACCACTGTTCTCACAACACCATCACAGGTTATTACACTCACATCACCACTTCCACACACAGTAGGCACAACATCCACTTTCCCCATTCCCACTTCCCAACCCCCTGCATCTTCCACCTCATTTAGTCTTGCACTCGACACGATGCTTGAAGCTGCCACTCAGCTCAAGCAAGAATATACATTATTGGAAGAAAATAACAAAGGGCTTTGCACCCTCTCAGCAACACTCCAAGAGCGTGTCACTGCTTTGGAGTTCATTCATACGGAGTCACAACGCAAGATATCCGCCCTCGAACAGACAAATGCGCAACTCGAGGCGAGACATATGGAAGAGCGCAAAGCCATGGAGGAACAGCTGCGAGATCAGATGGGCCGCAACGCAAGGCTTCAACGAAATATGGCTTTGCTACGACGACATCTAGCGGCAGCTCAAGAAGAGAACAGACGGCTTCAACAACAAAACCAAGAGAATCTCGAGGCGGCCATGGAGAACACCCCGGGAGCACCCATAGACCCGGTCAAATTTCAAGCGGTCCCATCAGAGAGCATACAACAAATATTGGAAACGTATGCCAATCTGTTAGAAGCACATGATCAGCTTGCCGACCAGCTAAAGGACTTGCAGAGACCCCAAGAGTCTACACCACACCGACAGGAGCATAAAGAAATGACAGACGCTGCTACTTCAACCGAACCTGAACCTTCAACGCCCAACGACGTGCTGGAGTTACGCCAGCAGATCGCAGACTTAAAACTGAAGTTGATGCAGTACGAACGACCCCCTTCCCCACCAGAGCAACCGTCAGAAGAAGAAGCAGTTACCATCCCAGTGGAGGAAGCATTAGTCGACGCCTACGAGCCTCAACCATTCCCAGGAGGACGCGTAACAGAAGAAGGCCAAGATACCTATGAGGAACCCCCATCAGCATGGATGAAACAAGTAGAGGAGATGGGGCAAACTCATCAGGAGCGGATATCCACTCAGATGCTGGCAATGAAGGCCCTTGAGGACACCATCCTTCACTCAGAATACTTCAGACACATCGCCCCTAGACGCCTTATCACTAGTTCAGAACTGCAATACAAGCCCTATTTTGTACTGTTAGCTGACTACAATGCAGAAATCAAACGGGTCACCAACAAGTGCCCCACATTTGCCACACAGTTCGAACCAGAAGACATACCAGAAGCGGCACGAAAAGGGGTCATATTCCAACCAACGTGGAGGCAAAAGTTACTTGAAACTTACCCAGAAATGCTTCGAACATGGGATCATGCCCCCATGCATTTGAGGTACAATCCGTGTTTTGGGCCAGTGCAAAGACGGCGATCATGGAAAGCTTTTGCCATCAAGGTTCAGAATAACGCAAACTGCAAGGAATGGCTCAATTACCCCGCTATCGCCCCCCCAACCGGTACTCCTACAGTGTCATACATGATTGCAACCATCAGACATTGGATACCACGCCTCCACCCTATGCCAGATGTCGCTGCCCAGATGATGCTCAAGATCTTCGACATGATGCAGGTCGTACTCAAAACTTTTCGCAATGTATGCCGTATTCAACCTCCTATTCCCGGGTTTATTAATGGTAACTACGACCTGCTATATGATATGAGCACAACCCCGAGCATACGAGTGGCTTACGCATGGCATGCACGCATAAGATATCTCCCTGCCTGCTACAAGCAAACATTTGACGATATGTTCACCACGGGGTTTTGGGAAGCACATTCAGAGGTATTTGCGCCACGGCCTACGCATCTACTCCATCTCTTTGCATGCGAACAAACGATGCATTCTGAGCTTTACACGATGCCACAACCTGACATGCCTGGTACAGTGGATTGGGAGGCTTTGCAACGAGATCTAATCAGAGGTTTAAAAATCAAAGAACAAGAATTGGCAACCGACCTCCTGCAACAATACATTGATCAAACGGCGGAAAAGAGGTCTGTCAGAGGCGACAGACCCTAGGGGGGGGAGAGTGTTGACAGGATGCGGGAAGAAGCAAGTATGGACACACATGAAGATCTAGCACTGAGGCAACTTATTTTTTTCAAAACCCCCACATCATTCTAAAGTGATTCTCATCACTACGAACCCTTGTAAATATCATTTCACCTTTTTGTAGCTCCATTTTGTACAAGCCGAGGAGTCCTCGAGCTTGGGGAGCCTTAGATGTAGTTGCCTGTCAATTTTCATAATTTTTAGATCTCGTTTGGGCCCTCAAATAAGCCCCGGAACCTAATTTTTAACTAGGCCGGACACTAGGTCTGAACAGGGCCAAAGCTAGTCAAGAACTATAAATAGAGCTAGAGAGCTCATTTTAGGGGGGAGCTTCTTGTAGTTTGAGCTTGTATGAGAACTTTCGTGCAATAGAAGTGATTCCATTGTCTTACTCTCTTTGTTCTTACGGTGTGTGCGCGTGTGTGTGTATGTGTGTGCATGCTTGTGTGCTTCTCACTCACGCACTTGTGCTTCCACTTGCTCGTGGTCTTCATACCATCCTCATGTCTTCCCGGATTGACATTAAAGGAGGTGCTACTCATCACTGAGCTACAGAGGTGGTGCTTACGCTTGAGCTACAATATGTATATGTATATGTATATGTATATGTATATGTATATGTATATGTATATGTATATGTATATGTATATGTATATGTATATGTATATGTATATGTATATGTATATGTATATGTATATGTATATGTATATGTATATGTATATGTATATGTATATCTATATGTATATGTATATGTATATGTATATGTATAGGTATATGTATATGTATATGTATATGTATATGTATATGTATATGTATATGTATATGTATATGTATATGTATATGTATATGTATATGTATACGTATATGTATATGTATAGGTATAGGTATATGTATAGGTAAATGTATATGGATATGTATACGTATATGTATATGTATAGGTATAGGTATATGCATATGTATAGGTATATGTATATGTATATGTATATGCATATGTATATGTATATGTATATCTATATGTATATGTATATGTATATGCATATGTATATGTATATGTATATGTATATGTATATGTATATGTATATGTATATGTATATGTATATGTATATGTATATGTATATGTATATGTATATGTATATGTATAAGTATATGTATATGTATATGTATATGTATATGTATATGTGTAGCTCAGTGATGAGTAGCACCTCCTTTAATGTCAATCCGGGAAGACGTGAGGATGGTATGAAGACCTCGAGCAAGTGGCGGCACAAGTGCGTGAGTGAGAAGCACCCTAGCATGCACACACATACACACACACGCGCACACACGGCAAGACAACGAGTGAGAATCAATGGAGTTCTTAGATTACTTTCAAGAAGCTCTTACAAGTTTGTTTTAATTACAATCTCCCCCCAAAAATGGGCTCTCTAGCTCCTTTTATAGCTTTTGACTAGCTTTGGCCCTGTTCAGACCTAGTGTCCGGGCTAGTTAAAAATTAGGTTCCAGGGCTTATTAGAGGGCTCAAACGAGATCTAAAAAATATGAAAATTGGCAGGTAGATACTTCTAAAGCTCCTCAAGCTCAAGGACTCCTTGGCTTGCACAAAATGGAGCTACAAAAAGATGAAAATGGTATTTACAATGGTGTTTAGTGATGAGAATCACTTTTAATTGGTGTAGAGGTTTTGAAAAATTAAAGGTTGCCTTAGTGCTAGATCTGCGTGAGTGCTAGTACTTGCTTCTTCATGAGGAAAATTATTGGCCTACTTGCCAGATCTTATTTGACTGCCATGTCTGCTTGTGCTGTCCCTTCGCTCTGACTCTCTTCGTCTTGTGGCTCCTTCGGTTCCCTGACTGCTGCCAACACCCCCCCCCACTCTCGCGTCTGTCGCCCCTGACAGACCCTTGTCTAGAGGATTTTTGAACATAGTATTGGACGACATCGGAGGCTAGGTGGTGTTCTTCGAGTCGCAAGCCGCGTGCTAGATCTGTGAGCAAATCATCCCAATTCACAGGTCCGGGAACATCTGGATGAGGCACCCTCAATTGTTCTGAGTAAATAGTTCTCTCCACAGCAAATAATTGGAGGAGATGTGATGGTCTGGGTATAAAGATTTCGGAGTGATATTCCCAGAATCCTGTGATGAACATCTCCTCAAATGTCTGTTTAAAGCAGGCTGGGAGGTACTTGATTCTGGCGTGCCAAGCGTATATTACTTCAATTGACGGGGTGGTACTCATATTGTACACTAGATCTTGGTTTCCTGTCACAAAGCCTGCACCTGAGAAGTGAGGGTCCTTAATGTTTTTAAACGTCCTGAAAGTGATCAGCATTAATTCAAATATTTTCATACACATCTGGGCCATCACATCAGGATTATTGCGTAGTCGAGTACTCCAGTGACGGATTGTAGAAATCATGTAGTTGACCGTGGGGGGTCCTCGTGGAGGTGCTAGATAAACATAATTCAACCATTTTGCACAGGCTTTGATGTCTCTGACGGCAATAGTGAATTCAGGCCAGGTGCGTCGTCGAAGAACTGGAATGTAACAAGGGTTATACTTAATAAACAACGGCATATTATTCCAGGTTCGGACCATTTCTGGATACGTTTCCAAAAGCCTGATTCTCCAGGTGGGTTGATGGATGGACCCACGCTGAGCACTTTCCGGTATATCATCTGGACCAAATTGTGTAGCAAATGTGGGAGGCTTGCCACATTGTCGTTGAATCTCCGCGTTGTAATCGGCCAAAAGTATACAGAATGGCACATATTGGTCATTATTGGTGCCTATCCATCTATGATGAGACATGCTTCTGAAATATTCAGACTTTATGACAGCTTCTTCTAAGTTCGCTAGTGATTGGATCTGAATGGCCACCCGTTCTTCGTGGGTGTTCGCTATCCTTTCTAGTGTCTGAAGCCACTCGGGTGCTTCCACTTCCAATGTGTCTAGTCCCTCTGAGGTTCGTTGCCCGCCTGGCATCGGCATAGGAACATACGGTTCCTCGTACGAATCATCTACCTCAATAGGGACCAACTCTTCTTGCTCTGGTTCTACCACTGGAGATGGCTGTCTCTCGTATGTCAGTAACCTCTTTTGTAATTCTGCTACCTGCTCTGTTAAGGCCTTTACTTCGTCTGAGGTAGAGGTGGATGGGACACTCTTCGGTTGTTCTTCCTGTTCCTTAAGTCTGCTCTGTAGTGTGTCACGTTCTCTTTCCAAGTCATCATGGGCTTCCAGGAGATCTGCATAGCTTTCCAAAATGGTTTTCATCGTCTCCGTGGGGACTGCTTTGAACTGCTCTGGATCTATCTCGTGGGGAGATCCTTCCATTGCTGCTTCCAGATTCTCTTCATTTTGTTTTTGCAGTCTTTTGTTCTCTTCCAGTGCTGTGGCCATATGTTTCCTGAGTAGCGCCAAGTTGCGTCTGACTCGTAAGTTATCGGCCTGGTATACTTTGAGCAAGGCTTCTAGTTGTTTGACGCCTGATTCTGTCGATGGTTGTGGTGCCTCCAATAGTGTTTGGTGAGCCTGCTCAAGCGTTGTATAGCGTTGATTCACTTCTACATTTTCGTCTTGTAGAATGTGAAATTGCCTTTGTAAGTTCTGGTGGTGTGTTGTCAGTTGTTGATACCGGCCGTCCAGAGCTCTGTACTCATTTTGAAGCTGATATACACATTGATTTAATGCTAAAAATATGCTATTTACATTAAATGATGCTGGGAGGGGTGAAGATGCAGGGGTAATGGGGGCGGGAAAGGGAGTTGTGAATGATGTTGATGCAAGTGGAGATGTGGGTGGAGGGGGTATGGGAGATGAAGGTGGCATGGGGGGAGGGAGCGGTGCTGTGGCAGGAGATGTTTCCATAGTGTCAATTGTTTGAGTGACAATGTAGATGGGGATCGTGGGTGGAGTGGATGTGACGTCAGTGAAAAGAGTGGTGAAAGTGGGCATGGTGACTCCCCCGAATTGGATTCCCGGAGAGAGTGGGATGCCCATGATAATGGTGGTGGTAGTGGACGTGGTGGTGCTAGTGTCATGTGGTGGAGTGAATTGTGTAGTGCGAGGTGGGGATGGTGGTGACAGTGGTGCTTCCTGATGTTCTTCTGCTTGCGTTGTCTCTCCTGGTGCTGATACATTGATATGAATTTGTTTCCCGGACCTCCTGGGACGAACGGGAACCCTCTTCTCAAATCTGTGAATGTAGGCCATTGCCTCATGGATGGCCTCATCCACTCCTACTGCATCGGCATGAAGGTTTATGGACTCAATGAACATATCGTCCACACCTTCCTCAACTAGCAACTGGTTCATGAGTTTCTTGCTCGATTCCAGTGACATCTTATGCTGCTCCTGAACTAGTTGCATGGTGCGATATAGTCTTTTGATTTGTGCCGAATACGCAGGGGCACTTGCCAGCTCGGAAAGCTCGTCATATTCTTGTTCCTCGTAGGCTTCTTCCTCTTGTTCTGTCTCTTGTTCCTCGACGTCGACTTCTACCACTTCTGGTCGAGTGGGGGCTGCTGTTGTTGTCTGGGGTAGTGGATCCTGAGTTCGTTCTGTTTCCGTCTCGAGATTAGAGTCATAGATCAATCTGGCCACTTCTTCATCAGTAAGATCGTTGAGAGTAAAACCTTGTGGGAATTCCAGATCTGATGGGACGGGTGGAAATACCAGATTAGGTCCATCTGTGCTTGGTCTTGGTAGCCGGATTGTGAATGGCCTAATGCGTCGTGTCTGGGGAGGGGTAATTTCTGGTGTAGTTGTGGCTCCCCTTGGTTGAGCACAGGGTAATTGTACTCCCCCCCTCATCTTCTTTGATGGGAGACCTGCTGCTGATAGTCTTCTCTGGAATTCCTGGGCGCGGGGCCATATGAGTGCCCGCTGAATAGGCACGTCATAAGCCAGACATTGGTAGATTATCTTTGTTAGAGCGCAACATCCATGAAGCACATTTTTCTGCTTCTTGTTCCACCTTTGATGGGCTAGGTGGATCTGATCTATAATCCAATGTGGCACATTGATGGGAAGGCCTTCTGTCTCTGCCAGATACAAGCTGAACCATATTTTCTTTGGGGGCATGGTGAATCTTTCCTGGGCGGGAAAAGCAAAATGCTGCATGACGGTTCGCAGGTGAAGAGCAATGGTTGGTGTCATTGCTACCATATCCTTTAGCTTATTAAGATCTTTGTGTTTCATTCTACCTGGAACCATGGTTTCCTTTTCAGTGGGGATGTGCATGCCATATATGCCCAATGCTTCTCATACGAGATTAAGGGTCAGCTTGAATCTTTTAAGCTCATGACCCGGCAGCAGTGAGGGTAACACAAAGGTGCTGTCGCCTCCCTTGGCCCTGCTTGGCGTGATGGTACTGATAAGGTATGAACATCGTAAGAAATCCGGCTTTGGTAAGTGGGCCCTGAAATAACTGTCCACACCGGCTTTGGTCCATACTGATCGCATGACTTCGGCGTTCTGATAGCTTTCAAACTCGCGCGTGAAAAAGTGGTATCGTCCCCATTTACCATTAAATTCCAATTCTGCTTCCTAGAAATAGGTTCCATCGCCCAATGGTCCAGCGACATCACTGAACCAGTGAGCGTGTTTACCTACTTGAGAAGTGTGCCCTTGAGGAGGATCCTGAATGGGGAGCACATGCACGGCTTGAAGTTCTTGCGGCCTTGCGGTGAGATGTGGCTCGAGGAGGAGTGTTTCTATGTCCACAATCTGTGCACCGGATCCGGCTTGAGAACTGGCACCTCCTGCTTCTGCCATGGCCCTGCTTGCTGGTTGGTTCTGTGAGAATATAGAACCACGTGTTAACATCGTAATGGACAGAATAAATCCGTTGTTGTCCCCGTTACAACATTAACATGAGGTATATGGTGAGTTAGTGGTTAGTAAGTGCACGAAGACAGTGTGTGTAGTTAATGCTTGGGTAGTCCTAGGAGACTAATGCAGTTAGTAAGTGGGGATGAATTTACAAATTGGGGTCGGGGGGTTTATTACAGGTCTTAGGCTGCCAAATGCAGTGGATGGATTTTGCTCTTGGTTTCGTAGAGACTCTAGAGAGCTTTATAGGTGTATCGGCTTGAAAATGAGGCCTTTTAGGGACCCATTTACAAGCGATTATGTTCGTGCTCATGGGCCTTGGTGGGTTCTTGAGTGTTGAAAACGAGTGAATGCTGGCTGTGCGAGTGAATGGGTTACGCTGTATAGGTTGTGGCCTCGGCGTTGCTATTTGCGCCCGCCAACAAGCCTTAGGCACCCAAATTTGTCTTGATTGTGGGCTAGCCTTCATCGACTTCTTGGGTACCCAAATAGATTTCACGTTAGCAGAAGAATTTCTGAAAGACTTCTTATTAGTGTCGTGTTGTTGGTTACTAATAAGAGGCCTTGCCCGTGTGGTTGGCTTGAGTGCAACCGGGTGTTCGCCTTTCCGCACCCACACTTGGTTTACTTGCTGAGACATTTTGCTGTGCAGGTACTTTTGATTTCCGGCATAGGTAGTACTCTGCTTCTTCTGCCTTTGATCCACCTTTGGTTGCTGCCTCCTTCTGGCCTTTGGAAAAGAAGGGAGCTCTGTTGCATCCCTGACTCCTTTTTTGAGAATATCATTCCTCTGCAACACATAGTTTTGGACAAGAATAGCATGGTCAACTTCATGTGCACCCCTGGAGGGACCAGGAGTCTATGCCTTTCCTAGTTCCTTGAGTGCTCCAGTATCTAACTCTACTGTAATTCGACTATGATTGACCCATACCTGAAGAAGTCCACTTCTTAGGTTTAAGTTGACTGCTTGGTCATAGATCTAGTTTTGACCCAAGACAAGAGGTTCCGTGAGGTCCTCATCTTGACACACTAGTACTTTAGCTGTCATTGCCTCATCATGAATGTAGAGGGGAAGTTCCACCTCGCCCATGCAAGGGGTTTCCACGCCTCCCAATCCTATGAGATATGCTTCCACAGGATTGGCATTTAACTGCAACTCTTGACAGTAAGACACTCTAACAGCACTAGTGGCTGCACCTGAGTCAATCAAGGCTCTTACGGTCCTTGCACTCTTTCCTTGTCCTATATCCAAGGTTATGAACGGACGTCGATCAGTTATCCTATGTGAGCTTGTTCCTACGACTTCACACATTGCCATATGATATCCTTGATCTGCACAGTCATTTGTTCTAGGCTGATCTCGGCCTTGCCTTCGCAATTTCATCCTTCGTATACGCTCTAGGGCTTCTGCTTGAGCTTCTTCTCAAATTCGCTTTTCTTCCTCTTTGCGTTTCTTAGCAGTGTTGAGTCGACTTAGCATTTCCTCCGTGAGAGGTTCTTGATACAACTTGACTCTGCATCCGCTAATATAGTTTGGGAGAACATCACCCTCTAATGTGGCCAGTTGTACTGCTCCACTCGTGGAGATCCTATTGATGATCATAGGTCCGTAGTCTCTCTTTTCTAGCTTCCTTGCATGTTGTTTCAGTGTATAGACTAAAACTAGATCTCCTGCTTTCAAACCCTTATCCTTCACATGGGCATCAAAGTATGCCTTCTGTCTCTTCTTGGCTGCATATATCCCTGCAGCTGCTCTCAGTTTTGTTTCTCCTAATCGTTCAAGGTCAAAAAGTCTAGAGGAGAGTTCATGACCCGTCCATTTGTGCTCTTGTGCTACTCTCAATGTAGGAATCAAGAAGTCCAAAGGTAGCACAGCGTTTTGGCCAAATACCATCTGAAAGGGTGTGGCTTGGAGTACCGTTTTGTAGGCGACTTGGTATGCCCAAACAGCATGGTGTAGTTGTTTGTCCCAATCAGAGCGTTTCGTGTTCACTAATTTTGTCAGTACATTGCATAAGATCTTATTAGTGCTCTCAGCTTGTCCATTAGCTTGAGGGTGATAGGGAGCAGACTTCTTGTGTATTACCAAGAATTCTTGGAGTAGATTTTCCATCACTTCGTTCAGGAAATGAGTGCCTCTATCACTTACAAGCTCTATAGGTAGCCCATATCTTGTGAACACATTCTCAAACAAGAATTTGGCAGTTGTTTGAGCATCGTTCTTTGTCGTGGCTTTTACCTCTACCCACTTAGTTAGATAGTCTGTTGCAACAATGATATATTCCGCATGAGAACCCTTGGCTAGGGGATTAATAGGACCTACAAAGTCTATTCCCCACTTAGAGAACGCACGTCCACCCATCATAGGTTTCAGTGGCATCTCATCTTTGCATATGGGATACTGAGTTCGCTGACAGACATCACACCGTTTCACATAGGTATGTGCATCCATGTGAAGGGTAGGCCACCAGAAGCCCGCAAATAGTATTGCCTTGATCACCCGATCTGGTCCAAAATGTCCTCCTGCTACACCTTGGTGAGCAGTTTCCAAGATCTTAAGATATTCACTTTCATGGACACATAGTCTCAGGTAACCATCTTTACCACGCTTGTATAGATTATCACCAATGAGTGAGTAATCCTGGGCTTCTTGTTCTAAACTCCTTTTCCTAGCCAGAGTCATGTCTAGAGGGAATGTTTTTGTCCTCAGGAAGGATACTAGAGGTTCACTCCAATCTGTTACAATAGATACTTGATAAAGAGTGGCGTGTTCCACTGGTGGTTTAGTGCAACAGATTGGGCATTCCTTGCACAACTTTTGGACATCCGCTTCCATAGTTGGCCAATGTACTCCAAGTCTCTTTAGGGCCTGTAAGGTTCGTTGCTTTGAGTAGTGTTGCTCTAACGCACCTACATGTGCTAATTGCAACCATTTAGCGTACTCATCCTCTTCTACGCAACAAGACAAGATCCCTTGATCTGTGTGCTTGTACATACTTCCAGCCATGATGTGGTACTTTTGGGCTTTTACAACCTCTCTATTCCGTGTGTTTACCACTGGATGATTAGGCCCATATGTCAATACTGGTACCAATGGCTTAGCCCACTGCGGCACCACTTCCAAATTAAACAAGTAAGCATCAGGAAGGTCATCTGATACTCCTTGTGGGGCTTCTCCCGATGTGAGCCTAGAGAGATGATCTGCTCTTAAATGAGTCCTCCCTTTTCTCAGCACTACCTCAAAGTCATATGCCATGAGCAAGAGAAACCATCTCACTAATCTTCCTGTATTGCATGGCTTGTTTACGAGGTATAGCAATGCCTGATGATCAGTAAAAAATTTAAACTTATTTGCAAGCAAATAATGTCTAAACTTTTTAACTGCATCTATCATGCCTAAGCCTTCTCTCTCAGTAGTGGTATAATTTCGTTCAGCTGCATTCAATTGTCTACTGGCATAGGCAATTGGAAGATCCATATTACCTTCACCCGTAGGTTGTGCGAGTACACATCCAATAGCATAATTGGATGCATCCACGTGAACATGGAATGGCTTGTTCCAATCTGGTGTGGTCAAGATTGGTGCTGAAGATAATCTTCGTTTAAGCTCCTGGAAGGAGTTCTCACATTCATCAGTCCACTCAAAGTTAGTCAGAAGTCCGTACATGGGCTTAGCAATGACAGCATACATGTGAATGAACCGGCGGTAGTAACCACAATGTCCCATGAAAGCTTGTACTTCCTTGACATTCCTTGGCCTAGGTAGCTCCGCTATGGCTCTCACTTTTTCTTCCTCAGTAGATATGCCATTCTTTGACACTATGTGCCCTAAAATCTTGCCTTGCCTGACCATGAAAACACATTTTTCTGGGTTCAGGCAGACTTGATATTCTCTACATTTGTCAAAGATTTGTCTGAGTTCAGGAATATGGGTTTGCCTAATGTTGGAATGGGCACAAAGATCATCAACATAGACTTCTAAATTCTTCCTCAGGAACTCCTTAAATACATGGCACATCAGCCTCTGGAAGGTCGTTGGTGCATTGGTAAGCCCAAATGGCATTACTCTAAAAGCAAAAATGCCCCATTCTGTGGCAAAGGCTGTCTTATGCTGATCCTCTGGAGCTATGGCTACTTGATTGTAACCCGAAAATCCATCAAGGAAGCTGTACACTTCCTTGCCTGCCACTCTTTCTAAGAGATGTTCTGTGATGGGAAGTGGATAGTTATCTCGAATCGTGGCTGCATTAACCTTCTTCAAGTTAATGCATACACGCAGCTTTCCATTTTTCTTGGGCACCACTACGATGGGGGATACCCACTCAGTGTGCTCAATTTCATAGATAAATCCAGCTTCAACCAGTCTATCTATCTCTTCTTTGATCTTAGCAGCGTAATTATCGTTATATGTGTAGGGCTTTTGCTTAGAGGGTTTAGCATCTGAGGTCATGGGGATGGTGTGTGAGCATATGTCAGGGTCAACACCTTTCAAATCCTTGTAACTCCAAGCGAATACATCTCTGTATTCTCTTAGCAAGGCAATTAACGCATGCTCTTCTTCCTCTGTTAGGTCATGGCCTATGTACGTGCATCTCTCCTCTCCTTCTTCTAGGGCCACTACTATTTTCTTGGTGGTTTCTTTGTTATCATAGGCCTCCCCTGATTGTGCCTCTCGTTTAGGCATTCTTATCATGACCCTCCTGTCATCTATCTCATATTTCTTAAAATTTTCTGGGACCTCAAACAAAGATTCTCCCTCTTCTGGTGAGACTTCTCTCTTCTTTCGTTTCTTTACTTCTTCCTTCGTGGTCACATGTGTGGCTAATCTTACATCGTTTGTAAGCTCTCCATGCCTCTGGGGTTGAAATTCTACCTCATGGAAGTATTCTTCATCTGATGCAAATGGTGGGTCCATGATGATTGACTCTAAATCGGAGTCACTTGCATCCTCAAATGTATCAGGGCTAGGTTCGCATTCTTCTAGAATTGCCTCTCCCATGATTGGCTCTATGGAGAAGACTGAAATGTCATAGCCATCCTCATCACAGTGGGGTGTCCATTGCTCCTCATTGACGGCTACGTCCATGGTTGCTAAAATTTCTGCCCAGCCATGGGGTTCAAATTCCTCATCTAGAAAAACTACAGGTGCATAGGCGGGGTCTTGAATTGATCTATGTGTTTCTTTTGCACCTACCTCTCTGGCTTTCTCTCTCTTCTCTTCTTCTACTGCTACTTTGCACATCCATAAGTGAGTGTCTTCATGCATCCATGAGGATCCAGACCCTATGGAATGCACCGATTCTGTATCATCTTTGGCTCTATGGATGGGATTCCATTGGATAGGAGGGACATCTCTATGAGAGTAATCCTTGAGATTGACTTTGGTCGTAACACCTAAGTGTTGCAGGTATAAGGAATTAGTTCCCCAATCCTGTACCACTTGCAACTGTCGCATGAATGGTCTTCCCAAGATCATCTCATAGGCATGATTTTTGCTAAAGTCACATATAGCAAATGTATGCTCAAACTCGACACCGCAGGTGGTGAGAGTTATTCCTTCTAGCAATCCTAAGGGTCTCTCAATATGACCATCGGCCATCTGCAATTTCATTCTCGTTGGTCTGAGTGCTGGCTTGCCCCAACGCTTCCATAGGGAAGTAGTGGCAATTGCAACTCTTGCACCTGAGTCCAAAATTGCGTTGGTGGTGTACTCCTGGTAGGTGATGGGAAGATAGGTGTTCCCTTCTTCACCTTCACACATATCTCCTATCTTATCCAAGGGAATTTCTGGCACTTTCCTATGGGATCCTACCTGGGAACGAGGTTTGGCTATTTCTGGTACTTGTTTGGCGACATGTTTCCATAGTTCAGGTCTAACCTTGAGTAGCTCTTCTAACTTGAGATTGCACTGCACGTTAGTGTTCTTCACTACCTCTGTGTTCCTAGGTATGACTGAATCTTCGTTTCTTACCATGACTGTAGGTGCTCTCATACAGGTGGACCTTGCTTCCCATGGGCCTGTGAAATGGGGTAGTTCTTGTAAAGAATTAGACTCGAAGTCTAATCTTTCTTGAGATTGGATACTCTCCTGCTCTCCGTAAATGGATGGGATGTCTTGTGGGAATTGGTCATGTGCATCATCCACAAGTTCAATGGGAGGAGGGACTTCACTTTCCTTAGCCCATTTGTCTTCTTGAATCTCACGTAGGAATTCTGGTGTGAACCGATTCATAGAAGATGATGTGTCTGGCTCCGTAGAGTTAGGCACATAGGCTTCTTGGGCAGGAATGCTTACTATTTCACTTGCCTTGCCCTTGTGTTGAGAGGCTGGTTCCTTTTGTGATTGTGCCATTAGATTCTCTATTCTTTCTAGGGAGGGGGGGTTGTCTGGTTCAGTGGAATTGGCCACATAAACTTTTGATGGGGAATGGGTCATGTTTTTGCTTACGTTCTCCCTTTCTTGATTTTTTTCTTCCTTGGCAGATCTTGCAATTATGCCCTCTAACTTCTCTAGAAGTCCATCCAAGTGTAATTGCGTCTTGACTGAGCCCGAGTAATTGAAAAGGCGACTGGCTTCAAACATAGTCTGAGCCAGTGCGACCATTTTTGCGCAAAGCTTGGTTCTTTCTATCTCTAGGTCAGCTCTAGGGTAACACTTGTCATGATCCGTGACATTTGGCCCTTCTTGGATTCTGGCCTGATATGCTTTCAGCATCATGTCTATATCTTCAGGAGTGGGATCAGCTAATACTGATCCTACTCTAGGGGTTGGTGGAATCATATGAGGTGGGTTGGAAGGTGGCGGGTCGGATGGCGATGGGAATGGTGGTGATGGGATAGTGTGAGAGGGAGTTTGAGAGGTGAGTTCAGTTATCCTGGCTTTGGTTTCTCTTATGCTTTCCTCGAGTTCACTCATCTTTTTAGCCCATTGTCGTTTCATTCTTTCCCGACTATCTTTCCATGCTCTAGTCCTTTTCTTTGTTATGCTCTCGGTTTCACTAGTCTCTGGGTTCTTATCCTGGTTTACCCCTTGATTCTGTTGCAATGCTTGAGCTCTAGTGACTACCTGTACGGGAGCAGTGGAAGTAACACTTCCTGTGGAATCTACCACTAACCCAATAACATTGATAGGCGTGATTTTTGGCATATTATTGGGGTTCTTTGGGCAATCTCGTAAGAGATGCTCTTTTCCACAATCTTGGCAAAAGCCTTGGATTGTCACTGACTAGTTTTGTGTAGGTGGAGGTAAGGGGCAATCGCGAATGAGATGATCTCCTTGGCATCTGTAGCATGGTCCTCTTGGGAACGGAGGTCTTACCTGCCTAGGTTGAGGCCTAGGGTTGGGGTTTGCATACATGACATTTGTGTAATCTGACTCCCAACTAGGTTCATTTGGCTCTTCACTATAGTAAGACTCACCATGCTCAGGAGATTGCATGTAGTAAGCATGGGGACTATCGACATGTGTAGAATCAAAGCTATGGTCACTGGGGTCACTTTCAGAAAGCAGTGGTGTTACAGGGACTATAGCTCTATTCAGGTTTTCTTCTGCAACAGCATACTTTACCGGAATCACATTAGCTGGGGCAGGGGGTTGTTGAGCTAACATTGGCTAAGGCCTTTGTTGGTTTTGGTATGGTTGCTGATACGGTTGTTGTGGCCTGCCATATGGTTGTGGAGGGTATGGGTTCTCGTACCTTCCTTGCTGAGGGTATGGCTGAGGGTAGGGTTGCCTAACTGCCTGCTTGTTGTATGGGCAATCTTGTGCGGTGTGATTGGTGTATCTCCGTTCTATGGTGCAGTACTGACTACTAGGATTTACTTGGGGCTGAGCCATAATGGGGCAGACATTCGCCATGTGGTCACCACCACAAGTATAGCACCTCTTCACAGGGGCAAACCTTGGGATTTGTTTGCTAGTTACACCTAATTTCTGAGCTACCTTCTCTGCAAGTTCCTCGATTGATGTGGATTGGGTGGAAGAGAGGTTAGAGGCACTATCCAAATCTTTGTATATCTTGGAAAGCTCTAACTCCTCCCCTAGGTTGTCCTCAATGTCAATACACATGCATACACACTCTTCTATGGCCCTAGGGTCCTTCAAGTACACATAAGATCTCAATTTGGTACTTAGCAACCCATCCAAGAATAAAGCTACTTGCTTGGCTGGTGTGGGTAACTCCGAAACAGGGCATCTTTCAAGATATTGCCTAAATCTCCTTCCTGCAAGTCTCACGGTCTCTTGCGGGGTTTGCTTGAAGTTGTGAATCAGCGAGGAGGTATTATGCCTTATGCCACTCTTAGAGAATTCAATAATCCTCTAGGAGTTGGTCTATGCTTCTGAACTGCCTCTCATTTAGTGGCTGAAACCATGTCAGGGCAGTGTTCCTAAGGGTCAGACCGAAGGCATTGTACTGCGTGAATAGATCCTCCACTTGTTCAGCTCTCAAGACTTGCCTAAACTCAGCCACGTGATCGTATGGATCTCCGGTGCCATCGAAGTAATTCTTCATGGACTTAACTAACTGAGTTGGTCTCAAAGTCCTTGTGTGCTCTCTAGGTCGTGGTAGAGGGAACTCATCCGTATTTCTTTGATTTCTGTGAGCTCTAAGTACCTCAGGTTCTACTCTAAGTGTTTCCGTCCTCGTTCTTCCTCTGCCTCCTGGGTTAGCAAAGCTCACCTCCGGTCTTTCTCTATGTCTGTCTCTTTGAGTTCCATGAGCTTGGGATGTTCCAGCTCCAGGGTGACCACAGGATACATTCGATCTTGGTTGGGGGAAAACGAATTCACCCTTCCAAGTGTAAGCATGCCTATCATTTTCCGTAACCACAAAGATCCTTTCCGAAGTGTGATCTAAGTAGGTCACTCTACTTGGGCTATCAGGATCCTTAAACTCATAGATCATAATTGTTCCTATATCAGTTGGCTGATCAGATTTATACCTCCAAAAGGCTTCGTCAGTCTCTCGGTTCAGAAGCAGATCTATGCTCTTGTTGTCTTGGGGAACCCACTCAGGTGTGATAATCCTAGTGAGAACAGATTTGCCTCGGGGGGTTCTAGGTTCTACACCCATGTTTCCTTGTTCCAAGTCACCTAATTCCGCTTCTGAGATTACATTCCCAAATTCATCTGTCCTATCTGGGTGACTGGTGACCACGTATATGGTTCCTTCTTTGTCCAAGTATGCTCCGTTTTCAAACTTGACAGCTGGGTGCTCTAGTCCAATGGATTGATCAGGATTCTTAATCTGGACCACGGATCTTCCTAGGCCGTCCTCATAGATGCTAGCACCTAATCGGTTGGTCCTAAGGTATTCCAACTGTGTTTTGTAAGGGCCTTCTATTCTGTGCAAGTATGGCACTCCTGAACTTCCCGTAGGTCTGTGCATGCCTTGAGACATCTCTGATTCACTGGTATCAGAGCTAGGGTAATGCGAGTGGTGACTCAACTGCTGGGCCCAAGACCTTGCAATATGATTGACACTAGCCTCTAAAGACCTAAGGCTTCGTCTCTCTCTTACTAGGTGTCGTCCTGATCTAAGGTTCATATGCCTAACTGATTAACCCAATTTTTTTCCAGGTACAACCACGTTTCTGAGTCCTTTTGTATCGGTTACTTGGTTCTTTTTATGTTGATTATCGTGTTTATACTCTTGTCTGATATCACTTCGTCAGGAATACTTG